>VWZT01014678.1:81543-192552 GCA_013397055.1 Pachycephala philippinensis | reverse complement strand
CCCCCCGGCCCCGGGTAGTGCGAGGTGCCTCACGTCGCGCATCGCGCACCGCACATCGCGGCGCTCCCGTGTGTGCGAGTGCGTGCGAGTGTGTCCGTGTGTGTGCGAGTGCCTCTGTGTGTCTGTGTGTCTGTGTGTGNGCGCCCCTCCGCGCCCCTCCGCGCAGGCTGCCCGGCTGGGCGGCCGGCAGATGCTGCAGGGGCGCCGGGAAAGATGGAAGGGGAGCCGGGGGGAGGCAGAGCGGTACCTGCGGAGACCGAGGTCTCGCCTGGAAACAAGCGAGGAGAGAGGAGGGAGAGAGGAAGGAGAAGGCACCGGCCAACCCCACTGGCGAGGCTGGACCTGCCGGCGGTCCCCGCTCCAGCTCCACAGCCGGCCGCCTCGCCAGAGCCTCCCCGTGAACTTTTGAACTGTCCGAAATGTCACCGAATTAGCAGGAGAGGGGGGACAAGCGGGGACACCTCGGCCCTCGCTGGGGAGCGGCGAGGGGCTGAAGGGCCAGGCGGTTCCGTCCTTCCCGGCTCGGCCTGATTTTAACCAGGTGCTTGGCAGCTTGGTGTGTTGCTGCAAAGAGTTAACTAGGTGGGATCTAGGAGTCAGGGATGGTAGCTGCTCTCCTATCGCACGCACCGCCTGCGCACCACCTTCTTCCATTTCAGTCTGATAGATACATCAGAAATGCTGCTTCAACTGTGCTTTCTGCCACTAAAAAGCCTGAAATTATCCCCGCTGTCTTTGCCGCGGGCTAACTCCTCTATTTCCCGGTCATCTGTCACCTGTGACACTATCCATGGGTCAGTTGTTCACACTGAGGTCTACACAGAAGACAAATCCTAGAAGAGGATTTACCAAGAGATATTAAAACTGCTCCCACAGCCACTCTCTAAAAAGTCTAAAAAAATTACTCACCATAACAAATGGGTATAAGTCTCAAGCATTTAAAGCCAGAGGCTGTATCTGTAAAATGGCCAAAGACAGTCATACATCGGGTGTTTAATGGGCTATAATCCCGCTTAAATCAGCAGCACCATCAGCAAACACTTTAGAAGTCACTTATTTTAACGCTTCTCCATATCGACGTGACATAATACAAATGAGTGTAATATTGAGTTCCTTGGGACTCCAATTTCAGCAGCATCAATCACACCACTCTCCCCCAGTGTGTCCACAAGTCTCCACAAGATGCAGCACAGGGCAGGAAGCTGCCTCTGCTATTTCAGAGCGAGCTGTAGCTCATTGCTGCCCATCCCTGGGAACCAGCAGAGCACTTGTTGAGTAATGAGAGCCGCTGGGCCCAGTCCAACAACCCCTTGCAAGCAGATTTCAATCACAGGGTTGGCTTCATTAGCACAGTCCCAATTCTCAAACACAAGAGAAACATCTGCTTCTGACTGCTGATACTCCCTCACTCAAGGAATTCTCGAAGATGAAAGATTTTCACACCTGAATCTTTTTAATCCAAAATAACTGCCCCCCATCCCAACATCATCTTTCCCACTTTCTTTCCAGCAGATTTCTTAACCATTAGCCTATGTAAACACTGCCCGTTCCTATCTCATGGAAAAGAATCATTTCACAGGATTTCTTTGAACATCCTATGGGAAAACAGGCGTGAACATTTTCCTCCATGCTGACCTGTGTCGCTATAAAATACTGTGGAAAATAGTACTACATGCCTTTCTTTAGCAATCTAAACATTTGGAATGAGATTTTGTTTTTCCTTGAGTGAAGGAATTATTATTAAAAGCTTTAAAAGGGTCATACTTATTGCCTACAAATTGAAATCCATTGGAAGCCTTCCAATAGCTTCAGGAGGGTTTGGAGCAGGCCTTAAATTTAGGGATTCCACCCAACAGGAAGAAAGCATTTTGAGATCCACTCTAGGAATGACTGCATTGGTGCCTTAACCTTAAGAGCTGAAGAGCTGTCTCTGGGAAAGTAGTTATTTCCATTAATTACCTAGTAAAGATCTCCAATGTCTACTTTCAGTTGGCTGGTATTTTCCACCTATTGTGATCCCAGATGCAATCCTCAGCTGGAGCTTACCACTTACTTAGAGTGGACTTGAGCTGTGCATTCTCATTTCTACCAGGGATATAAACACTCCACATACAGCAGTGACAGACATCTTCAAATCCAGCAAGAAAACCAGTAATTCTTTTTTTATTCTACAATAAAGACTACTGTGAACAGCAACTCCTATTTTCTGGAGGCCTTATACAACACCAGCCTTTACTCTATGGAGTCGTGCCCAATTTTTTTTTTTTTTTTTTTTGCAATGTACACCACATGTTGTTTGAGTATTGTGTGTGACCGTTTTGCCCTCAAATTTGGAACTGACATTCGACCAGCTTGACACATCAGGCCTGAGCTTTGCAAAACAAACACACTTAAATGCAGCAATGACAAAACTTCCCACTAACCAACACAGAAAAAATTAAGCAGTAAAAAGGGGCTACAACACAGAGCTTCAGCCTTGCAAGCAAATGGGTTTGCTGCTGAGCCAAGGAGATTTATCTGAACAAACTGGAAAAAAAATGTTTTTAAGATTAAGTATAAGCAGGTTTGTGTATTTCACGCTAACATGAGGAAAAACTCACAAAATACAGGACGAATGCTGTCTAAAAATGTATTGGCATGAGTTTGGGATGACCACAATACTCACAGACGGTGGCTGCTGGAAGCTGCTCAACTCTTTGAAATGTTAAAAGTAGGCTCAGCCAAGAGAGACAGGCATGCAGAAGTCAAAGTTGCATGATAAACATAGCAATCCCATATTCATGGAAATAACAGCTGCAGATGATCTAAACGTAGCTTTGATAGGACAGGAGGTCACTTGTAAGGAAATAGTTATTCCAGAGAAGTATTACCCCATAAAAACCAATTTAAAAGTCTCATGTAAAAAGTACTCTTACCTGTCACTAACACTTTCTTTTCCTCTTCCTAATTCAGGAGCCATCCCCTCCCTGGGAGGTCATGAAGAACACTTGCTGTGTGCCCAGAGCAAGAGGCTTCTGCCAAGCCCCCACCTTTGGGAGCAGTAAATGCTCTTCTCCTTTAACCAGCTGTGTAATGGGAGGCACTACAGGTTCCAGCCTTCTTCAATCTTATTTAGTTGCCAAGAAATTCTATGTTCCCAAGGGACTGTTACAACAAGGGTTCCAGTGAGGGCATTTGCCTCGCTGACTTCAACAGCAGTTTATTCATGTGGGCACCTGTTTAACTGGCCACAGGGGACCTGTGTCTTTGATCAAACATAGGCTTTGGGACCTGCTGAACACAGCATCCTCTTCCTCATCACACAATAGCTGGAAAGCCTCTCTTCAGAATTTGGCCAAACCATCCACCTAGTTAAAGTCAAGGATAAACCTCTGCTACTGCTAAGTTTTATTACCAGAAAGCTTTGCAGAAACACTACTTGGCTTATATAGTAAGTTAGTTTTAAGGCTCCTTTTACTTATTCAGCAGGACTTACAAATTACTTGTCTCTTGACTTCTTTGGAGACATTAAAAGATCTCTGTCAGTTCTTTATGGATAATTATGACATTAGGGCCATGCCATGTCACTGTATTTCACCATTAAACCATTAGTTGTATCCTGCTGTGGGAATTTAAACTAAACGAGGGACTAATGGCACACAGCCTGCTTCTCTTTGGAGCAAAAGGGAAGGCAGACCATGTTCTTCACAAGCAGTAAGGATGCCAGGCTGCTCCGGGTGACTGTGCTGAAAACACACCCTCCCAGCACTGGGGAGAAGGCAATAGGCAGGAGACGCAGCTGAATGATACTCAGCCCTCCTCTGCCTCTGAAAATGGTAAAGCCCTAAAACAGTCCCTTTGAAAAATACGTGATCTCTTCTAATTCACAGTCTAAAATGAGTTAAGCATAGGCAGGGTAACCAGAATATGTACTGCAGAATCACAGAATCACAGAATGTTAAGGGTTGGCAGCGACCCTAAAAACCATCTGGTCCCAACCCACCTGCCATGAGCAGGGACACCTCCTACTAGACCAGGTTGCTCAAAGCTGTATCCAACCTGGCCTTGAACAGCTCCAGGGTTGGGGCATCCATAACCTCTCTGGGGCCACCTGTTCCAGTACCTCACCACCCCCACAGTAAAGAACTTCTTCCTAATACCTAAATTAAATTTACCCTCTTTCCAAATTATACTAATTCCCTCTTGTCCTATTACTACAGTTCCTGACAAAGAGTCCCTCTCCAGCTTTCCTGGAGGTCCCCTTCAGATACTGGAAGGTTGCTATGGGTTCTCCACTCAGCCTTCTCTTCTCTGAGCTGAACAGCCCCAACTTTTTCAGCCTGTCTTTGTAGGGGAGGTGCTCCAGTCTTCTTATCAACTTCATGACCCCCTCTGGACGTGCTCCAACAGCTCCATGTCCTACTTATGTTGGGTCCCCACATCTGGATGTGGCACTGCAGGTGGGGCCTCACCAGAGCAGAGTAGAGGGGGAGAATCACCTCCTTTGACCTGCTGGCCATGTTCCTTTGGATGCAGCCCAGGATTTGGTTGGCTTTTTGGGCTGTGAGTGCACACTGCCAGCTCATGTTGAGTGACACCTCCCAAGCTTGTCAGAGTCCCTCTGGATGGCATCCCTTCCCTCCAGCGTATCGACTGCACCACAAAATATTAATGAGTTCTACCTCACTAGCAAGTTATTACATCTACCATGAGTGTCTGTCCTACAGTGTGACAAATTATTTATTCAGCAGAAAAGCCATTGTTTCTCACCTCATCAATTACTAGAAAAAATGTTTACATGTGCTCATCTATTTTCATACAGCTCAGTTGTCAGTCTTAATTAGGTTCTAATTCTTTCCATTGCTAGTAAGTCTTATCTATTTATCCACTTCCAGCAAGAGGGAAGTTGTTTTAGAACCTGTAAAGTATTCACTGTTGTAATTAATATTGTGAACGTGTATTTTTCTTTACTGACTTGCAAATCTCCCAGTGGAGATTCCTCCCTGCCTGTGTCGTGTTACTGGACCCAATGGGATTTATTTATCACACGTTCTGCCACTGTATTTTCATATTTGTTTTCACAAATCTATTATGCTTGGACAGCTTCAGAAGCAATGATTATAACTAACTTTCAGTGCCATTCTCATCAGTGATAAATGTGAATTGCCATATGTCACCATTATTACAGATTATTTATGCGCAGAAAAAACTTACTACTACTTTGAATTACTGATCTCCTTGAGGGACAGCTAGTAGTGTTTTGGGATGATTACAAAATTCTTTTCTGTAATCACCAAAATGTTCTACAAAATTGCTGGTTTGTAATTTGTTTTCCATTTTTGCCATTGTGATCTCTTCAAAACAGGAGACTGACAATGGGAATATCTAGATTTCCTATCTGTCTGTCCACACCCAATAGTACCAATCATGCAACTGATTTTCATGGTGCTGCTGGATGACTTATGAGAGGGAAACATAATCTCTGTATTGTCTTTGCAGACTGGAAAAGAGCAGGGAGTATTTTGAAAGAAAAAACATACATATGAGACTGCACACCTCATGCCTGACGAGAATAGCTGAAGTTTGTGCTAACTCTAAAGGGAGTTTTCCTTGAGTCAGTAAGCTTACTTTTAAAACACGTCTTGAGGAGCTGAGGACTCTTTGGATTTTTAAGTACTGTATCCACATTTTAGGGAGCTCTGGAATTAGTGACACAGACCTATGACACAACAACCTGTAAATAAAATAAAATACAGACAGAGAACACTAGAAATCACCTAAAATAGCATTAGTGCTTTCTTTTAGAGTAATCCACAAATAAGATTTGGAAGAAACAAAACAAACCAGACAAAGAGAAAACAAGAGAAAACAGCCCTGGCAATACTAAATAAGTATCATGCAGGGATAATGAAAGGACTTACTAGCAGAAATAAAGAATACAAATGAGGCGATGAAAAAGGAGAACATTAAGTATCATCTATGTTTTAAAACCACCAGACTCTACTCTACCTGACTTTAGCCATAAAAGTGTAATGAAATCTATGAATTATTTTCAAAAATGCACAAGAGACTGTTTTCTGGCAAACTCTGTGTTCAGCTACATAGAGATATGTCTGGAAAGGATGTTACAGATTTTTTTTGGAGAAAGATAGCATTTGGTAGTCTTTTTAAAATTTTTCTTATTCAATAGCTTGTCCTAAAGCTTGTTCTTTCTGCTGTGATAAAGATGCCATTAACACCATGCAGGTTAAAAGCTGGGTGAGCAGAGCCCAGTTTACATAAGGTACTCGGGCAGCAAGAAACATAAATTCCTGCCATTCAGATGCATCATGCATTGGCATTGCTCAGCACTTCCATCCTTGAAGGCACTTCCTTCTATTTCCTTTAAAGTGTAATCTTGAAATTCAGGGCTTGGTGATTTAATCTTTGACTGGCAGTTATGGACTGTGTTGGCACGAGAACAGGCTACAGGTTCATACTCATCTTTTCGGCTTTAAAGTAGCTTCTAATCTATATACTTTTGCTAGAAGAAAGGTCTTTGTGTTGTATCCTGCCACGGATGTCAGGCATGCAAGGAAATTCAGCCATGGGCTTGTACGCTTTTATGTTTTATTTTCTGTTGGTAGAGGGAACATTAAAAGCTGGACTCTGGCTCCAAGGAAAATATAGGTAGAAAATACAGGGCAAGATCGGCCCATATTTTCCTATTTGCACAGCAAATATAAATAAACCCCAGATGTAATACCCCAGGCACCAAATAGAACCAGATGCGCTTAGGGCTGTGACTGGTGAGAAAGTTATTTTGTATGATCCCTTCACATAAAACAGCTAAAATTAATATTATGAAATTTCCATTACATTTTAGCAGCCTTGACATAAAAGCTGTTCTATTTCTAAAATTCTCAGCAGATTAATATTTTTGTAATCATTTTCCCAAAACAATTAATTGCCCCATCACATAAACAGGCGAGTAAAATTGTAAAAAAATCATTATGTTAGTGTAAAAGGTACTCTTCAATAAAAATAATTATTTTTCTGAATTATTTATATTGGCAACAAATATAGCATAAGTGACCCCCTATAACCATTTATGTAAACTTTCTGTGATTTTGTGAATGTGTGTGTTAAAAAGGGGAGTATACCAAATTAATGAGCATGATTGCCAGGAAAAAGTTAATAGAAAAGCCATAAAGAAACCAATTCCTGAAATTATTGCTTTCTTAGATTTTCATGTTCTCTCTCATAACAACTTCAGATATTAAGGGGATTATGACTCGAAAAATTTACCTAAGGCTTTATCCAGTAAGTGTATCTCAATGAAAGAAATACAACAAAAGCAGTGAGTAAAGAAGCCTCAGGCTGAATATTTGCACCAGATTCTTGGGGACTTATTGGCAATTTTTTTATTTTAGAGGGAAGATCTGGTGATTTTACTAACTCATAAAAATTGCCCAGAATATTTTGGAAAGTCAGCCCCGATCACAATATTCACAAGTAAATTTCACAAGTAAAGCAGATTTGTGGGAATGAAAACCCATCCCTTATTCCTAACTTACAGGGTCACAGGGAATGGGGTCCTTTCTCCAGCTAGCAAATCCACAAAAATACATGTAATCCAGACGTGAAGGATGTTGGATATCCTGGATATATCTGTTGTACATCAGAGCAGGAGCTGTGTGGGAATTCAGAGCAAGCTGCTGCATGCAGAAGATTGTGCAGCATAACACAGAAGTATTGCCAGCTTCCAAAGGCAGGGCAGGTGTGGTTCTCCCAGCAGCACACTCAAACTGGGAACCCTGATCCCCCTCAGCATGGCAAACGGGCTTCATTATGGTACTCCCATGACATGTATGTGTTGCCTTCAGTTCTGGAGTTACCTTTTTGTCAGCTACTTTGGGGGGTTTTATATAATTTTGCAGGTGAAAGACAAAACATCTGACCTGGACACAGGTACCTAGAAGCAAAAGAGTGATCCCCGAGAAAAGCAATTTATTTTAATTTCTGTGTGGCTCAGTTTTCACCACTGGTGTTCTGGAACAAGCTTTCTGCTTCTGGTCATGAACACGCTTCCTACCATGCTGCTCAATATTATGCCCAATTCTTATGCCCAATTGATCCAGAAAATAGCCCTTCATTTGGCTTTTTTGGAAGGCTAGCAGAACAAACTTTATGCAAACAGTAGATATGTTTTCTTTTAAAACACAAATAAAAGAAAAGCCTCCAGATTTTACATAATAGTGCAATGATTGCAAGACTCTCCCAGGATAAGCAAAAACTACTCTAATTATTTCTTCCGCATAAAGGCATTTCTTTTGCATAAAGGCACTTAAATCCACATCTTTAACCTTCCTGGAGAGAGCCTTTCACTCCAGTGTTCAAGTAAGCTTAGTTCAAGCAAGTCACACTTAGAGATCACTGATCCTAACACGTTACTGGACTCCAGTGCACTGCCCTGCAATTTCATCTGATCGCTAGGAAATACTACAGAGCTGTATTTGTTGTTCTCACTTACATATTTGTGCACAAGAAGCTTTACACTTGAGTGTTATAAATAGTAATATACTCACATAGGTGCTCAGCAAGTTTCACCTCCCTTGCTATCAGCAGGAAGAATTTTACTGAAAACAGGTAAATGACCTGTTTACCCCCAGAGCAAGTACTGAGCTTGTCAGGATGTTTTGCCTTCCTATTGCATAAAGGGTTTCTTGAGAGTCAATTAGCTGCTGACTTCCAGCTGAGCTACAGTGTCACAGAAGGGCACTCCAAAGGCATCTCCATAGAGCCTGTATCAGGCAGGATGGAAGAGAACTGGATCCCAGCACCAGAGGGCTGTGGTAAGTATTTTGGAAATTATTTTGGCTTAAGTCCCTACTAGCTACATGGGAAAGACAAACCACTTTGAAGCTTAGCTAAAATAACAGGTACCTACAACACATTTCATTGTTTCATTTCTCATACCTCTCTCCAGAAATACTCGCTGATATTTTTTTTTAATAGTAACATTTTAGCACAATAAATTAGTTTTCTTTTTGACTAAAAGCTAGATAGAGCAAAGACAGATTTCAGGATGGCTGACAAACCTTAAGCAGCCGTGTCCTCAGTATCTGGCAAACCCATCAGTGTATGTCAGACTATTTGTACAGCCACAAGCACCCCAAATATCTCCTCTAACTCATAAGACTCAGTCTGCTAACTGGAAAAAAACCAGATTCCAGGTAGGAGGTTAGTCCTGCGTTATTAATGTTAATTGGAACTTTCCCAGCAGGCGTCAGGAATAAGGAGCTGGCATGAAACTTGGGGGACTGCCCTAGGTTTATGACAATCCCATAATCCAGCAGGTATTAAAGAACTCTAATGTAATCCCAGTTCTTCCTATAGGATTAAGGATTCATGAGGTATGAAATGGACAGAGGTAGAAGGAGAGAAAATATTCCTAGCTTAGTGATTATGCATTTACTTGGCAGAAGAATTCATGAGTTCCTGCCCCAAGGACTGTTTATGTATTTTAACCGATGACAGTTTCAATAAAAAATCCAAGTACAGAAACAAATTACATCTGATCATTTCTACAGATATTTATCACTGATAGTCATTATCAGTCTTAGTCAGCAAACACTAGGTTGACATCATCTCCTTTCAAGTTCTTTACCAAGTTTACTTGTTTGGCATGCAAGAAGGCAAACCATCAAGGATGCTGCAACACGCAGAAAATTCCTGCTAACTCAGTTCAAACAGAGTAATTAACAGAATTAATCAATTTCAATTGAATGAGATCAAAGAAATCTCCTATCAGTTGACTGTTCAGAATAACTCAAGGAAGATTAATTTCTATCCCAGTGTTCTCTTGATCCCAATAGGTTGTTGATGACAGGAGAGTAGAAAGCAAGCTTTTTATCATCAATCACTTTCGTTATTACTTGACTACCTGCTGTGTACAAGGATCCACACACTCCTCTATTTTTAGACAAGAAAGCAACCTTGTCAATAAGTGCCGAACTGCTTGCCATTCAAAATGACCACTTAGGGAAGAACGTAAGCATAGTGGCTGCTGTGTAGAATATTTAACAGGAAGCCATATACGGAAAAACACCACTTGTACTTCAAGCGTCACAGCCAGCCATGTTTCTCTCCAAGTAAGTAACACTAAAGCTGTATGTAACAATTACTGATATCCTAACAAGGATATCAGTAATTGTTACATACAGCTTTAGTGTTACCTCAATATACCACTTGCACATACAAGACATCTGTTCTATCTACATATTTATCTACATATACTGCACTTACACCCTAGCTATAAGCTCTAGTTATTATTTATACAGAATATATAACGTCAAGCTGGAGGCTGGAGGGTCACCAGCTTGTGAAAGGAATTACATGGTCTAGCTGCCTTCAATGAGGGAGGACAAGGGTAAGTGACCCTGTCTTTCTTCCAGTCCAGATTCACATCTCATCAGTTACTGTGTATTGATGCAGCATATGTTATTTACATCACTAAAATAAAATCAGCCATCGTTATCTCTCTCTTATGGTCATTATCTCTTGTGATTTCACCTCAGCTCTTCCAGTTAGTCAACACAGTGATTCAAGAGTCACCATGCTCTGCACTGAGCTTTAGTTAAACACAGCAGATGTGACCAAAATTAGAGTCTGAGTTCCCTGCGTGGGGAAAGTCAGTCACCCAGTAGAGGAACTCACAGCGGTCTTTCAAGAACTGCTAGAAGCTAGGCACTGAGCATCACCAAGGAAAGGAAGTGCACTAAACCCTGTTGAGCTCCAAGATTTAAATCTCTCAAGGGAGAAAGTGTCCACACTTCAGATTGCAGGTGTTGTTTTGGTGGGCTTTTTAAAAGTGCTTACCAAGAGCAGAGTAAAAAATGGGAAGAGACCGAGGAAAAAGGGAGAGAACAAAGTAACCGCTTAGTGCAAATCAGTGGCTGAAACATCCACTCAGGGGACAGGAGAGGAGATCTACGCTCACATGTTCTACCTCCCTGTGAACACCTTAACCAGCAAGCTGTTGGGTGGAGTATTCTTAAGCCCCAAATATTTAGCAAGCTGCTTATGATTTCAGCAATAAAGCATTTTCTATTGACACCCATGTCCTAACAGGCCAAAACTGAACACTTCTATCCCATTTTTATGTGTATCTTATTCAGACAAATTCCCATCGACTTCAAAGGAAGCCTGGAAACTTGGAGCAGTCGGTTCTCACATTCTGTGTGTCAGTGTCTGTGCTTACGCTCCCCTGCATGCCTTGGCACGCCCCAGGGTCCTGCTGCACCGAGCCTTCAGACCAACGCCCGGCTACAGCGTGCCGTGGCTCATGCTCCAGCTGGGCCTGGGCTCTCCTCGCCATGGGAACTGGGTCTGAGGGATGCAGGGACAAGGGATTGGTGCACAGCTGGGTCCTGCCCCAGCACAGCACTGACTGTCAGCCTGCACTAGCTTCTGAGCCCTGGGGAAAGGGAAGCACTCACACACGCCATGACACAGGAGTAGCCTGCCCACTTAAGAAGTTGCCATGGGTGTTCAGCAGAGCACGGCTGTCAGAAAATACTCACTGCAGAGAGGCAGAAAGGCAAACACTAACAAAAACTGTGCCTGAAAGAAGTGCATGCATCTTGGGTTTGGACAAAGCAGAACTACGATAGAAACCACTTACCCATCATATTTAAAATCAGCACATGAATCAAGCCAGAACACAGTCACATATTAATTTAGAATGCCAATTATTCAAAGTGAGTTATTCATTTATTCCTTAACAAAAATTTTCTCTCTAGTACAGACTACCAAGTTTAGGTAGGCAAGATGTGTGCACTGGCCTCATTACAATAGCATAAACATGTTAAACTTTGTGAAGTGGTCTCTGTTTCAGTAACTCTTTGAGGTGAAAAAGCACTGTTATATCCGTGTTTATCAAAGGGATCCAGAAAACAGTGCCTTGAGAACACTACATAAGGAGTTTGCTGTGGACAAGAAATTTTTGACAGGTTGTGGTTTATCTCTTCGTGTGGTAAATGTGCACTGAGAGAACTGGGCCATTTTTCTCCTTTGTAATAGACATTCGTTTCTAAAATCCCCAAAACCTATAATAGATATCATGATCATGGATAGAAAGTTTCTTTCATTATGCACATGTTTAGATACTTGTGATTTTCATTCTTCATTTTTCTCAGTGTTCTTTTACAACCATAATGACTATTCCAATTTTCTTTTTTTGTATGTGTGTATGTGAAATTTCCCTCCTAATTTTTCCTTCGCTGCCTGTATCTTAATTTAGTTTGGAGTTTTTTAATCTGTTTTTCTTTTTATTTCCAAATGGTCCTGGCCTTCTAGCTTCGCAGTCTTTCTGCGAGGAGAAGCACCACACATATATCTATGTTCTGTCTTCCTCAATAATAAGTAAAATTCTACGTTTTCAAGAGACTGCCTTGCAATTACATTTAGTTTGTATACAGCTATTATTGAACTGACTTTGTCACTGTACAACCTGGGCTTTTTTCTTTGTATCCAAATTGATTTAAGGTTTCATATTGATCTGGGTATCAATATCCAGTTTATAAGCAACAATACCATTCACGTTCAAGGGCATATTTCACTCAAATAGGGCTCTATCTAAGCAATCTCCATGTAAAAATCTTCTTTGCTGTGCAGAATACTTATACTTAATTTCCTTTTAGGTACAGCTTCCCATAGATAGCTTTGTTTCTTGACAAACTAGTAGCTTTATCAAAGGCCAGGCATTGCTTTGTTCCCATTTTTTTCTGACAAGTGGAAACTTTCACATTACTTCTCATAAGTTCGCTCCATATGAGAACTGAATTGTTGAAAGGTTTTTTTTATTATTTTGTCAACATTTTTTTTTACTAATACTTTTTTGTCAGCCCAATCTTCTGTAGCATCACCTCTTTTCTTTCTAAATCCTGCATTCTCATCCAGAAGTGTTCTACAGCCTGAAACACTATCAGAGCTGCTTCTAAATGTGAATCAGAATCTCATTCCATGTTTCTCTCTCAATTTTGGTCTCTCTACTGCAATCTGATCTCAAAATTAGGATCCCATAAACAACAAAAGTCAGGGTTTTTTTTACAATATGAAATAAATTTCTCTTTTGGGTATTTCACTTGCAATTAAACCTCTCAGAATTTCATTCTTTCAAAGTGTGACTCTCTTGACTTTTTTTTTTAGCACAAACTGGTAATTAGACTGCTCTTCTTTAATTGTAGGTTATTAAATTACATCCACTGCCTCTGGCCTAAGGCTAATGGAAAAAGAAGAGTAGCTAGCTTTTGCCCACCTCGCTCTTTAAAAACTTTCCTTTTTGAAGGGAAAAAATACTCCTTTAATCCCTCTGCCTGATGAATTTCATGAGAAGCCCAGATGCAATAGCTGTAGTCCTTACCTGCTATTCCAAGTCCTTCATCCCTCACATTTTCCTTTGCTTTTCTGACACCAAATGCATGTTACTTTCCCTGCTTCTTCTTCAGATACCGTAGAGTGCTCTTAGTGGTAATTACTGCGAGTGCCTGGGTTGGATCTTGTAACCCTGATGAATCTTTCTATTGGTTAAGAGGTAAACTAACAACTCTGTAGCAGGGATATGTAACACTGGAGCTTGGGAGAAATGGAAGGTGATGCTTCTCTTCTTCCTCTGGGTGTCGATCTGTCCTGGTTCAAAGCAATACATCACGCAGGAAATGTTACACTTCTGACTTAGGCTATTCAGGGTCCAATTGAGCTTTAACCCTTACTTCAACCTGAACCTAAGATAAGCTTTATGGCCACAGCTGACAGGAAAGAAATTTTTATGAGCAGTAAGTCTCCAGTAAGTGGATGGGGAGAGTTGGTACATTATGAATGGAACCCAGAGTGGCCAGCCCCTTGGGCAGAAAGCCACCAAACATTTGTGCTACTGATCCTTTCAGATGACTTACAAATAACACCACCCCACATGTGGGCCACTGTGTCCTGGTTCCTGACCCCCGTGTTATCACTGTATGAATACAAAGATGCGCCACAAAATAAGCTCAGCCCTTGTAGCCTGACTTAACCAAATTTATTAAACGTCCTGTTAAATCCACCCTTTTGTTCATACTGCTTATTTTTGCAAGTTTCAACATATAGGAGGTGAGGTTTGGCCAGCAAGTGCCATCAGAGTGCTGTATGCCAACCCTGGTGAAGTGTCAGTAGGAAAAGTGCACTTGGTTCTAGTCATCGGCGATCCACAAAAATTAATCCAAAGAGGAACAGTAAAGATTTCTAGATGAATCGTGTAAAAAGAAACTGGAAGAGCTCAGCTCACTTAGTCTGGCAAAATGAAGGCTAAGAAGACATCTGATTGCTGTGTGTAGATCAATCAAAGAGTCTTTTTTGAGCTAAGGAACCATGTTGGCAACAAAATTAGAATTTATTCTGTGAATAAATTTTGGCTGGAAATCACAAAAAGCAAGAGAAGAGCCAACTTTTGGAGCAATCTCTCAATAAGGAGGATGAGAACAAAACCTTAACATTGTAAAATAGAGGGTGGCCAATTTAGAAAAAAATATTTATCTGACATGCTGCCTGCAAAAACAAGATTTTGGTCTCAGAGGTTCAGGGAAAAGATGGTCAACTTTCTTGAACCCATAAATCACATTCTGTAGTCGTCACAGAGCCACATAGACTTCAGAGAGCTGTGGGGAGAGTAGATAGCTCAGCAAGCCCCAGATCTTTTAGTGTTCCCTGGTGGATTTGGGCTGGATGTTCCCCAGCAGCCTCCAAACCAACGCAGCCCAGGGCCACATGAACGCTGTAACCCCAGCAAGGGAGTTCATCTGGCATGCAGCTCAAAAAATCCCCCAAACCCTTCATCCCAAACCCTGCCAGCCACACATGGAGATGTAACATTCTTCCAACCCACAGCTCCCAGGTACCAGACTGTCTCTTCTCCAGACTGAGAAGAAAAATCATCTAGAAGAATATCTTTTGGAATAAGATTTTTTTATAAGTACTTGTTCTCTGATCTCCTGTAATTTTAGCAACAGTAGCATTAAGAACTACAGTGAAGACTGAACATTTTAATGCTAAATTATTATCATCAGGGTTAAATGCTGTACTGATAATTTAAGAAGATTTGAGATTTAAGATGCAATAACAGTGTCCTGAACTGCATGTTCTACCAAAGCCGAAACACTCACAGCAAGTAAGTGTCAAAGCCAAGGGTATGTGCCATTTATTAATAGAAGATGAAGCTATTGCTGAGTTAAGAAGTAGCCTCAAGTTACTAGTATAATTAAAAACTGTGATTAAACATTAAGATGAATGAAAAAATTCAAATTGTGAGCTGTCAAAGTGCCAAGTAAATAATTTAAAGACAGATTTAAAAAGCAGTGGGAACACCCTTTTTCTGCTTTTGCTACTTCTTCATAATTACTAAACCTTTTTTACCCTTTCTAATCTAATCCTCACATTCTTCTCTGATATTTGCATATGTTAGCAAGGTTACTTTCTCCTACAATATATTTCTGTTTTAGTATGCGCTTGTAAACTGTAGAAGAGGCTGTGCTTGTTCCTATGTGAAAAAGAAAAAAAATATCATTGGGAATAAGAGGACAACCCTTTCTGGGGCAGTCACAGGGAACAAAATAGATGTTTGTGGCTAGAGCAAGGAAAATGGATCAGGAAAGTGGGAATGGACTGACTGCGAGCTGTTTGATTATCTAAATGTTTTCTTTTCAGGACTTTTCCATCTCCATTTTCTCTGCTGTTAAGAGTTATTTTTCTTACTTTGGATAAATAATACACTTTTCTTCTTTCCTCAAAGGGCATCAGAGGCTGATGCTGATGAAGAAGAAATAAAAAGGCAATTTGTGGCACTAAACTAAGAAGGAAGTGTGTGCACTGACTGCAAGGGTCGTCAGGTGGTCAGAAGATGGATTACTGCAGGTCAGGGGCCTCACCTGGAATGTTGAATAGTCAAGAGACAGTTTTACTCTGCTTGATCCAGCACCTTAGCTAGCCTGGCAGTATCAAGCAGTTGGACTATTGTGTCTACAGGAGAGCTGAAATGCAGATTCCCATGGGAAGCTTCAGTTAGCCCAGTGCTTTTCTGTGAGCAAAGTCTTTTTCCTTGCAGAACTGGCTTCTGTCATCAAAGATATTTTAATAGACCTCAAAAAAATTTCTCACCATCTCCAGCTCATGGTAGCAAAGAATAGAAACAGAGCCCTGTTCCCACTATGCCAGATGTGCATTCCTGATGCCTTGTTCTGGCTGCCACCAGCCTGGATGAGGGCATTGGTCTTTCATGATTGTCGAACATCCCTATGTGCTCTCTCTGCAGAGATGCAAATAGGCACCCATAGCTGAAGTACAGGGTATAATTACATCCACGCAGAAAAACTGCGCATGGCTAGGGCACTCTGAAAGGTTGAATAAACTCAGTAAAAGCAAAGTTCCCATCCCATCATTTTTCCCACAGATTGTAGAAAACAGATTTCTGATGCCCATTTTAATGCTAGTTTAAGATGCACAGTGCCCAGTGGATCAGTAAATACATTTGTGAGAAGCCAAAACAGAGGTTTCCAGACAAAGGCCTGCCTAGCTGTAGTATTTTGAAAGAATGTTTGAGAGTTAAGTATAGAAAACATTAGACTTTTCCCCCACTCTTAGCCTGTGCAAGGAATGATCCGCATTTGAAGAACCAGTGATTTTTTGCCTAGAGGTCCATCATAGAGGCTGCTTTAGAGCACACTCTCAAGTCACAGAGCTGGAAGCATCCACAGTTCTGCCATCACTGTGCCTCCACAGTTCTGTCTGCCTATACCTTTAAATACACTTGACTTTTTGTGGAGAAGCTGTTCTCCCTCCACACCTAAACCCAGGACTTCTGGAGAGCTTTTACTAGGAATCCCAAATACTTAAGCAAAGCTTGTTGATAAGCATGTTTCCTGGATATAGAAGCATTTTTCTTTACTGTCACTATACCTTTACTGTGAGACATTTTCCATCCACCAGTTTTAAATATGATCTTTTAAGCCACACTACTCCATGGCTTTGCACTTGTGAAGATGATGTTCTCATCCTTGCACAAGTGCTCAGTTTTCTATGGAAGCAGTAGCATCTGTAACTAGAGAAGACTTTTATACAGGACTTCATTCCTCATCTGTGTGCCTTCTTTTTACCACACAATAGCAGTCTGGGCGAGCTTTTCATGGGGCTGTCCCCTTCTGCTGGATACTTATCTCATTTGAATAGAAAGCTGAATTACATTCTTGAATATCAGTATCCCAGCCTCCTTACAATCTGAATAAAGACAACATTAATGGAATGAAGCATATAAAAGACCAAAGATGTGTATTTTGCAAGGTTGGTAACATATGGTTTCTTCTCTCTGAGGATTTTAATTATGCTAAAACAGTTTTTTCTTCTTATACATATAAAGCATAGGATTTTCAGATGAAACTTTTTTATATATTGTCTACTTTCGACGAATACCAGAAGTATATGGATTGTTACAAATTCCTTGTTCATTGAATTAATCTTTTATTACCTTTGGTAAAAAGGAAGAGCTTATGTATCACCTTCTTTTGGATTTTTCAATATCAGGCTGTATTTATTCAGCAAGATAACCAATACTCTTGGAGCAGTTGTAAGTAAGATTCCCAGAACACTTGCTCTACAGGCAAATGGTGTCACAGTTCATGTGCAGGGCCCAGGCAATGAAAAAGAAAAACTGTCTTGTTAAACATCTGCAGCGAAATACTGGTTTCACTGAGCTTCAGCACCAGTCTCAGTTGAGTTTTACAATCAACTTTACTTTTGTATCATACACTTTGGAACAGGCAAGAATTCTGGCCCACCTTGAAGAGGACAAGTATTGTCACTTTCTCCTTTGTTTTTGTGAGAGAGGCCCTTTCTCAGTAACTCACAGAACCACTGTAAAGCCACAGCTGTCCCTTCAGGTAGCAATTGTCACAGACCCAAAAAGGACTCAGCTGCAAGCGTACAAAGAACACATATAAAAAACAAGGGAAGCAGTAGCATGTAACATCTCCTGAGTGTCTTGACCTTGTTTGCTGGTGGTATGAATATACCTGATTGTGGCAAAAGTGTGAGAATGCCTATCATTTTTCATCATGTTATTTCTATATATACATAAGGCCTCAAGAAAAGTTTAGTAGTAGATATCCTGTCATAGAATCATAGAATGGCTTGGGCTGGAAGGGACCTTAAAGATCATCTTGTTGCAACCCCCTGCCATGGGCAGGGACACCTTCCACTAGACCAGGTTGCTCAGAGCCTTACGCAGCCTGGCCTTCAACACTTCCAGGAAAGGGACATCCACAGCTTCTCTGGGCAACCTGTTCCAGTGCCTCACCACCCTCACAGTAAAGAATTTCCTCCTATTATCTAATCTAAACCTACCCTCTCTCAGTTTGAAGCCATTCCCCCTTCTCCTGTCTCTACATGCCCCTGTAAATAGACTCTGTCCATCTTTTTTGTAGGTTCCCTTCAGATGCAGGTTGTATTTATGTCACTCCAAAGCCTTTCCCAGACTGAACAAATCAAATTCTCTCAGCCTTTCCTCACAGGAGAGCTGTCCCATCCCTCTTATCAGCTTGGGGGCCGCCTCTGGACTTGCTCCAACAGGTCCATGTCCTTCCTGTGCTGGGGACCCCAGAGCTGGATGCATCACTCTGGGTGGGGTCTCACCTGAGCATAGTAGAGGGGCAAAATCACCTCCCTCAATCTGCAAATTGGATTTGGTTTTTTGAAATAGCCAAGGTTACTCTGGAAGTAGCACATCTTTACAAAAATTTGCAATGTAATAGTGATTTTCAAAATATTGCACTCAGCTCCAGTGTTTAATTTCTGCCTGCCTAGACTTCTTTAGAAGCAAATACTTATTCTGTGAGAGATCAGACTACATACACAAGGCTCAGCCACTAATGTGCACACTACAGAGGGACCCTGCTGATCTGCCTGCCTGTCTTCTGGAGAGCTGGCCTGAAGCAGTTTGGGCAGCTGTGGTGCTGTAGTAGTTAAATATAATCTCATAAAAATGTGTAACCACATGTTCAAGACTCTGCCTCGTTCACATGAGAAGAACGCTGTGGTGAAGGCAGATCCCCTCTGCTCTGTGGATGGGCTCACAGGTACAACAAGCAGCTGCCATGGCCTCTGACTCAAACCGTGAGAGCTCTCCAAAAAGCAGGTGAAGATTCAACGCTTAGAGCTACTGAGGCTGCACAGCCTCAAGCCATGTGTTTATGGCTGGGGATATGATCTGAGCTCTTATCTTCCATGTGACAAAGACCAACCTGCACAACCTCTGGTACAGTCCCTGTATCCCTCCTGCCACTTCAGGGATGGTGGTAACATCCCTGAATGTATCCTTGAAAACCAAGCAATTGGGGTAGCACAAGATTTTTAAGGGATCCTGCAGCAGCCTCCAGAGAGATTTTTAGAGGTAGAGTTACAAGCCTGAGGAAACAAAACGTGGTGCCAGCACTTGCTTTACCATTCTACCAACTCTACTGTGTGTACGTAAGTGCTCACAATGCTCTAAGTTGTTTTGTGAGCAAATATAAAGCAAATGGTAGGTGGGAAAATTGAAAGATCTATTTGAGGCAATAATGGCAATATTAGCAAGATAAAATCATTATGTAGGCATGTCTCCTGGTGAGGACTTTTTGTTTTGCACATGTATTTTTGTTAAGAGTGGGAACAAATAAGAGGTATTAGACAGAGCAGAGGAAATCCAAACAGACGCCCTTACTTCAACCAAACAAGAATCCAGCACACATCTAAAGGCAAGTCAGTGGGAATTTTGCCTTATTCATGAATGCTACAGTCCCAGGCACCCTTAATAATAACATTCTTCATTTTATAAATTATACTACAACCCATACATTGTTTATCTCTGGTCATATAATGTGGTTTCTATTTAAATTTAAGTTATGTGTTTCACCACATCAAGAGATTTGACCTTTCACTTGCCTTTCTCTATTACCTACCAATAGATTATTTAGACAGCGATACATTTCTGGTTTGGAACATGATGAAAATGAAAACAGAACAACACAACAGTAAGCATTTTTCAGTGACACAACGGATAATAAAACTGGAGATTCTGTGATTACTGTGCAACTCAATGAGTTTTCAAATGAACAGTTCAGCAAAGCAACACTCCATTATTCAAATGATTGTTAAGAAACATTTTTTTCTGGTATTAAAAGACACTCAGTTTATAAGATGATGCACGATATATTAGTCCAAATCTGTGAGGGAGAGAATGAGACAAAGAAATATTTCTCTTAAATAATCTACACCTACCATTTTTTAGTACAAACATACGAAATGAATATACTTTTTTTTTTTTTAGCTTTGGTGCAAGGCTTAGTCCATGTTAAATACAGAAACAAGCAACATGTTTTGGCTTAGAACATAGGATTGCCAGGGTTTCTTCTATTTGTCAGTCAGTTCTGAACTGCTTGGTATGTTGGTACAGAATCCCACTGATTTTATATATGGAAACTTATATACTTACCAGGCGGCAGGAAAAAGTGAGGTTATGAGCTTCCCTAAGTTGTTTTCCAGCTGATCTATTTGTGTCCAATACATTGTCCCAGTACAACAACAACAACAACTCAAACTACCAATTCATTTTGTGGAAAAAATGTTGTTCTTCTCTGGGCTTCTCTTCTCACCACATACCATCAGGGAAAACATTATATTATAATCTGAATTCTGATCCCAAAGTAAACAAAATAGTTTCCTAGTTTTGCCATCAAGCTCTTAAATAAGTGACTATTTTAACTTGTGAAGAGTCCAAGACTAAGATAAAAACCTAATTGAGATGCAAAAAGATTTTAGGATGTATTTGGGGCTTTTAAATTGCTTTATATCCAGGCTCAAAATTAAAGGGAAATAGCGGGGCTTTTGTTAGATATAACCAGCAACAGGCATTCTTCATCTCACAGAGGTCGGGCTAATGTTTAAACAAGTAGTGTGGGATCTACTAATCTCTCAGAAAATCCCTTGACTTAAGGACACTCCAAATGATGGTAATAGCCTTTAATTTGACTCCAAAACCAAACCTGTAGTTTTTGATGACTACCATTTAACTGACATATGTTTCATTTCCAGGGATCATAATTGTTTTTGGGTATTGATTCAAAGAACAAACATCCTGTAGCAATGGAAACAACTTTTGATTCTTTGTGACAGTCAGGTTTTAACATATTCCAAAGAAGTTTTTCATTCAGTCGAAAAGTGATGTTTATGGATCTATAAATGAATTAAAATCAAACGAGTCTCTTTAAACTATCCTCATTGTTACCCAAAACAGGCAGAGCATATGAACCAGCCTTGCATGGGCACACCTTTGCTGTTCCCTCTCTCTGGCACTAGATATTTACCAGCCCTGTGGTCTCACACTTGAACACAGCCTCACATAGACAACACATTTCCAGCACAGCCCTACACAGACAACACATTTCCAGAGCACAGTTTCCTGCCTGCTGGAAGCAGACTTCGAAGTAGACTTTTGCCATTGTCACTTGTTTGTAAATCTATTTCCTATGCCAAAATCCAAGATGTGACCCCACACTGAAAACCAGAAAGCTGCCTGGAAGTATGACTTTGTGGCCCCTGGCCACAAAACGTGAAGTTGTCTGCTACAAAAGGACTATTCTTTCAGAAAAATAAAGAAGCTCTGAAGTCTTAGCTTTAATTTAAGGAAAAAGAGGCACTCCATGTACCTTGGTATTTATTATGTATGCTAGGTAGGGGTAAAAACATCTTCCTTTTAACTTGGTTAAAGCATTTTAGACATTATGCAATGGAGCAAAGGAGTGATGTTCTTTTTCTTTTTAAAAACACACTGGGGTACTTTTCAACTTATTTTAACTTGAAATCTGCAAAATTTGATGCTTCAAGCTTTCTAGTTGGCAATTTAATGTTTTTTCTGTTTCATGCATCCTGAGTTTTGCTTTTAATTTCATATTTTTTTCTGAAGTAAATGTAGTCATTAGAATGGATTTCTGCTTGAAACATTATGGACTGGCAAAGGAATTTTGCTTTTATGCCTAAGAACAGGCTGTCTTTATTGTTCTGAGAGTGAAGATTCTGGCAGAATGTATGTTAAAACATATTTTAGACTGAAATTATTAAAACCGCTTTCAATGTTATATAACATAGAACACATGAGTCTTTTTTAAAAAAAACTAACAAAATAAAAACCACTGATTACTTAAATTGCAGTGTCCCTGCAATGCAATGGATTTATTTCAAGAATTAAAATATAATCTTCCTTTTGGAAAGGCTGGTTTCACTAAAGCTTAATAAAGAAAAAAAGCTTACTGTTAATGATGCTCTGTAAATTATCAGCATTTCAGCAAAAAAGATTAAAGTAAAAATCCAGAGCTTTTTCTGCCACAATTTTCTCTTATTTTACTGAAGTGGGTTGCTTTACTTTAATCACAGAAAGTATACAGGAGTTGAAAATTGCAGAGTTGTACAAAGGTCAGTTTGGTGTAGTTTGATAGAGGCGTGAGTTTAAAGCTCTCTGCAGAAAGCTCTGTCTCTTTTTGACAACACAGATTAGTTTGCCTAGATTAGCATTTGGTTCTTCTCTCTTTTTCCCTAGACCATACAGACTGAGCGCTAAATGTCACAGCCTTGTCACTGCTGGCTCTGGGCCACTCACCTTGTGGAAAAAAAACAGAAATAAGCATGTTTTGGGTCAAACCTTCTGACTGTTATGGCAGAAAAGATGTAATGGGAGGAGGGGGTCCCACAGAGATGGTGCCGTGCTGCTCTGAGCCTGCTTGTCTTGAGACCTTTGCTCAGTCCACCCCTCTCAACTCAGTTCCTGGAGGAGTGCTCAAAGGGCTGGCTTTGTACAGGTGAACAAAATGTGTGAAAAATCTAGTTTGTGTAAGAAGTGCACAAAAGGAAAGGGACTGGGCCCCCTCACTCTCTTTCTCTTTCACTCCTGTCTCACAACCCCAGCTCTGGACCATCCACAAGGCAGGATCAACGGGGGATCTAAGGACTGCTGATATTCTTTGTTCTTTCTCCCTTTTCTGTCTCTCTTTCTCTCCTCCCTTGCTTTGCCTGGGCTGCACATGGCTGTCATATCCTACCCCATGCTCCATACTGAACTTTGGTGTGGGAGTGGGGACATTGTGGAAGTGTGTTGTGGCTTGTAAGCCAGCACCTTTGAGAAGGTTGTTGTGGGAACTGAGAACTTATTGAAGTGTACTGTACAAAATCCAAGGACTTGTGGAAGTCTTCTGTAGAATTTAAGAGCTTGTTAGCCAACACTTTTTGTGTCTAAACAGTGGGCTGGGTGCTGGAGTTATTGGGACCGCACAACAAAGCACAAGAGTTCCCAGACACATGATTCAGTGTCTTTGTTCAGCGTGATGAGAATTTACACGGAACATCACAGCCCCTGCTGATGGGTCAGGACACCTTTTTCCCACCACCAGAACCCCTTGCTTTGACACTGTGTCCTCACACACCTGCAGGGCAGCGCTTTGTCACAGTCACAGTCATTTACAGAGAACAGAGCATCTACTTACTCCACTCAGTCCTGATCATGCCATTTCAAACAATAAACAGTGACCAAAGAAAGCCAAACTCCATCTCCTCCCAAAGCACTGGACCTGAAGCTGAACACTGAAGGTAGGTTGGTGTCCTGCAGCTGTTACCACTGATTTTGAGTTAGGAGAGTGCTAATGCAGCGATGCTTCTGAAGGCCAAAACTCAAAAGTCACAGGCAATTTTTACTCAGGACTTATTCCGAAAAATCACACTGGACAATATTGCCCAAATATTTTGGACCGTTTATATCAACAGGAAACAGATCCTGCCCAAACTTTATGGGTTTTATTAGTCAACATGAGCAGGCAGAACAGTTAGGAAATGAATTCTTAGCTCCTGGCCTAAACTCCTGGGGCTGTGAAAGAGGAAGTAGAAAAAAACCCCAACAAAATTGTGCTGTGGAAACCTGGACTACGGTATATTACATTTCACTGTGAACCTGCATTTTATCTTTACAGGAAACACTGCAGGAATAAAAATATCCCTCTTCCAGCCCACTCTGACCTCCCTTTAGAAAGATAGGCTCTCATTGAGTAACTCAAAAAAATCATAGATGGAGAACTCTATGCATTTATGGTAATGTTTCATCTAGCAAGTATTGTCTCAAAACTTGAAACTGCTTAAAAGTGGTCATGACTACTTTAAATAACATACCTTTTTTTTGTCCTCTACACCAGTGAAAAATAAAGGATGTAATAAATAAAACAGTGGAAGGAAGCCAAAAAGGTATTTGTCTACATGTTATTTTGTGGCTTACCACATCATACTGAAGATTTCAGCATTATACCATGTTGAATGCTATGTAAATTTGCCTGCCAAAACAGAGTGGTTCCTTTCTCTTCCAAAAGTGGATGTAGGCAGTAAATCCTCTCTTTTAATTGCAGATTAGTTTAGATGGGAAGTGGTTATACATACAAGAAAGTTAAAGTACCATCTATTTTATCTATGTCAATCAATCACATTAAAATAAAAGGATGAAAAGTCTGCTTAATCTCAACATGATGCCTCTCAAATTCTCAAACATGCTTTGTCAGTACTGCAGATCTTTTTGACTTCATATTTGACTGGTATTGGGAATTAATTTCCGTCTGGTTTTTTGCTCAATCTTTTCCAAACCCTCACACATTATCTTCTTCCAAACATATTTCAGCTTTCCCCTGTTCCTGCACTTGGTATACTTCCAAATCCAAGATCTTGACCAAGTGGAATTCTCATCAAGGCCCAGGAGAAACACCAAACACACATACTAAGCATACCTAAATTTAAATAATCTTTGCAAACTACATCCTTACAGCTGTAGCGGGCTGAAAAATGCTTGGCTGTATTTATTGGTGCAGCTCCTTAACTAATCTAGAAAACTAGAAAGGTTAAAAACCAATGAAACAGAGGCTACAAGAATGAAACAACATTCCTTTGGCTGGAGCATGATCTAGGATGTTCTAAAAATATTAGCAAGGTGAACAATTAGTCAAACAATGATTGCCAGTTCTGGAGCAGACTTCTGCTCTTTCTCCTCCACTTTCCAACATAATACCTATTTCTAAGGCATTTAGAAATACCAGAAAGGTTTTTTCCTTTCATTCTCTTAAAAGACTTTCACCTCAGCTTCTCCAGCATCCTCAGAGAAAGATGTTGAGCTGCTGTTTGTGCTATTAGACTGTTTATGATTTTTCCTTATTGCTATTCTTATTTCACCTTTTTCATTTTAGATTATGGCTTTTCTGGAAACAACTGTCATGCAAATACTGAAATAGCATCAATAACCCAAAGGATGTACATATTAAATGTTCATTACACACAACCTTCAAATCCCATCTGATCTTGTTGGCTTGTTTGCATTATGTTTTGTTTTTCATATTTAAAGTGTTTTATGATATTTACACCCATGTTCCTCCCATATCATGCAGCAACTTTCTTTTGAGGTGTATTATAATATACCCTTCAGATTTAATGCCACAGGTAAGATACAGAAAAGGCCTATGTTCTACTAATCCAAGCTCCTATATGACACTTCCATTTCAGAGAAGACAGTTGCTACTTCCTTCCCTTTACTTTTGAAAAGTACTTTTTGGTTTTGAATATTAAGTTGGCGCAATTTCCCCCAATAGGCAGCAAATAACTGAATTTATATTCACACATTCTATAAAATGCAGATTGCATAATATAGCATGATGGCTCTATTCCATTATGCTTCATTACTAGGTTGGAAATTACTCACACAGTATGTTTTTCTCTTTAGTATTCTATCATTCTAAATTACGGCTGCACTGTAGGTTACTCTTCATGTTATTTTGTAGTAAATAATCTAAATACAATTCCTGCCTGGCACCGTACTAACAGTGAGCAACACCTTCCTTCCCAGGTGGTCCTGGGGCCTTACTTGAATTCTAGCTACGTAATTACATTGAACCTGCCTGAAGTCTCCTTTAGACTTTGCAAATGTATTCTTCATTTGTCACGATTTTATAGTGGTGCCTCAAGCAATGCAACAGCTACACTTGGATGCTACAACAATCTTGGTACTTCAGTATAACTTACTTCAGCTGTTTTCCATACCTTTTAGATTCATGGGAAAAAAACTGATCACGGGATAAAAACCTGATAGAAAATAACTTGGTGATGGTGTTTGTTTTCAGTATTTAAAAATAAATGGCTGAGTACATAGGCTTCCTAAAGATGCAAAACTGCTCATTCTTCAGCTGTAATGCTCAAGTTTGACAGGTTATCTAAAGACTCTGACATTGCTTGAGAAAGCTTTGTTAAACTAAATCTAGAGAAAAGTATGTAATCACTGATAACTCCAAGATAGCAGAGTAGGAAAGGAAGTATAACAAGGAGAAATCACCAGCAGGTTGAGACTTTTTAATCAGTAACTCCAGACTGAACATCCACCTCTGTGGTGCACACCTTAAAGCAGTAAAAGTAGTATAAGATTACAGTTCTATTATTTCAAGGGAAAGTGATCCTTCAGTTAAGAGGGTTAAGTATTTTGCAAGGCATCACTTCAGCACGATTAAACATCTAAGAGAAAGACAAATTCTAGTTCACTTTCCAACATATTGAACAGTAGACGGTGATTCAAAGGAGACACAAAACTCTGCAATCAACAGAACTGCATCAGAGAATAAAGTTCTGTTGCATGGCACTAAAGGTTCCACTATGAAGGCAGTAAATTGTTTATGCCCAATCCAAGACTATTTATTACTCAAGATTATATTGACCCTCATGCTCTGTGAGGACTACAGACAACCAAGCAGGAGGAGAAAATTCCTGCTTACAAACAAAAAACAAATACATTACATTGGAAGGAAGCAGACATTTTCTAATTTTTTTTTGGGGGGGGGGCGGGGGAAGGCAAAAAAACCCTCACAAAAGCAAGGGAAATATTCTGAACCCAGTTCCTTTTTCTAGTAGCTCAAAAGACTCATCTCTAATTCAGAAACCTACAGTACAAGTCCCTGTCCCTTGTCTGATAGAGGTCTGAAAACAAGTTTTCCTCTTTCATTTGATCTAAGCACTGAAGCATTAATTTTTTCTTTCTAAGATTTTGACTGAGGTTTCCTCAGGGCCTGAGAAAACTTTCCAGTCCTAATTTACACACCTGCTGATAATTCCCAAAGAAAAACTCAAGGACTTCCAATATCTGACTGCACTGGGGACTATTCACGTTAAGGATTTTAAGTGAAAGCATTGTTTTAAGTGTCATTTTTTGGATAAGGATCACTCTATTCAACAGTTTCTTAATTTCCAAGCTCCAAATTAATCATCATGTTGTTACACGTAAATAAATACGCACCGTATATAACTGGTATATATGATCAGGGTAAAGTTAAGGATATCTCCAGCTTCCCAAATAAGCATTCTCAGTAATAACATACTGGATAACTGGTTTAATTTTCCTAAATACCATGCAGATATAGTAAATATTCAATATATATACAAGTGTTGTGTCTAAACAGACCTTCCTACAAAATCGACTTTCAAAAAAAGGTCATTCACTAAAATAAGACACCCTTACAGATGGATATATATGTAATTCAGGCATTTTCTACAATTTCATTCTTAATCAATTAATCTAATTCTGCATTCTAGTTCACCATCTCAAGTAATGGAGACTGATTAAGACCTGTAAAGCTTAACTAAATAAAGTATTTGTCTTTAGTAGCGGTACTTACAGTAAAAATTATGTCTTGCTTGTGGGTTCCTCATTTGGTGATGTAATATTCAGAAGTCACCATGCTTTTGTTCTAAGGTAAAGCATTTTCTTTAGTGCTGTCTTTAAGAAGTCTTCTGAACAAGTCATCTCGTCATAACATATTCTCTTCTGAAGCACACTTGTTTTCTCTCTCCGTATTTCCTGTCCAAGACACTAAATGCACAAATAAAGGTAAACTGGTAAGTTACTAATTATGACATGTGGTATTTGTATAATGTTTTAAATTTTCATAGTACTTGACAAAGGGCAGCTGATAGAACAGGTTAGGAAGTGCTTACAAACCTGAACCAAAATTACTTGAGTCTCTTAAAAGATTGAATAATTTCATCTGAAATGTTCCAGAAGGTTTGAAAAGAACATGCCTTCTTTAAATTAGTAAATGAAAACTAGTGTTGCCATTAATTCTTCCTTCCTTGAGCATCATTCACGTGAACCATATGCAGCACACAGTCTAATTGCTGCTGAAAGGCCCCCAGGATGTCAGGTGTGCCTCCAAGTAGAAAATTTGTTCCATTGTTTAAAAAAGGAAGATGTGCATTACTACAATTCCTTTTCTTATTTACGAGTTTCCTAACAAAATAGGGTCTTTTCTCAACTGTATCAATAGCTGTTGATCAGGACACTGATGGGGAGCTAGTGGTCTTAAGGAGGGAATAACATAATCTTTAGAATTTGGTGGGTTTTTTGTAAGTTTTTTTGAAATTTAATTGTCTCCCCATCCCTCCTTCTATGTCATGTGCTGCAATACTATGAATTTGTCTGATCCACATTTTGAAAAAAGATCCTGATTCATTTAGGTTCTTACCTTCAGATGTACACAGACTTGCCAAGTTCAGATGTCATTAATTTGAGGCATACTGCTTATATTTTCACTGAATTCCTTAAAAGAAAAGAATGTGTTGCAATTATTCCATATTCTAGAAAAACATATCACAGAGCAATCTTACACAGAAAATCTGGTGTGTTAGTCATAATATTTGTGAAAATATAATTGTCACAACAGTCACCTAACAAAGCAGAGAAAGAATGGCATTTTAAGTAATGTGGCAATATGGCAGTCATAAAATGCTATTCTTAAATTTCTGACATATTATTTTAAATATTTGAAAATATGGTGAGGGATTAAGAGAGTGAATGTAACCATCCCTCTCTCTCAAATATTCTGTATAATCCATTTGTAAATATATTCATCCACAAACAAAGGAATACCTTCATCAGCAAAAGAAAGTCTAGCTTGACCTCTGGGAATTTAAAATATAGCCAAACAATTATGCATGCTTCATTTTCAAGCCACTATTTAATATCCCAAGTCTTTTTTGGCCAATAGACGAATTCCAATATAATACAATCAGAAAAAAACAGCACCTGTTTCTGAAGGCTGTGTCACAGAGAACTCATTCCCACTCCTATTCAATGAAAAATGAACTTTTTCTCATGAATGTCACAGGTTGCTAATATGGACAGAACCAGAAACAGAACCATGTGTGATAGAATTAAAACATAGCGCTCATGTACAGTCGTGTGGTGTCACTTAAGATTTTCATAGAAGTTCTTAATAGGGAGAAGCACCATATGTGAGTCCCTGTGACAGATACTTCCATAGTTTCACACACCTAAATTTCACAACTTTCCACCAGGAGCTCTAAGATTTTGCTTAAAGCCTTGAAGTCAGACAAACATTGTAGACCACCAGGTTTTTCTTCTTTGATTGTTAGTCTTTCTCTTGCAGTTAAAAGTCGGAAATACGAGTTGTAGTTGACAAAGACCAAACAAAGTAGGAACACAGCAGTATTTTTTATTGACTTTGAAACTTTATTCTTACCAAGAGCCTGATAGCTATGGTGGAGATGGACATGCAAGTTAAAGGAAAATCTGCCTGTAGCAAGACTTACCTCTGTGTTATTTGTTACTAATCACTAGTGTAAGAAGTTCTTTAAATTAGAGAATGTTTCCGTTTTTGTGCACTTATAGCATGGGATCCCAGCTACTCTGTAAGTAACTCAGCTGTTCTGATAGACACTGCTCCTCTGCTCCCATTTAATTTGAAGTGATAAAGATCTTTTCATCTATCCTTCTGTCTCTCTCAGAGAACAAACCTGTACATGCTACCACCTAAGAACCAACCAAAATCAATACCACAGAAAACCAAGCCCCAGGAATTTTAGGTAAAAAACAAATATGAATTTCTTAGAACTACAAGAAGCACCAAAGGTGGTCAAAGCAAGCCTGAAAGCATAAAGGATCATGAGAGATTTTCCACACAGCCTGTGTTTCTGCTCCAATTCTGTTTTGATTGCTTGGCTTTTTTTCTACAGGCAAGACCATTTTTCTGGTGTGCATGTTTATGAAAATGCTTTCGGATGATCGATTCTCTTCACTGAGGCCATTTTTGATCATTTGGTTATTACAGAAGCACACAAATTGCCTGGTCTCATTTCTCATTTCTGTTAAATTGTGTAATTCATTTCTGTGAGCAATTGCCACAACTCCCTGTAAATCTTGTGTGCTTGCACTTGGGTACTGACAATAATTAGGAAACTATGAATTGAGTTCGCTTCATATGAGACAATTAATGAAAATCTTCATGTGCAAATCCAGAGTAGGAAAAGAGCTAGATTCTATGAATAAGAGACTAATTGACAAGTTTTCTTGGAATTCCTAAGGGAATGGGATCTCTGCTGGACTTTCCACTGAGAATTAGGGCAGATCAAATTATCTTTTCTTTGATAAAATAATGCAAATCTCATTTGTAGTCTAAGATTATGCAGCCATAACTGATATCAAGTCTCTTCATGAACTTCAATTTTATTAATTTGCATTTCCTGGAAACTGAAAAAGGTATTACAGCTGGTAGATCTTATATTAATTTCAATCTTGTCCTTACTGTCTATTTTCTTCCTTTCTTTTCCCTACTCTTTGCTCTCCAACCCTGTCACCAAAAACATTTTTTCAGGATCTCTTTAGTCTCGGCTGTAGAATACACTTAAATAGCCCAGAAGATTTCTGTGTCAGATAGACAAATTTTAGGTTTAGAAAAACCCCAAAAATTAGTTCCATAAGTTTATCTGCTTTATGAAAAGGTTTGGGCTTTTTTTGTCTTTACTCTGTCCTCTTGTCCACATATCTATATTTTTTTCCTGTGCTGATTGCAATTTACAGTTGTGAATATATTGCCCCAAAAGTCCAAATTATGCATTTCGGTAGATTCCAAGAATATTCTTAACCCCTCAAAATTGCTTTACCTCTCTCTCTTTTTCCATCAAAAGCTACTTGAATCAATTCCAAGTTTCTCTTGGCGGAATTTTAGCACATGAAAATACAGTCAGTTTTGACTGGTGTCCCACAACCACACACAATGCATACACACAGCAATCTAGGCTTTGGAGCAGAGCAGCAAAATACACCTAACCTTGGAACTAACCCCAGAACCATCTTCCCTAACGTACCAGAGAAATTTTTACTGTGCTGTATCAGCTAATAGAAGACAGAAAGCATGTAAAGTTTCTGCCTTCTACCATAAGGTATAAACCTGTTGACGTATTGTAACAAATAAAACCAATTACTCAAATTGCCCTTATTTAAAGAAGGTAATAAATAAAAGACTTTACTGCTGACAAAGTTCAGCAAAGTTCAGATGCTCGCCTCACACCTTAGGCATGGAAAGCTACCAAAAATACAAAGAGGAAACACTTGAATGTCCCACAAGGCAATTAACATCAGCCAGTTACTAAAAATACTAGGCTAAAGATATCCACTTACTTCATCACCTGGAGTAACTGGCCTCAATTCCCAGTATCTGAGAAAATGGGCCAATTCCAAACATAGCCCAGGTTCAAAGCTAGTGCACGGAGACACCTGAACACATGGGAAAGTTGCTCCCTCAAAGTTTCATCCCCTGAACACTCTTAGTCCTTGTCAGGAGGATAAAAACCAGTAATCAGACCTCAGCATCTTCCTAAACATCAACATCTTCGTCTCTCTTGCACCTGAAGTTATGTCCTTTTCCTCCTGACTGAAACCAGCTGAGTTTCAGGAATTGCAGGTGTTGATTTCAACCAAAGTGTCTGGCTTTGAGCTGAAATAGAGAGGAGAGTGTTCACCTGCTGCCTTACAGTGAATCAGCTCTTAGTGAGCTGTTGTTTGCTACCTCTTATCGTCTAGCTATTACTTCTTGCATCAGCCACAATGCTTGAAAATTGTCCTACAGGTAGGCTGCAAACCTGCTAACCCTTGAAAAGGGCAAGTTTAGCATTTCAGCAAGCAAGCCTGAAACGAGCTCGGGTAAATAAACCAGGAGTGCACTCTTTGACTGAATCTGTGACTTTGTTGAAATGACGAATGTTTTCCTTATTTAAATAAAGACATCAACTCTACTGCCCTGTGAAGATACAACTTTCCTAAAAGTGTGTTGTTTTATATATTCATACCAGATATGCCATTTATGGGGATAAACTGCACCACTGAAAGAGTGGCATTATTATGTTATGAATAAAATATTCAAAGCAAGTCTTTTCCTTATCAAATCTTATCAGAAAAATTTAATTCCTTTAAAAATCAGTGACAAAGAGCACTTTGGAAAATTCCCACGTACAACTCTTAAGAGTTAGAAATGTAAACTAATTCTCTAAATAAAAATTTGTCCCCTCTCAAAGACATATGGATCCTAAATAACCAATCCTCTATATACAGGGGCTATAATGCTTCTCTATTCAATCTCATAATATTTTACTAAGGCAATATTGACTGTATTCTACTGTAGAAATACAAATCCTTGGGCAAAATAAGATACCTTAACTGTGCCAGGACTGGAAGAATTAGGGATAAAACTGCTCCTGCATAATACTTCAGTCCCTGAATGACACATCAATTACAGAAAAGTCATACAATGCCTACAAAATTCTGATCTACTGATACTGTTGGAGGGTAAAGGTTTGAACCTATGCACTTCCAATAGCACCACAGGTAAAACTGTAGTATCAGCATCACTGATTTCAGGTATAATTAGAGTATTTGCGATGATGATTTTGTTTTCATCTAAGAAATAGGAGACAGATCCAGAGGAATCACATTGTGAATTTTAGATGCAAAATCATATTTTTAAAGGCATAGGTATCTATGTGTACCTGTTAGCACAAAATGTATTATTAAACAATAGGAGCATTTTTTGTGTTTTTATATTACGTATTACAGTGACACAAAACCACAGCTACAGTGAAATAAAAGGTGATCAACCAAAAACTGAAAAGAAAATTATTTTCACTCAGCGCAAGAAGGATTTAAAAGATCCAAATGAGTATAAGCATTTATGTGACTATTTTTATGTAGAAGAATATCAAGAGTTATGTACTTGTTATGAAAGGTGCAAAAGAAATTAATATTTTGTATCAATTCTTAGTAAAATTTCTCTTTACTAATTCAAATATTTACTAATATTTAAGATTCTAAATCATATAAAAAGTGTAAGAAAGCCACAGGACTAAAGATGGATACGGAAAAATAGTGCAAGAATGAATATGAGGAAATAGCACTAAAATGCAATAGCAGAATCAGAAACACTAAGAAGCAAAATGAGTTTTAAAAGCAATGATTTATAGAAAAAAAAGCAACCAAGAAGAGGCTCTATTAATACTTCAAAATTTAGTGAAAAACAAAGGAAAGTACAGATTCCTTACTTCACAAGGGAAAAAGGAAACAACAGATGACTCACAAAGGTTGAAGCCTAATGAAATAAGGAAGACTGTGCAATTAACGTAGTCCTACTCACCTTGCTAAGCTGGAGTTCCCCCCAAGAATAAGACACTCCATGTCTCCATGGAAAAATCTATGTAACCGTGAGGTAAGTTATTGGCATTCACCGGGTTGGTGTTAAATTAATATTTATGCTGTGGCCATTAACATCTGGGAAGGAAAAATGAACTATTACGGCCATTTTACACCGAACAGTGTGGCATGAGAATGTATTTGGCTTTTAGGGGGAAAGGATGGGAGCATGACAACTTGTGTTTCTAAGAAAAGCACTCTCATCTTGAATGATATTGCATCAGCCTTAGAAATGGCCCCTTAGCCAACAGTTAGGGGAAGGAATGAGTGTTCATGAAAAGGCTGCCAATTTGGAGGAGAGAATGGAGTACAAAAAGGGAGAAATTTGGGTAACCAACAATCCAATTCTGTCCTGTTTTATCTGGCGCAGCTTTCAGCTATTTACTGCATTCATTTTTTCTTATAAGATCATCCTCCTCCAAAGAACAGAGAAACAGCCTTTCCTTAAGCAGATGATCTCTTCATACATGCTCACGAACTGCCAATTTCAGCCCAGCCAAGGATGGATTTTAAAAGCTGGATTCTGTTCCTCCTGGATGAACAGAATCAGATGGATGCTGTCTGCAGCTAGATCTGCAGTAACTTGCTATTCCCAACAGGTCTGTGGAGCCAGGATTGATTTGAAGACTGTGAGACTGTGTCACTAGAAAGAGACAGCATAAATCCACATCCCTAGCAGGAAAATGGAGTTATTTACTGTCACTTTTCAGAAACTGACTAAAACTTTGTTTCAATTATACAAGAGTACATTTCAGTTATAGAAAAGATGCGTGCTTTTGTGTATTTGAGGCAGATGGATGGCTGCTCTGTCTTAGAAAAACAGAGCTGCATGTTAGAAAAACAATAACCTATAAGATAATATTTAAATATTTACACATAAAATAGGTGACGCCAGACACTCAAACATTTCACACATGCCGTTTGCATTCAATTAAGCTGTTTTGTTGGATGATGGCAATGTGACATTAGGAAATTGTAATGAGCCTTTCTGATGAGTCTGACTGCCATACAAGCAGCATCTCTGGAGCAAGACTGGCTTCCTAAGTTGTTCACATCCCCACCACCCACTCAGGATTTCTTCTCTAAGTCTCAAATCTACATTGCTATAGTAGTGAGGTGAAAAATCTTACCCGAGAAACATCAACACATAAATGGGTTGAACCAAGAGCCTGTCTAGTAGCTACATTTGTCTTTCAGTCTGCTGGGCAGTGTATTCCAGATGGTGGGGGTGCTGTGAACATCTCCAACTGCCTTCATCTGAAGGAAGGCAAAAACTCCATGGTCCTTTGAAAAGGTCAATATTAGTAACTCTCTCGGTAACAGCATTAAGAAAATCCAAGCCTGCAGGTTGCCTATTATTAAATACAATAATTATATTAATGGACATCCATTACAGATGTACCTCATCCTTTCTAATGATTTCATAACCACCAGGAACAAAATGATTTCTATTTCCCATGGAGTACATATGTCAGATTTAATGGTCTGAGAGATGAATAAGAACTGAGCTGCTAAATCCAAACTAGCATCCATGAAAATCAAAATGTTCTCCATCGCACTTAAACAGAGGGCATTAGATATTTTCAGGTCATTATCTGAAACATAATATAATCTTTTGCCCAAAAGGCAAAAGGAGTAAACAGAAATATTTCCAGTCATTTTTGAACAAAGTATAGAGAATCACTGCTAAAAAGTGAATCTGTTTAAATATGTACCCAAACTATTCCAAAGGACAAGGGACTTCAAAGTTGCTGTGAATTGTATTGTTCTTCCATGGACTCATGGATATTTGGGTTCTATAAATAGATTGTTAAAAGCACACATTTCCTCCCACAGCAATATGGGGAGATGCTGCTAATTGGTGTGCTTGAGGAAGGGAATTTACTCTTCATCAATTCACCAGGTGAGGGAAGAGTCATACCAAAAATGGATCCTGTTCCTTCTTCCTCCTGTGGCATTAGTTCCACAGTCTAGAAAAAGTCTTACGTGGATACAGAGGTGTCCTCCTACTCCTGTGACAAATAAATTTACATTTCAAGGCCAGGAACCATCAGACTAGATGGGAAAAAAGAAATACAGGAAAGGATGAATACAGGAGAGGATACCATCTCTACTACATGGACTGCAGCAACTTGGAAAAGCAAGCTGAAGATAGGGACAGGAAAACTGCAGAAGTTTTCAAACTTTTTGTTTATCCCAAATCCTTTATAAGCTAAGGTGGTTTCACCTGTCCCAGGGAAAGCTGAGGAATAAGTCCACAGGGCAATGTAAGTAACCAAACTCACCTCAATTTTCTTGCCACCACTTATAATCATGACAGGAGCAGTTAACCCAATTCCAGCCTTAGCCTCAACCATTAACTTTTGCAACAGAAATAAATGTTCCTTCCCACGTTGCTGGAAATCTTTGCAGCAGCTCTGTCACAACACAAGTAGCAAGAGAAAAACTGTTTGACAACCTTGTTTAGCCTATATGTTCCCTGTGACGTGGAAATTATACCTCTCTGACCTTTCTTCTCACCAACCTGTCATTTTACATGTTGTTTCTGCATTTCATCCAAATGTTGCCAGTTACCAGAAGAAAAAAACAAATCATCACACATATCCCTAAATCCAGCTGAAGACACTAAATGTAACAATGTGATAAAATGATACCAATTACATTACATTAAAAATCCAAGCACCTAAAAGCATGAAAATGAATAATTAAGAACATCAATCTGCTGCCCATGATACCACCACATTATGCCTATTTCGACACAGCATCATTAACTGTCACACCTTGATTGCTTTAAAAATGTATAATTTTGTTTTCTTGATGTCAGTAGCTAAATGTGCTCACTGAGAAGATTGGGTTCTGGGTGGAAGGTACATAGAAACAGGAAAAATAAAGAAAGAAACATTACTTAGCTGTTAGAAGTAAGTTGTATTGAATACTCCACCTTGGCTTATACTGTCTAATGGGGAATGAAAGACATGAGGTACATTAACTCGAACACAAAAGGCAGTGGAGATCTAGCAGAACCAGAAAAAAAAAAGCCCAAAATACAAAGAAAACCAGAAGCAGGATGGTCATTTAGTTCAGGCATAGGATTGCTATAACAGCTTCTCCAGCAAAGACATTCCAAACTTGCAAATTACCATCTCCACCCCTAAATCTCAGCATTTTCCACCAAGTTTATATTGTGTCTAAGCAGTCAGGCCATGCTTTTGGAAAGAGAAATGAATCATCTGTTATTATTTTACACCAGGTCATTCAAAATAGAAAACTTAATCTGACCTCTTTAATGTAAGAGTGGTATATTTTGATCATGCCAACCTGAACTTTTCTGCATAAACCTCATATAAAAGAGTTCTAATAAGCTTTCACACAAATATTTACAATTCAACAATTGCAGTTATCTTTGTATTCTCTTTTTTTAAACCGACAAGAGATATTTCACAGAGCTGAACATGTAAAACACATTTCAAAACTGCATTCACAACTCTGAATTTCACATTCTCACATGCAGGAACTGGGACCTAATCTGAAATCAGTCTCTTTTACAAGTCCATGGGAACTGTGCCATTCACTTCACCCCTGTTAGAATATCACCTATGTACCCATTTAACTCAGGGGCTAAAACATCAGGGCTGAATTTTGCAGGTTTGCTGTTGCACAATATTTTTTATTTGTTGCTGTTTAAGCAGAACTCCTTGCAGTACTTGAGAGACTGCTCATGTTATTTGAACCATTATCCTAAAGGGAGATATGAATAGCTTTGAAAGGATTCAGGTAGTATCTGGAAAAATACATGAGAGAGATGAAACCTGAAGATGGATTTCACAAGCTGAAAGAGAATAGATCATACTGAATTATTCATCCAGCTCCAAACATTGATTAAATCCATAGCTGGTGGCTGAGGGCTCAAGCCAACACAGATTTACAACTGAACAAAATTTAGTACCAGAAATAGTTCCATCAGTAGTGTTGCAGAACAAGCTGCAGATTCTCCTCTCATTTTTGAGATACTCTCAGTTAAGATCTTATTATCATGCTTGTATAAGAGAGGGGGAGAAGAGGACTTCCATTTTTCTAATTTGCAGCTCAAAGACAAGAGATGCCTCTTTGCTTTACAAAAGGAGACTTTTCTATAACATTATTTTGTTGTAATAACAGAAGTATGTAAGTTCAGGCAGTATGTGGAGATAGCTTTAAAACAGTGTTAACTACTGATTAAAGAATATGGATGGTTTATTTAAATTCTTGAAGCTGTGACAGGAGCAGACAGAAGTTACCTTCTGTCTTTAAGTTGGCAACATCTGAGTAGTTGCTATTTGCAAGTGTGAAGTATTAGGTCACGGCCATTGTAGGAAGCAGGATATCTGACCTGAGCAGTCAATAGCCTAAAGTGATTCAGAAAGTCACATGTCCCTATGTCCTCTCAAATTTGTAGAAATATAAGCGTTGCACAAGCAGGATTGATAAAATCAAACTACTCTCATGGTCTCTTACTAATGCACGAGGCAGACCACTGCAGGTGTACCAAGAATAAATTCAATCATGTAAGATGGTTCTCAGCTTGTTGTTTGTGTCCTGCCTATGGAGGGTTTTGTTAAGGGAAGCCAAGTACTGATGAAATGCCATGGCTTTGCAGGATCCCTTTTTCCTGATGAGTATTTTTTCTGAAGTTAAATCTGTCAAACTGGAGGAGTAAGAGGCAGCAGAATGCCCTACAAAGTGCCATGATTTCTGTACCAGTAGCATGCATGCATTTATGTAATTCATACTGAAATGACATTTGGCATCCACACACTTTCCTGTGTTGTTTAGGGCACAAAAGTAAACAAAGAGGAGTCATCTTTATTTTGCTTTTTTTCAACAGAGAAATTAGAAAATATCAGACTTGACTTGTGCATAATGCTTTCAAAGGATTCTCTAAGTCAGTTCTCCTCCTATTTAATTTGGTTTTCTATTGGCAGAATTATATTTGCTTGAATGGAATCATTCTTTATCTACTCAAGTGTGAGAACAAAACAATCTAATTCCTTTGTCTTTTCCAAATCAGCATTGTTGTGATACTCCCAGTTCTTTCAACACTTCAGGATTTTCAAAAAATATCATGGTACAAAAACTAGTCTTTTTTAATCTGTTCTACCTTGGTCAAATTCCAAGCTTCATGTCATTTTTGTTGCTAATATTACCTCATTTCAAAATAAGGCTTTGTACATTTTTTCAGCTCATAACTTTCCTTAATATAATTGCTATAATTGTACTTTAACAGGAGCACTTGAATGGTTGAGAAAAATATCTTATTAAATCTATGATAAAATAGGGACTGAGTAATTATATGCTGGAAGGTGAAAAAAATACACCAGCAACTGCACATGACAAAGGTTGCAAAATGCCTTGATCTGACTGTGGCTCTCTGATTGATGAACAGCAGTAGATATGCATAAAAGAGTGTGGGTGCCTCAAGCGTGTCTCTGCCTTCAGAAAAGCCAGAGAAAAGGAAAAACAAAGTGCATTGCAGAAACCCACTCTCTTGCCTAGACTGATATGCATACAAAATAAAGAATATGCATTAAACATGAGTGGGTGGAATGCAGAAAGTATATGTCCTCATATATACTCTGTTTCAGCATATTCATCCAAATTAATCTCCTGTGCTATTTCTGGGTAGCCATTTAACACAGGACAAATGTGGCTCGCTCTTGGCTTGTGTTCTGACATGAACCAAACCAGAAACAATAACTGTGAAAAACTAGGAGATCCAGTCCCTTAATCACCTGGGGAGAAGTGGCAGTGTCAGGTGAAAGGGTAGCCACTCTGCCAGAATTGAGCAGGGAGTTCACTACAAATAGCAGAAAACATATGATTCCAATGGCAGAAGACACCAACAATGACTTTTCTGCAACTCTGTGGCCTTGCTGGGACAAGTACTCCACCTTTTCCTAGACTCTGTAGGACAGACAGATATCAGTCCCATAAAACTTTAGCTGCCACAAATGTGGAAAAAACTTAATCATAAGAACTCAGCCGGAAAGGAGAGCTTTGAGAATCTGCAGAACACAAGAACCACAGTAAAACATTTCTCTCTCTTTGTAATGTCTGTACACACCAGGGTCTGCACTGGAAAACACGCCCAAAGAGCATTCCCTGGGAACGACATTAGTATCTGCACTTTCTAAGACAGTAGCCCAGTCTTTGCAGCTGGTGATTTTTAAGGGCTGCATGGCAAATACGAATACAAATTTTGGCCAGTATAAGAAGGGAATGTGAAAAACAACAGCAAAGAAATTTTTAAGGTTCTGGGAAACAAAATACGACCGCATTATGAAGGGGGGCAGGGGTTTTTTCGTTTGTTTGTGTGTCTTGGTAATTAGTAAAATCAGATGATGGAGAATTTATATTTGAACTCATTTGCGTTAAACTATTAAAGAAAGTACCCACTGACTTTTTGCCTACATTCTGCTGTTTAATAGAAATCCCATGTCAATGCAATTCTTCTGTAGAGGGCTACATTTTACCCACTGTTATAGCAATAAGTGTCCCAGTTTTCTCTCCTCCAAAAATTCCTAGAAGGAATAATAATTTTCAGCAAAATATAGTTGTTTTCTATAGTTAAAACTGTGGGTCATATTATTTACATGCTGTATCAATGACAAAAGTCCACTGACTGGAAAACAAGGTACTGAATTCACTGGACAAAAATCCACGTTTGTGTTAGTAAATAAATGATTACATCCAGTGTCTGTAGCTAAATCAATACTATTCCATTACTATATTACACAGAAATGTCTACAAGTAATTCCTGTGTCTTAAAATGTAAACTTTATGGTGACTCAAGGAAATTGAGGATAATTTTGCACACCTGTTATATGTCAGCAATGGAAGACCTATTCTTGACAGTTTTTTGATCAATATTTTCCCACCACGGTGTCCTTCTGAAATTATAGACAAATCCCTGTGAAAAAAACCACATTGAATATTTGTTCTTTTGGATTTTCCTATTTGCAAAGCTGTGTAGAAGATTCCTTTCCTTTTTAGCCCAGGCTGTCTCAGTGTTTTGTTTTTATCTGACCCAAATATCCCAAAACCTAAAAGTAGCTGTTTTTATCAACGCACAGTCATTAAGAAGCATCACACCAAAATAAACAGCATGCTTTCAGTTGCATCCTACCTTAAAACTCAAGAGCCAAAGCAACTTTCAGACCATCACAATTTAGTGGAGAGTTCTTGTTTTCTTGCATTCTGTACTCCTTTGTTCTTCCGGTATGACCTGGAAGATGTTCCCACAGGAAGTTATCCTAGAGCAAGTAAATTGTCATCTAAGGACTTAAATCTGGAATGTGGCCCTTCTGTTCATGGACACAGCCCAAGGAGGAGACCAGCACACTGCAGTGCAGCCCTGTCATCCAAGAAGCTCTTCTGTCTGCAATGACATCAAAGGTATCTTGACTTGGGCATTTAGAAATCTAGAGACTGATTAAAATTCTGGAATATTCTGACAACAGCTGCTTTAAGCAGAAGTTACCAGATGGTAATATTTGTGTGGGTACCACATCATCTGGCAAGGAACAAGCTAATGATGCACAAAATGCTTTGATGCACAGCCTTCAAGCAGTAAACTTAAAGTGATATGAGGCCATACAAGGACTCATCTACACTGCTCTGCAATTCCATGGGATACAAACAATTTTTACCAATACAAGTGCACAGATAAGGAGACACGAAGTTATTTGGCACATAATGGTTGTTGGTATTAAAATGAGTGTCGTTCTTCAAAATGACTAATATTTGTGAACTTCTATGTAAATTTGCAGGAAGCTATAGATCATATTTTAGATATATTGCAGTTGGGATGGTGGGTGTTTGGAACATAAAAATCCAGCAGTCACATGGAAATTAAAGCACAGGCCTCTTTCAGTCATATTTTGGAAATGGAACACAATGACAGCCTAAAACCCCAAAACCAACCGAGCCTGTCAAGTTTAAGGAAAACCACTGGAAAACTCAGGAAATACTATTTATATGGGAATGTCTTTAACATAGACAAGACTAGAGCTGTTGCCTGCAAAGAAATATTTGTATTTCAAGTCAGCTGGTTTTGGAGCTATCTGCTCAATGTATATGTATAAGAGGCTCTGATTCAACTCCTTTGATATGAATTACATGATTGATAACAGAAAAATGACAGAAAGACTAAGTGGATTTCTTGCACTGGTCTTGCAAGAATATGTGAAGACTCTGAAAGCTCAAAGCATCAATTTCCTGGGGATTTTTATTTATTGAAGAAATCCGCAGAGCATTGTTCATGCAGAAGTATCGGTATCTATTTAGCCATGTGCTATTTCAAGAAATACATGGTTGTGGTCCACAGTTCAATTCTTACTCCAGAGTTCACACATCCTATTTGTAGCCAACCTGCCTATGGAAAATGCAAGACTAAAAATAGGCCTTCACACACACCTTGATTTCACTCTTTCATTCGATCTTTGAGCACTTGCACTACAAAAATGAGAACCTTTTTAAAGTATATACTTTTACAGATCAGGGCTCTGTTGGAACCTCTCAGAAAATCATGTTGAACAGGTAGCCTGCTGATTTAAATTGCAGTGTTGAAACCTTTACAAAAGAATACAAAATAATACTGAGTGATTAGTTCAACATTCTTGCGTGCTTGAAAGCTCTGAATTTGGGAATTCTGTTTGTTTTACTGAAAAACGTAACTGTCTTGCTTTGAGTTAAATAATTTATTTCTCATAAAATACATTTTTCATAAAATACAAGAAGTCTTCTGACAAATAATGAAAGCTTGATCAAGATCAGATAAATTATGTTCATTAATATATCCATAAAGCACAAATATATTACTTATAACTATTTTTACTTCTCTTAGGAAAGAGTCCCTTAGCTATGCATATGCTGCACAATCAACTGTTTAAAATAAACTAGAATGAAATTCACTATAGATGGTCTAAATCTGTTACTGGTCTGTGACTCTGGTGGTTATCCTTTGTTTCTCTATCTTGCTATTTAGGACTTCTGAGAAAGTAATTAGAGTGATAATTGTTGTCCTTAGAAATTTAAGACAGAATAATCACATCAAATCATATAAAATTATTTGTGTATTTTTTTATTTGTTTTGTTGGACGATTTCTCCAGGACAACTATTATATTCAATATCCTCAGAATATTAGCATCCTGCAGTAATGTATTTAGGTTGGGCATGTTTATTATATTTATTAACCAAAGGACAAAAATAACAGAATGAGATGTAATAGAACACATACATCTTCTGTGCAGTTAGCAATCAATGTATTTAATTGTTTCTCATTCATGTTTGTTGATTTAACTGGAAGTCAACAACAGATTCTAAATTCAATACAATTTACTTAGTACAGACCAAATTCTGTTCCAGAGGTTTGAGCAACCCTGGACTTCAAGTACTACTGTGGCCCTGTAAGTTTCTGAAGCAATGGTGAGGAATTTCCACTAAAATGTGTCTGGATGTCTGCATTGGGAAGAGGGACATATCCTGCACAGCCCTGTGTCCATCAGCAAGGGTATGGTCACATAATGTCCGGCCTACCTGTTGTGTGGGGCTCTGGCACATGAAGAAACCTGGACCATGTTCTCCCTTCATTCTCCCAACACCTGAGGTGTGAGAGAAGCTCTTGTGCAAGAGTATAAAGCCAGAATCCAACCATGCTGTTTTGAATGAGTAAAGACCTACAACTCACCCAAAATGCCAATGGCTCAAGGCCAGAGGCTCAGTCCAGCTCAGGCTACAAGCACCTGAGATCACCACCGCTGTCGACCACTCCTGAAGTGAAGCTGTCAGATCAAGGATGTGGAAGAGTGCCATACAGCACTCACTATTCCCATACGCAGAGAGGAACTGGTACAACTCCCAAAACCTCCATATCCACCCAGACTAATGAGATAGTCAGCTCAGTCAGCTCAGCACCTGAGTACCTGTCTTTGAGAACTGACACTGATGCCTTAGGTTTTAACTTTTATATTTTTCAAATCCTGTACTGCCTAGTGTGTAACTCTGAAGTTTCGTGTGGCCTGTTAGCTGCTGTTCTCTCATGCTGGTTAGACATAAAAAAGCCTCTCCAGATTTCCACTTCAAGGACACTTTGATTGTCCCAGGCCCCAAAATGTGTAAACCAAAGGCCTTGGAGAGGAGGGGCAAACTTGGGGTAATTACACCATTAACTGAGGTTATAATTGGGGAATTAACCCTGATATGCAAATGGACCAAACTTCTAAAAGAGTGAAGAACCCATGACCCAGGGTCTATCTTGAGTGGAGCCCCTCCTAGGCTTTGACTGCCCAGGGTGTACCTTTGAAGGCCCTTCAAATAAATACCTACTTTTTTTCTCTTAACTCTTGTCTAGCCTCTGTTTTCAGGTAGACACTTCAAGGCATCAACATAAGTATGCACACAGAAAGACTACAAGAACAGCATAAACAAAAATCATCTTTCTTGGCAGACCCTCACAGATTTATCACACCATTCATCTCGCAGATTCATCTGTCATCATTTTACCACAACTTACTGCATCAACACTTCTCCTTTCCCCAGAACTGGGTCTAAACCACAAATTTCACATGCAGCTCTAAATTCCCCTGAATTTTCAGATTAGGAGATACACCAGAAATTTTAAGTTTGTCTTCCCTTAGTTGGAAAATTATTCTTACAAAACAATACTTCTCTCCAGTCCAAATACAGTAAGTGGGCACACGCTTGATTCTTCTGTCTGCAATTGTACAATTATGCTTTTCCTATGCTGTTTATTTGTCATGATTTCACTTTGATCACATCTATATACTGAAGCATTCAGCTGATGGAACCAATGGCTTTCTTTATGAATAGTGGATAACGAGTGATGAAAGTAGAGAAAATGTGCATCTGACATAATGCTGGAATTTGGACACATGATAAAATATCTAAAATGCTAAAGGATCTTATGGCTTAAGTAGCTGTTTTGTCTCCTGAATCATCACAGGACTAAAAGTGCTACATGGAACTGGGATTGGAGACAACACAAAGAGTCATTTAGACCAGGCATTGCAGTCTTCAAATAAAACGTGGATGAAAATTGTAGAGACTCTGGAGGACATCCTACTGCCATTAAAACAAATTGCAAAATTGTTGCAAGAGAGAGGGAGCAGGAGCCAGCTATCTGATAGGTTATTAAATACTGGGCCCTATTTAAAAGTATGTAATTTCTTCAATACTCAATCTTCAAAGCAATTTGTCAAACACTATCTGGTTAACCTTCATAATATAAGAATTGTTTCTACATTTTGAAAATACAGTAACTAGGGGTAAATTAACAATTCTCTAGCAAAAGTGGGGTAACTGTGCCTCAGGAGCTGCCTCATTCTTTCTGGTTCTGAGTAAATGTCAGTATCAGGATTTAAAAACAGAATTTCTTGGCTTTTTTTCTCAGGACAATATCCAAAACACTGTGTCACTTTCTGTGCTTCATGAAAACAGACTTAAAATAACACCAGCATCTTCCACCTTGTACTATGTATATCCCTTAATTTTAAAAATACTTCATGTAACTCTATCCAAGCTCAACAAAAAGAACCCATGATCTGAATCAGAAAGTACCAAGTATAGAACTCCCCAAGGTCACACCCTCACTAGCTTTTTTACACCTGCACTATACTGCCTGCAAAAATAGTTACCCCATAGGCTAACTTCTGGAGAAATTCCTGCTTTTGCAGATCTATTGTTGTTAGGATACAACAATATCAAAGTCATATAAGGCTTGCCAACTGTTTGATCATCTCTTTACACCCTGTGGGCAGAAAACAAGTACAATTAATGCAGCTCAATCCCTTAAGTCAAAACTGCAGAGATCCAAGAATTTTGTATTTTTCTAATAGCGAATCCATCTCTAACCCACAGCACTGCAACATGAATTGAATATAGAATAGACATAATGCCCAAGTAAATGTTCTAGATTAACATTTCAATTACTTTTACTACTTTAGTAACAAAGAAAAAATTAATAAAATAACTGCAGGGTTAAGTAGTTACTGTCTAATGTTTCCAGTGTTATTATGCTTTGTTCAAACCCATTACATGTACTTACATATGCCAGTCCTCAGAGAAGGCAAATGAAACACAGCTTTGTTCAAAAATAACATATTGTAACAGGAAGCATTCCTAGTGATGCACAGGTCCTAACAAAACCAGCAGCTGGATAGAACAGAGGCAGTTTGGTCCTAAAAGACATTTAACAAATTGGATTTTCATGCCAATCTGGGCCTGCCATTTTTAAATGGAACTTCCTAACCCTCTGCAAGAATGGGCAAATGGTATTGGATGCTTCCCAGGTTTTTTTGACACAGGTGTCTTCAGGAGAACAAAATCATGTTAATCATATTTCTTCTAGCATACTAATATAAAAACATGATTTTCATTGAGTCTTTAAAGGTGCTCACAGGGTTTTTTATTTTACTTATCTCTGTCATCAAGTAGAAACTCAACTTCAGCATGAAGCTGCTATGACCAATTTAGACAATGATACATCTCCTTCAAATTACTTGCTTTATGCTCTCTTTACACCAGTATGTTGTATTAAAACATGTCTTTCAAATTGGTGTATTCCATGGATTGCTTAAAGCCTGTGTTTCTAACAATTTTGTCCACTTCAGGATCCTTTTATAGCTTCCTGTGTAGGTAAGCAGGATTTAGCACAAAGGAGAGTCCAACTCCAAATATAGATGATTGTGTTCAGCACAGTGTTTGTTACCACATTAATTTCCTTCATTCCTGTTCCAACATGAATATAATTTCCCAGTGCAGAGAAACCTCAGTTGTAGACAGTTTACAGAGATCAGCCTCAGGCCACGAGCACTCTGGAAGAGAAATGTTCTTCTTTCCTTGGAGACTCGTGCCGTTTCTGAAATGAAGGCTGATTTGTCAGCATACAAACGAGGATGTTAAGTATACTTCTTGGAGCAGGCATACCTGAAATTTTCCCAGGGATAGCAAAGATTACACTTTCCCTAGTACCAATACAGGAATTATATATTTTCAGAAGCAAGGGAATGAGGAGTGATCACACTTTGAGGAATGATCAACGCTTGTCCTTCCTACTACCACCAAACATTTCCAGACCCTTTCCCTTTCCTGTCAGGCTGGTCACTCTCTTTATCTCCCTATTTAAACTTGTAGTGAGGAAAGAAAGTTTTATCCCTATCATGAAGGAGTGGTTGCACAGGGAGTAGGGAAGGGAACACAAACGAAGGAAAGAAGATATGTAGGTAGGTTTGGGTTTGGTTTTCTATCTTCAAAATAGTCCATAAAGATTAATGTCCACCACAGCATTTCATAGCACATATTGCCTTGTGTACAGTTAAATCATTTTTTTAATTTGGAAACTTAACATTCAGCAAGAATGCTGGCTGGCAGTACACAGCAGCTCCTTCATCCAAGGAAGAATTCACATCTCCAAGAAGGACATATTCCTTCTGCTGTCACTGAGCCATTTTCTACTTTGTGCCAAAGTGTCTGCAGAAGTCTGTCAGTCAAGACAAAACACATAGACTCAAAAACTTGGCCATGCCATTCCTCACAGTCTGCTACAGACCCAAGAGCAAGCCAGACAGCATCTGTGGAGGATACAGGAGGAAAGGTGACCTCCAGTTCACCAGCGGGTGTGAACAGATAGGAGAGATGTATTGATTCTGCTATTCTGGATCCGTCTCACCCCCACCCCCACATTCACACACATCCATATGAAACATTGCTGAAACCCCCAACACAACATGGTGCGTTGCATCCTTTGCACATTCATTCAGGACACTCCAAGGATGATGCCTACCCATCCTCCTTGTACAACATCCTACATGGGACTGTCCCTCTCACACTGCCATTGCTACAGTTCCAGCCTGTCCTCAGCCCTCCTGCTTTTCTCAGCCCCTGTGCAGATATCTCTGTATCATTGCAATTGCCCCAAGGCAGCCAGTCGTTCTTACCTTCACATCTTGCACCAGGGTCCTCACCAGCAGCAGCTGACATAGATCCTGTGACTCATGGTCACAAGCCTATGTATATCCTATGTAGTGCTGGTTTGGTTGGGAAGAAGCTTTGGTTGGAAACAGAAGAGCGAAGAGACAAAGATGGATGTACCATTCATCTCTCAGATACGACTGGAGGTACATGTTGCTGCAACAGATTTACAAGTAGACCAACACTTTTTTTTCAATTTGTTTTCAGTGCTCAGAGTTATTTTTGGCCAAGAATGCTATTCTTTGAGTGTCTGAGCTCCTCTGGAGGCTTCTTCTTCCTGTGAACCGTGGACTGGTTCACTGAGCAGCCTCCAAGTCCTGTGTGGTAAGCTATCAGTTCCAAGAAGAATGAGTCAAGTGTTTGCCCACATGAAATTCATTCCCTGTTATTTTAGGAAGAAGCAGAGAGGCTCATAACTCATTCTCATCATTGCTGGGAAGCAGTCACCAGGTCTCTTGCACAATGCATTGAACTGTGCTTTCATGGTGATTTAGGCAATATAATGTTACAGCCAAGGTAACACATGACATGGCATGCGCCCTTGTAACAAAAATTAAATATTTCAGCAGATATCCTTGCACTTCATCAAGGATCATCCATCTACATCCAGATTGAGAACTGTTGAAAATATTATAAAACAGATTCATCTAATTATTTTTTAATTTGTTAATTAAATAATTGTATTACTAACAATTATAATAATAATTTGAATTCTTACTAATACCATGAATCAAATCTCATACATGTCCATCAGCATTTATATTGCTTGTTTTTCCTTTGAATGTGAAGGGCTTGGAATCACTGGATCATGAGGTTTATTTTGGAAAAATGAAGCTCAGTCTGCAAACCTATATTTGATCTTGGTTTTTTCTAAAATAGACTGAATCTGTGTTCATTATTCCTTTCACTGTGCAGATGCATCTTTTGCAGTGAACACAGAAAAGCAATACTCAGCAGAGTCTCAGGTGAAGATGTTCAGTCCTCCACTCCAAGCCTAACTTGACACATGGCCTCAAGATAATCTCCTTTATCAGGCCGAACCTCTCTATCTTGAGTGTCACTCCAGATACAAAATTCCTGCAGTGCTCCATATGGAGTTCATCACAGATGGGTTCATCCAGGCTGAGGTACTTCATCACTGTAATGCCTAATTAGCTCCATGACTTCAGGACCTGTAGAATCTACCAGCCCTGCCTACAAAGTCCATATCACAAGTTGAAGGTGCTGATGCTGTACCCTCGAACAGGCTTAGAGAACAGACTTCTTGTACCAGCTCCCAAATCCTGCCCTCTCTTACTGTGTTGCATTCAGTTGTGTAGTTTCCTATGAAGGCTCAAGGCACAGTGTCTGCCCTACAGATGTGTGATGAACCAGTAAAAAGCACAGAATAAAATGCCATGCAAAACCAGAGTGGAAAGTGGTCACTTTAGCTGAGACTGAGGTTAAATTTGCTTCTAAATCTCCTCTGTCAACAAGTTATTTAAGGTTTGCCTCTATATTTTTATCCTTCCTGCTGGTTTGAGTTTCTGGATCATTACTGCAGATTAATGATAAATATATTAGTAAGACAGACTTCCTCCCAGTGGTTGGAAATATGTATTTTAGAAACTTGTTCCTCTATCAGTTTATTTCAGCAAGAATCAAAGTTTCCAAGAAACAAATCAGGCTATTTATATATTAGATGAGAAACAGTAAGCATAGATTTTACTTTTTAAATTTCAGCAAAAACAAGAGTAACTTATAACTGTGCCATTAAGATGTAGTCTGAAGAAAAATGAGCAGATGTAAGTACATTTCTAAGCACCCATCAATTTAGCTTGGTGATGAGTGAGAATGCTGATTTTTACATTCTGTATAAAAATAGAAGATGCTGGAATAATCTCAGCAGCACCTTAATTCTGCAGTCTTTATGGTGTGCTTCGAGTTGCAATATGCACAATCTCCACTGATGTTCACAGGGCAGGGTAAGCATTGACAGTTGGTAATTTCTCTGGAGAGGTAAAACCTGTGCTTTGGAGAGCCCCTAAAGAGAATGGTCTCCTCCCTGAGTGATAATTGTATATGGCAACCAATCAATAAATACTTCCCAATTTTAAGAATTTGAATCTGACATTGACTCAAACGTGACCCTTCGCTAATGTGACCACTTCGCAATGTGAGAGGCATGTTGGTTAAACTCATGTGACTGCAGCTTCCTGGAAAGAAAATTTAGAATAATAAAGCCACAGACAACTGCAGAGAAAACTCCAAATACATCACGGTACACCCAGCTTCTCACAGTATCCACTGAAAGAAACACAGAGAGAAAGAGAGACCCAAAGGATAATATTAATTCATATGAAAATCCCACAGATGGATTAAGATTGCTGAAGGTTGGGATTATGCAGTTATGCCTGACAGTTATGGTTTTGAAAATTAGGTTCTAAAGCCTCGAAGGAGTTTTTGCAGCACCACTACATTTGAAGTCTTAGACTTGATGGCGTTTTTTGCTCCAGGATTGTTCTCCATGTTTGGATAAGCCCTATACACCAAGATGGTGAATAACAAATGTAGTAACACAGACAGAAAAGCTCTTTAGACCTCTTTTGGGGAGTCAGCAAGAGAGAGACTGACATAGATTGGTTTACAAGTTAAAATGGAATGACATCACACTTTTGCCTTCCTTATCAATTCTTTTGGATATACCACGTGCAAGTAGGGAAAAATTCTGTGGTGTTGATCTGCTTGTGCTTTTAAGATAGAGTATGGGGGGAGAGGGAAGGATAGGAGGGAAGGAGGGAGGGAGAAAGGGCAAGCGGGTTAATGTTTTTCTTTCAGCTTGTTTTTTATGAGTCACACCACTAAGTATTTGCATTAGCAGGTCTCCTGCTGCTGCTAGATCATTCAACTGTTTGTTTAGTTGCTGTGCCTCTTGAAAAGTCCAGCAACACTGAATTTTTATACATCTTCCTTGTATTTTACTAATGAATCAAATCTTTAAGAAACAAAATGTTCCCATCACTGTTCTACCTGCAGTAGTAGCAGTCCCTTCAGTCTCAGTGCTATTACTCACTCAAATAAAACATTACAGAACCAGACCAATATTTATTATTACTTCTTTATATGTTGTCTCCTGACCAATTTGTATCAGAAAAAGTGAAACTAACAACAAAACTGGAATGTCACAATAATCAAGTTTAAAGTTCAAAGCTTCTTATTCCCACTTGTGAATTGAAATGAAAAAGTTGCTTAATCTTGAACAACATTTGTAAACCCAAACACTGACTATAACTTTGACCAAATCATTTGAAAGGGTTGTATTTCTTTCTTTAGGTATGAGACAAACATTGCCCAGAAATGTATCAAATCAGAAGTTATATACAGTAAGATTGAGATTGCCTTATTCTTACAAAACAGGGTCTTTAAAAACATCTTGTTGCTGAGCTTAACAAAAGTAAGTCTGTAAGTAAAACTCTATCATGGTCACCATGAAGAGAAGCTGCTAAGTCTAATTAGAGAAAAGGAAGAAAGAACAGCAGACAGCTTATTTTTTCTTTATGAGGAAAACCAGCAATTTTCTGTTTGATCTCCTTTCTCTCTTGCTTATTTCTCTGAATATTCTGAATTTCTTTAATAGTTTGCTTTCAACAAACCTTTTTTTTTTTCATTTTCAAGAGTGCCAGCATAAGATATACTAATTAAATACAAGCTACAAACCTGTCCTAGATGAAGAGGCAATAAAAGCATACAAACTTACCTGTTCACAGAGAAGGATAGTTCAGACTAGAGATCCACGCTATGAGAGAGACGGGGTCCCAAGAGGAGCGTTTGTAAAGGAAGCACTTTAAAATAGCTTTATCTCTTCTACATAAGATGTTTGTTTTGGTTTTCCTCCTCTTTAATCAAAACAATGACTGACGGGAGAAAAGTAGGTGTTTAAAGGATGTAAAAGCCTTGTCTTGGTTGTAAAAGGAGCAGCATATTAAGAGAAACTTTTCTTGTTTGCAGGCGTGTGATCTGCGCAACTTTCTTTTAGTTCAGCCCCAAACGGCAACTGTGGATAAATGGTATCTTCTTACTTATGACATCTGTTCCCTGTGTGAATTCAGACATGCGTGTCCTGACTTCAATAACAAAAATGCTTTTTTCCTAGCTACTTGTTATTCTTGCTACACCAACATAACTGAGAGAGTATGAGCTATAGCTCTTGTCTATCTTCAACAGAACTGTGGGATAATTAAAGGACTACTCAGTTATTTCTATGCAAATTAACTGCCTAGGTGAAATTTAAAACATAGCTTGCTCTTCAGAACATTTGTCACTTGTAGTGATCTGCTAGGAGACAATAAGTTAGAAGACAAAAATGTTTAGTTGCCTCATTTAATTAATCTGGAGACTTTTAGGTCGAGAGTCTGTCTTCCACTTGCCATATGGGCATATTTTTTGAAGTGACTAAAACCACTGAACAATTCTCTGAAGCTGGAAGTTTAACCTCCCTCCTGTACAATTACTGCTTCATTCTGGATCCATTCTTGCCCTATGTGCCACTTGGGCTGAAGATGGCCTTCAGAGAGAGGACTTCTAGGATGAGTCTGGAAGAGCAGGTCACTCTCTACATTAAAAATGGCAAGGCGCTGCAGCAATTTGTATACTACAACTTACACTTTTTTCTGGAGCGTGGTATTGATGTTTAAATGTCTTTAGGTATACACAAGGAGCACCAATGATCAGTGTGTTCTACTCAGAGTGCCCTTCCTCACCCCTTACTCTGCAGTGGGTGAAACCCACTGGCTATTAACTGCCAGTTAATTAAAATACTCCTTCAGGTGAAGTGCTAAAGCACTATATGGGCTCTGAAAAAGCTAGATTTTATCCCTTCTAACAATCCCATGAAGAATTTGCTTCAAATTTACATGGGCCTATGCTTTCCTTTGGTATAACCTTTTGCCTGATTCTATGACCTGTGTTCTTCCACAGAGGTTTCTTCAGTTCCAGCTCTGCGCTGTCACACAGCACCTCAACAGCTTCTTTGGGAGCTGCATGATCTGACAGGGAGTGGAAACAGAGTTGTGGATAAACATATTTTTTTAAAACTGCAGGAAATATCAGGGTAGTGCTCACATGAGGCCTAATTTATCCTCTGGTCACTTAATGCAGATAATGGAGGCCGGTGATAGAGTGTGCGTGCCCTGGGCTATACACTGGTTCATTACACACACGTGGCTCCCTCTAAGTTTAATGCGAATTTAATGTACCATGGAAAGAGAGGACATACCCTTCAGGGTGAGTGCACGCTCTCAAAAAAGCTAATGAACTCCCACAATAATGCCTGTTTCTAAGATAGCTCTAAAGACTGAGTATTGATAACTAAGCACTTTTATGACTGATACTTATGCTTCAAGTGTTCATCGCAATCAATAGATCTTTACATCATCAACATTGCTCTGAACATTAAATGTGTGGGGAACATTCCTGCTTTCAGACCTTGTTTATTTTCGTGACACCTTCAAAGAGATGCCTGGTTCAGAAGGGCACTAAGGCATAGCAATCACAGGGCCTGCTGACCGTCAGTATTGCGCTTCTGGTCACTTCGGCCTTGCTCACACCTCAGACTTTTGGCGCAGGTGCCCCTCTGGGCCTGCCCGGGCCGACCTGAGCGGCTGAACCCCGCGCAGGAGCCCCAAATGTTTAATGTGCCAAGCGGACACCTTCCGTGGGTCTCTCGTGTGTGAGCGCTGCGGGGCCGCGCCGCTCGCAGCCGCACACGCTTCGCCAGCCTCTGCTGCCGAGCCAGACCCGCGCTCGCCTCTAAAAATAGCACGGCTGAGCTATAAATAGCAGCGCCTGGAGCGGCTCCCAGTGCCCCCGCCAACGCTGCCGCTGCTGCTGCGGGGGGAGAGCGCCCTCGGGAAGGGCCCCGAGGGGAAGGGGAGGCGAAGGGAGGGGGGATTGATGGATGGGCGGGCGGATGGATGGATGGATGGATGGATGGATGGATGGATGGATGGATGGATGGATGGATGGATGGATGGATGGATGGATGGATGGATGGATGGATGGATGGATGGATGGATGGATGGGTGTGGATGGCCGCGGGGCAGCGAGCCGGGGGCGGGCACGGCGGGGGCAGGGCACTGCACTCCTCCCCGGGCAGCCGCGGGCACGGGCGGATTCGCGGGCCGCGGCACCTCGGCGGGCTGCCTCCCTCCTTCCCTCCTCCCCGGCCTCCCTCGGCCTGCGAGGTACCGCAGCGGGAGGGCAGCGGGCGGCGCGGAGCCAGGAGCAGAGCCCTTCTAGGGGTGCTCAGTGACACCGGGGCCGTGGGCACGCACGGAGGCACAGCGGGCACTCCCTGGACACCGGGAATTCCTGCCCCAGTGAGGGTGACAGAGCACAAGCGCAGGTTGCCGGGTGAGCTGTCCCTCCTAGGAGACATTCGAAAGCCACCTGGACACGGCTCTGGGCCTCCAGCTCTGAGTGGCTCTGCTTGAGCAGGGGGCTGGAGCTAATAACCTCCAGAGATCCCTTCCCACCTCCACTGCCCTGTCATCCTGTGAAATCCTGTAGAGCCTCGCTCGGAAATAGCAGAACTGAGGATCCTCCTTCACGTAAGGCTTCCAGGACTGTGCTAAAATTTAATAAGAGCTTTCTAGTCTGGCGTGTTGCTGGTGCTTATGGCTTTGTGGTGGAGAAGGTCTCTTAGGGCAAACTTTGATTGCAGCTAGCAGGCCTCCAGTGGAGAGCTGCCGGTGCCTTAAGAGAGCGAGCAGCAGGGAATTGCATTTAATACCTCCTCCTTTCAGTTCTGACGTTCTTTCTGCAAGGAACAGCAGGGCTCCCCTACTATGCTGTATGATCTTGCCCTGTTAACTAATTTCGCCTTGTAACCGGAATGCTCTTGCTTGAACAGTGAAAATAAAAAAAAAATTAAAGTCCCATGTCAGTAAAGCCTGTTAGCTTCATGGTGTTGTAGTTTTAAACAATGTTGTTCTCTCCTACAAAATTGTTCTCTGCTTGCTTTCTGTGCCTGTGCCTTGCACCATTTGAGAAGATAAGAGCAAATAAAAATCAGGAAACTGTCCCACACCACTGTAGGTCATTTACAGAGAAGAAGAGCTGAGTCTCCATGACAAAGCCTAGCAGAAATGAGCTTTTTTCAGAAAATAGGTTTAGTTGCAAAGGTCCAGTACAGCTCACATTTTGAAGAGTTCATTTTGTTAAGTCTTTAGCAGTCAACAAAGTCCCTTTCAACCAAGCCCTCTGTTATTTGAAGAAACTACTTGAGTACATAGTTTTGGAATACAAGATAGAGGTGTGGCCTCTCCGTTGCTCTCACAAACATGCACATACCTGCCCATATTTCTTCATACCTTCTGCTTGAAAACACCTGTGAGCCTCTAGAGGATCAATTTGTGACTTTATTGAGGCCAATGTCAACATCATTGTGGATTGTAGTGGGGGCTGGATCAGGAACCAAATTTACAATGGTGATTGAAAATCACAAGTGAAATGTACTAGCCCATTGCAATCATTATATATTTTTAAGTGTTTTATTGGGCCAATTGTAAAGGATAAAAATGGGAAACAGATTTTATGTTTGGTGGGTTTTTTTCTCCTTAATCTTTTTTTAAATGAATTACAAAGAAATAAAAATATGCAAAAAGGTGTCCTGATGACTTCTGGACTAGCATAGTATGAAAATATTAAGAAGTTGCAACAAAATAATGAAGTTCCCACCTAAATAAATGAAATGGTCATGAAGTTAGAGAAACACGCTCATTCATACACAAGGAGTTGTCAGTTGCCCAAAAATGCAGAGTCCAAAGATCTTTTTTAAGGCACACCAAGGAATATACAGGTAGAGGTAGGTAAATAGAGACTTCAAGATCTGACTGGTGCTGGCAGCCCTGATCCATTAAGATAATGAGAAATTTTAATTATTTACAACTGTTTGGCCCCATTCTGCATGGGAAGTGAATTCTTACTGAAAGATTTTATGTTTGTCACTCAGGAAAGAAACATTAAAATATCACTCTTTTCATCCTGCAATAGCTGATTAAGCCAAGATCTCACAAACATATGATAATAACTTTACCACTTATAATTCTCCCAAAATTTTGCTGATCTCAGCCTTGGCTAAATTTATCATTAACATCTGATAACATATTTTTCCCTGTCCTCCAATGCCACATTAACTTTGTGACAGTGCAACTTTAAAGAATTTGGCTGTAAATCACGGGTTTAATTTTGTCTCAGCACATTTAGACATCAGTGGCTGTCTTTAGTTCTTTAATTTAAAACTTTGAAGTTGTTAATTTGGCCTCATTAGTTGAAGTGTCACAGTATACAGATCACAGGAGTATTTGGAAAATTTTAAAATGCTGAGTTAATACTACTTGCCACTTTAGAGGAATTGAAATGCTTTCAAGGCAGCTGCTGAAGTGTTTGCTAGTACTAAAATGTATTGATAAACACTGAGATCTTGTTTCTCATCCTTTTAATTGTGTTTAAAGATGACACAAACTGATGTACCAACTACTCCGTAGCAAATTCTAATAGATTTACTGGGAAGAAAAATTAATCTCTTCCTTTATTCAGAAGGTAACTTCTGGGTGTTAGAAGATGTAGTATGAGGGCAAGAAGAGAATGGGTTATATATTCATTTGCTGAAGGGGTTTTTTCAGGTACTTCAAAGGCACTATCCTGGTGGTAGGATGCTGAACGAGATGGACTGCAGTTCTGATACAAAGGAACATTCATTTTATTGACATATGTCACAGAAAGCTCAGCTTCTTGAACAGACAGTGCTCATACCCTCAGTGACTTGTACTGGCTCTGTAGTTATCCCCTGAATCGTGCTTCATACAGCCTCATATGGGGCTTTTTCCTTGGCATTTAGGAACAGAAGCATCACTGTTCCTGCTATCCTTGTGCTAGAGGCTTTACGACTAGATGGAGCTGAGCTGTTTTATTGGCTTTTGGCCACCAGGAGCTTTTTTGCCTGCTCTGGAGAAATTTCCAGTTTGCTGGTATCCAGTGCTTCACCCTCTCATGTCACTGCTGTGGCCACACTGGTGGCTGATGGTGACTTTGCTTTGTGACACCTTACACTGCTTATGCCTCACCAGTGCCGAAGGTGCTGGACTGAGCTTCCTGACCACCCTGCCTAGTGCACAGCATGCCCCTGACAGGACATAAAGAAAAGAAGAAGTTCCCAATTTTTCCTCTCTCCTCTTCAGCCATCAGTCTGTTATTTCTATCTGGTGCAGCTGCTGCAGGAAGAGGCCGTATTACCTCTGTGAACTGCGGAAACTTGTAGCTTACTGCTGTGAGCCAGCAGGTTTCAAATGGGAACTGCAGTTCCTTGTGAAGATCTTATGTTCAAGATGGTCACCTTTGACCTACCACATGGCACATCAGTGATGGTTTACAGTTCTGGAGGTTGAAAAATGGAAACTAGAAATAATACTATAATAATAAATAGCATGACGATTTAAAGGGATGAAATTATTTTCTTGTTGAAATCCTAACAAAACAAATGATAGACTTCTTCATGTAGTTCATTCATGCAACAGTGTAGTTTCAGTAATTGTTCTGAACACTGGTTTTATCTTACAGTGCATTGTGCCTTACAAAAAGAGGGAAAATTCAGCAATTCCTCACTGTATAGAACAGAAGTTGGTTTCAAAATTTCTTGCTTTGTCAGGCAATAACATTTTAATGTCATGTCATGTAGAAAAAGTCAAAGCATGTGCATGAGCGGCGGAAATCCAGTCAAGTAATGGAAAAAATATCTAAAACTCAAGGGAGAAGAGACAGCAATTACCAGCTGCTCTAGTTAAATATTCTTTTCTGTGCTCTCTTTCAACCTTTTGATTTAATTTCTTTTTTCAAGGTACTTTCTTAATTCTAAATTAATGTAGTTCACACGTCCTGCCATTCCTTGGATAAACACTAGGATAAAGTTAACAGAATAAGTCATGTGAAGGCCTGTTAATTAAGAATGAATTTGCTCTGCTGTTTTTTTTTTCCTACATTATTTCCAGTTCCAGCCTTTATAGGCAAGAGGAGACCAAATAGTAAATAAAACATGCAAGACTGGTAGAGTTGGGTTTTTTTCTGTTTGTAGGTCATTGGCCCTGATGCAGCCTGTGGCTTTATCTTGCTCAAAAAAATGGAGATGAGTTATGAGCCAAGCTATACTGACAGAAGAAACTGAGTCTGAATATTTTTTCCTGATTTATAACTTACGTTGTATATAATATCATTTATTGGAAGGCTGTAAAGTGGCAAAACACTTTACCAGTGCTGCTCTGCATCTGATTAGAAGTTTGTTTGGTCAAATATGTCTCCAGTACTGGCCATAAGTAGATGTCTGGGAAAGTCTAAGAACAGGACAAGAACACAATACTTTCCCTTTTTCCTTTCTCAGCCCTTTGGGGAAAAATGGCCTTCAATCTTTGGCTGACTAGTGTGGTGGACACATAAACCTCAGGGTTTTCTGACAGCACTCGTCTCATGTTTCAGTGCTTATTTGTACTTAAATTGTTTCTTGTGACTTGCTGGCTGTGCTGTGCGAGTGCTTAAATGTGGCAGATCAAGACTCATTTTGTGAGGTACATGTCTGCACAGATTGAAGGACAACTATTGCCCTGAGAAACTTTAGACCTCTGCTTTAACTTAAGACAGACTGGAAGGGGAAAAGGTACACATCATGGCCTTTGATTCTCTAAGTTAGGCACTAATTATAAACATATTCCTAAAATCTGACAGATAGTACATTGCTGCACAGTCACGACAGCAGAACCCTTCGCAGCAATTTGAAGCTCAAGGAAATTTCCATTGCCACAGCACTCGACCTTCTTCACAGGGAATAGAGAGAAAACATTTGCTTGCTCTGGGGGAGAGCAGAGCATGCTGGTGGAGTAGGCTGCACATCCTTGACTGGATGCTGCCACAAACCTCCCACGCAGTAGAGAAAGGGATACGCCAAGGCATAGACCATGTCCAAGGTGAGTCTTGGGCATTGATAAAAGGGAGAGACTATTGCACCCATCCTCCTAAAGTCAGTGTTCTCTCTGCTAAGAAGAAAAATAGATTCTTGAAAGAAACAGGGGGGGAAGGGGGTAGATGTGATTTTAGGGTTTGAATTTTCAAAGGACTCTAAGATAACTGAAGTGCCAGCAGCAGGTTCATATCCATCAGCAGAGACAGCATAAATTTTTTTATATCTTGATTTTACCTGCCCAGGAAGGGGCCATATTTCTTGTTGATAAATGTGAAGTGCTTCACTTACAGCGTGCTTATTTTAGAAACCCAAAAAAGAGTTCCTGCCTTTATAAAAATAAGTACTTGACTGTGTTGCCCACTGAAATCCATGAGCTTCCACAGCATGGCTGAGTACTTGAGAGGTAGCTCAGTTACTTTCTCAGGCAATCATGTAATTTGTACTTCATCAACTACAGTTTATATATTAATGAATAGGCTCCTTGCTGTCAAGTTCTTTCATTTGGATGCTGTGTAAATGATAACAATTTGCAGATGAGCTCTGGCCCATGAGAAGCCCAATAGGAGTCATTCTTTATCCTGCAGGGCAAGAGTATAGGCTAATCAGTACTTGAGCAGCCCACAGATGTTTAATTGAGATAAAAGGACTGATACAATTAAGGTGCTCTTTCTATTTATTTCAGAATCTTGAAAGTGTTACTAGGAAATTATGAATCTGTCTTGGATGAGATGAAATAATTGATCTGTATGCAGCTACCCAGAAATGACATGCAGAAGTGAGTGAAAATGTCTGAGCATTTATAAAAAGAAAGACATCCTCCTAAAATGCATCACTAGCTAAGCCATGTTCTGTTTTGCTAATGACAAGAGATAAAAAAATAAAGAGCAGAGTCATAATTTTTCCACATGCTTTTATGGTTTTCTTATTATTTGTCTCCTGTTCTTATTTTTCTGCCTGTATAGACACCCCAAACTGTAACACCTCCCTTATACATCAAAGGAATTTGATGAAGGACTGCCTTGATCTTTCTTGCTTTCATCTGTCTCTCATTGCTTCTCCATGTTTTCTCTGCAGCTACAAGTGAATACCACCCAGTGACAGTGAAGGCATTTGAAAAGGAGTGTCTTTGCTCTGTTGAGGGGCCTTGCAGCTGACAGGCACGCTGCTAAAATTGGATCCCATGATCAGTGGGAGGACGGCCTGGGTCTGGGTTCATCCATATCTTCACAGGGGCTTGCTAGGGTATCACTTATGTAACTGTAACAGTTGCTTAATTTTCCTCCAGCTTTTAACAGTTAATCATGTGGTTTAAGATATCAGATAAATAAATACCACAAAATACAAATACCAGCGTGCTCATCCCACGCAAGTATGATAAGCTTTAGTAGAGGCAGTTGAGTGACAGAACTGTTTCACAGGAAGTTCCAAAATAAAGGAAAAGAAATGGTGCCTTATTAGAATATATATTAGAACCCCTCTGCTTGTGCCTTTATATTCTTTTTTCTTTTTTGATTAATTGAATCTGGAGGGTCTGTCTTGTAGATTCCCACACTCCAGGGTTTCCACATTTTTTAGCAATTTGTACCAGAGTGAGTCCTGAGAATCCCAGGTGAGGGTCTCCCAGGGCTTCAAGAATTAGAGATTGGGCATAAGCTGAGTTCTCAAAGATCTCAGATTTCTTGCTGCTCAGCGAGAAGCCCAAATGTAGTTTTGGGGTTCACAAGAGAGAGGATGGTCCTGCTACTTTCACAAAGCTGGTGGGCCTGGAAACAGCAAGTGTTGGACTGGCTGCAGACGCAACAGAGGGGAGACCATATGGTGTGACTGAGTCCTGGGAGCCTCTGCTCTCCTGCAACTGCAGGATTCCTTGCAAGGCTTGGCCATGAATTTTAGAGAAACCCAGTTCTTTGCAAAATATTTCTGTTTTGACAAACTGACAAATTATGCCACATAAATCCTGTTTTTCTGGAAATTTTTTTACTAGCTTTAAAGTACTGCACAAGCAAAAATCAAGCTGGGTTTGTTTTAATGTTCTGGATTAAGTTTGTAAATGCTGCTTCCATATCTGATGCCTGACAAGGGATCCAATTTTTCTGCAGGTATTGAGGTATGGACCCAGAGTGATTCCAGTCCACTAGGAAATTAATGTGGATTTTAGGATGCTGAAAAATAATTCATGTCTATTAGTCAGGTCTGAATGCCAAATGCATATCTTAGATACTGTAGTTCTGCATTCCCATGGGTAGAAGTCCACTCCTTTTTACCCTAACTTGCTCAATCAATAGAAAACCCCTATTTCAAGCATAAATGCCATTGCTTAACATGTATTATCAAATCTGTTTCTGTTTCAGCACTATTCTAAACTTTCCACATTCTCATCAATGAGAATGGCCTCATATACACCCACGTTTCTAGCCCACTGTAGTATGTGGAGATGAATCCTAAAATATGACTATGTGAAAGAGGATATTTTGTCAGTAGAGAATAAGGAGACTAGACTGACGTTGGACCCTTCTTAAAAACTGCACTTAGCACTAACTTTTGTACTGAGAGCCAAATTTTTCAACACACAAAGCCCTCAAATCTGGGAGCTGATGCTACTCAGCAGCTTACTGGAGACAAGTAGAAAGCTTCAGAATCAAATCCCTTGTTTTTGGGGAATGATCCTCTCAGAGCAGCAAATGTTTAGCCTCTGCTCTCCTGCAGCTGGCAGGATTCCTTGCAGGCCTTAGTTACGGATTTTAGAGAAACCCTGATCTTTCTCTGCAAAATATTTCTGTTTTGACAAACCAACAAAAAAATGCCACAAAAATCCTATTTTTCTGGAAATTTTTTGACCAGCTTTTAAGTACTGCACAAGCAATAGTCAAGCTGGGTTTGTTTTAATGCTCTGGATTAAGTTTGTAAATGCTGCTTCCATATCTGATGCCTGATATGTTTTAATCTATTTCATTGTAGATCATTTAAAATATTCAGAAAGAGTCAGTCTTTTGTTTTCTGTGAATGCCAATAGCAAGGTCATGTTGTATCTGTGCATTGTAATTACTGAAAAAGTGAAAAAAGCATCTTGCTTTTCTCTAACTTCCATTCAGCACTTTTACTGTCACCTTTTTAGGTGTGTTGTGGTTTATATTCAATAGGTACAATTCCTATAGGGTGCAAACCAATAAGTCAAGCATTTTAGCATCTATCTGTCTGTTATAAAAAAAGACCCGATTTTTTCTCACATGTAATTTACAGCCTGTGTCTCCTGTTAAAAGAACTGTGCATGGATGTAAAACAGCAAAGTATAACGTTAACCAATTGAACTGATTTATTATAATCCAGTGAAATTAAAGCAGTTTGGCACAAATGAAAATTACTGCTGCAGCATTTCTGCAGGGAGATTCAGGTGTTACAGAAATGCAGAAAACACAAAGAAATTGAAGACACTATGTTGACAACAAAACACATCATTAAATAGAAATGAGCCCCTGCTATATCTGGATCTTGTTCCCTCACCTAATCACTGCAAAAATCAAGGCTGAATTTATAGTTGGGTAGGTAACTATTGAGTGTGTGGTATAGATTCCCTACAGTGTCTTACACAGATTTAACAGAGGTGGTCATAAATCACGATGGATTAAGAAATTCCTCCATTCTGAAATTATCCCAAAACAAACAGCTTCTATACCTGACTTTAAGCAGAGGTGAGGCAGAAGATTTGCTCTCTCTCAGTCTGCTATGGCTCAAATAAAGTTTCACAAACACTAACACCATTTTTTCAAATACTGTAGACTACTTTTTTTCATTCTAAGAAAAGGCAGAAATAACAGCATCTGAATAGGTGCTGAATCACTTTAAAGATAGTGCAAAGGCATGGATTTACAAAGTCTGTGTGTATAGCCCACAGGAGTTTAACTTTTAAGGAACATTGACAAATAACTGCTTTTAAGAGACTGAACCTTTCACATTCAGAAACTCCACCAGACAGTTCCCTTGTTTCACTGTCAGATACTTTGCTCTGGAAAAGGGTGTTCATCATTCAAGGCCTGATCTTGCAGCTGACTGGAGGATGTTGCCAGCAGCGTCACCTTACCTATGCTCTGCCCCCATGCGTGGTATTGGACCACCCCAATGAATCCTCAGAACCTGAACTATCATCTGATTAGTTTTCAAAATACTTCTTGGCAAAATAATTTCCTTTTTTAATGGCTTTCAATGGGGAAACACACCATTCCTAGGAGTTTGTAGGGCTTCCTAAGTCAAACATGGCTGCAGCTACAAAAACTGTGCAGTGTTTCTTCTCATTAGAATGAAAATTCTGCGTATTTCAACAAAGTTAAAAGTAGATGTCCTGAGGTTTATTCACGTCCGATACTCAGAAAATCAAGTTGCATTTCTTTGCCATTAAATCTTTTCATCTTGTTACAATGAACAAAGCCAGCTTTCTCAGCTTCGAGAACAAAGACAATACTTTTTTTTCCCCCAACTACTATTTATCTGGTTTGCAAACATCAGTCATAAACTTCTTGGGTCTGTTAATGAGTGCCTGACTGTTTGTACAGAGCCTGGGACAGTGATCTGATTGAGACTTCAGGAAGTCACCAGAGTTCAAACAACAGCAGCAACATTCTGGCGTGAGTCAACTGTTGTAATGCTCCTGTAAGGGACTGGTTAATTAAAGATCTGCCATTATTGTGCCTTTGTTCCATCACAACTGTTTGGTGCCTGAGTCATGTGTTACACGTAGCACACACTTATTAAATTAAATGTACTTTTGCCAAACAGTTCCAACTTTTTGATACATGCTTCTTCCATTTTATCTGTCCTCACTCAGAGCAGTTTCCTTCTGATGTTTTTCTGCTTCAAATAATCGTAGAGTAACTCTTGAGCTAAAGTGGTAGGATTGGACACAAGAAGATAAAGAATTATTCTGTCCTAAAGCTGCCCATGATTAAGACCTCTTTTCTATACAATATCCTTCTATTTTTCATGCCTTTCAAAGATGTTTGACATTAAAAAAAGCCCAAAAGAAGCAAAGATTAAGCCAGAGATAATTTATATTTCAAAATAAAGAATCAAAATGATTATTAGTAATATATGAGATGTAGCTAGAATAATTTGTTTTTAAATCTTTAGCTAGTGTATATGAAACTATGATTAAGTTCCATTATTTTCCAAAACATTACTAAAAATGCTTAAGGAATACAACTAAATAAATAGCATTTAAAAAATAACCAAATATTTTGATGTGTTACCTTGGATTTGAGAGCAGTAACTTCCTTTGCCCATATCCTGTTGTGACTACAGAAGGATGTTTTCAAAAGACAAGAAAAAAAGCTGACCTTTTGATGATTTTATTAACTTAGGGACCCATGACAATTAGAAATATGAGCACAGAGGAAAAGCAATAGTTTACTCTGCTCCCATTTATATCATAGCATTTTTATTTTATGTCTAAGGTGGCAGAGAATCTGATACAAAAAAAAAAAAAAAGCACTGCTCATAATCTTTCCAGCCTTTGTTTTCTCAGAACACTGCTTAATGCTCTCTGTTACCTGCATCCTTTTGTCTTCAAGAGAGCTGTTCCAGACATGTGATTTTGCCAAAAACTAAGCTCCCAGTGTGAGGCCTGAATTTCAGGACCAGTTGAAAGTGCACTCTCTGAAAGAAACAGCCTCTTTTTCGGGTGTCATCAAATAAAGATCCAAAACCTGACTTAAGTCTCTGCCCTTAGATTTTGGTTAAAGGTATAAACATATGGTTTGTGAACTTGTAGCCATGCCTTTGAAACCAAAAGTTATTCTGAAATATGTGTATGAGAACAAAAGAAAAGGTTTCATTGTTTAAGGGACAGACACTCCTGGTTCCTCCCCCAAATTACAACGTTGCCTTGAAACCAAAGAAAAAATTGTATTGATTTTTCCAGTTCTGATGGCACTTGGTATGTCCTTTGACATTCAGGATCATCTCTAAGGAGATATTTCCTTTACGACTGTCAAATCAAATCAGGCAAATCCAAGTTCACAATTAAGCAACTTCTGCTGCCAGACAACCCTTTGGAGTATAAAGCTATTGAGCACTAGGTTCTTGTGTGCCAGTTGATTTATCTGCTTAAGAAGCATGGAATTTTATGTGTGGGTTTAAAGTGATAAGATTTATCTGGTGGAGAAGATTATATATGCACATTGCAGTGCTACTGGCTTGCTTCACATTAACCAGGAGTAGGTTTAAGATGAATCAAAATCAGTGGTTAAACTGAAGAAAGTCTATTTAAATTACAGTTAAAATTATTGCTGGAACTTTCGCATACAGACAAATAGTTTCACTAAGATAAAAGTAAGTTAAAAATGAGGACTGAAGTTTAGCCTCCATGATCAGACTTGCAGATTAAGGTACCAGCTTTTCCTTGATTTTAGTGGGAGTTAGGAACATGATTGTGTTGAAAACCGTACCACTGGAAAGGCAGGGACTGAAATATTCTGGATTTCCTATGAATTTTTGTCAGTTTGACTCCTGTGAACTTATGTGGCTTTGGAAATTGAGACTTAGCCCTTCCAGCTGTTAAATTTTACCTGTTAGCTGCAAAATTTATCCTGTTACTTGTCTAAAATAAATTCATCTGTCAGCAGTGGGACATTTCTTCATAAAATAGGTTGAATTCTGTGTATTTAGAATTTGTCTTCTTGCAACCTGCCCTTAATTCAAAGTGAGCAGGGGCTTGTTTGCCTTCTTTGCTGTGTTGGGTCTGGCTTTTCTAGGTCTGGTTTCTATTATGTGAGCCTATACTATTTTGTAGAGTATCTTTAGAAAATCTTCAATGCTGTTCTTTTTTCCCCACTGCTTCCCTTGGGCACTCGCAGCACAGTAACACACTGAGCTGCTCCTTCTTTTGCCTTGAAGATGTTTAGCAGAGATGATCTTTCAGATTGCAAAATATGTGACCTTTGCACAATGCCATGGCTCATTTTTGTGGCCTGTAGAAAATTGCCCTGTTAATGCTGTTGTAACAGAGAATTTTCTCTCAAAGTATCTGGTCGAAAGGGCCCTATAAACTGAGAGGGATTAAACCAAACAGAAATAATCTGGCAGGGAAAGGAAACTCCAAAGTGCCAGCCTTTCCATACCTGAATCAGTAGTGTGGCATTCTGGCCAGGATGTGATTCTTCTGTAATTCCTATAGAAACATAATCATAATTCTTAATGCTTCCATTAATACATAACCAATACATTTCACTTCTCTACCCTGTAGGCTTCCAGATAGCCATGGTGCCTACCTACTCCTTGATGGGACCTTTCAGAGGACACATGAGTCTCAAAAGCAGCCGTAAGTATTCACATTATTACTTGAAAAGTGACTAAGTGCTCCAATTTTGGAATAACAGCTTAAATATTATGACACTATCAAAAATACATATTTTATTATTGAAACAATGTAAAGTAAGTCCTTCTAATAAGGATAAGTCCTTCTAATACCTCCTGTTACAAAAATCTCACCTTCTAAATTTAGACAAACAGCTTTCCTGTTCAGGATCTTTGCCAAGCACCTGTAGAACTGCTGGAAAGCTGTTCTGCCTTAAACTTCCCTTCTCGGAAATGCTGTTCCACTGCACCTTCTCCAAGTCCCTATTCCCACCTGTAGGAATTAGCAGTTAGCAATGGTATAAACTCTTTTCTGTATAGCAGCTCTGAAGTTTTATTAGTCTTTAGAGTAAAATAATTGATATGTTACTGAGAACAGACTTTTACCCCAGTAAGAGGCAAAAAGTAGTGGCTTTGAATCAGCAGTCTGGTGAGAAGCAAAGTTACCTCTTGTGGTTTTCAAAAGCATATTTTTGGTTTTCAGCTACATGGAAAAGACATGTTTTATCACTGTCATTGTGTATCAGTCAAACTTTAATACTGCTACAACTGGATTTATGGTATGACATTATACCTCTAGACATGATATATTCTCCAGACATGATCTGCAGAGGTAATCTCTTGCAATTCAATCAGTGGAAACTAGGTAAATTAGTCATCACACAAGTACACATTCAGGACTATAATAAATTGCTAGGAAAGTCATTACGAAATTGGAAATAAAAAAGAGTCACTGTTGAGAGAGTTGTCACTGTTCTTTATTATTCGTTCTTGGGTCTTGGTTTCCTGGAGATCTTGCCTCACGTGTAGAAACAAGATGTAAATGTATTGGAAGTACAATAGTCCTCAGAGTTTGGAAAGATTTTCAAAAGCAGGCAACTTTCTGTATATAGATCTGTGCTCATACACAGAAAATGTTGAAACTCTGAAACGTTGAAAACTTGGATCAAGCAATTTGCTGAATGTTGCAGCAAATGAGATCTGTGTAAGGCAGCAGAAAATACAGAACTTGGATTCTGTTCAAAAATGGGCCTAAGAACATTGCCTGTCTTTACAGCACACAAAAGGGCTGTTTCAATTTGACTTGACGTGTGTTTGCACCATCAACAGAGCCTCTTAACAGGGCTACTTAAAATTCCCAGAAGATTTCTATTTCCCATTTTCCTCAATTTGAAGTTACTCAAAGAAAACCTAAGAAAAAATTGTTTGCAAGTGTAAACTTTCCAGTGAGTTCAAATAAGATCACCCTCTGTAATGGTGGGAAATACTTCATTGAACACCCCCAAAGTCTCCCCATTTCATTGTTTTATCCTTAAAGCCTTTTCTTTGAGAAAGGGATGTGCTTTTTCATGTCCTCTGTTCAGAGAGACTGAGACACAAAAACACAAAATAACTTGCCAAAGTTCAACAGAAAGTCTCTGGCGAAGAAAGGAATTTGCTTTTTTTTCCTTTCCTTACATAGGAATAACCACAATGTTGCTTATTGCACAATGTCAGTAATTTTCTGGACACAGCATAGAGTTAGATTTTATGAAAGACAAAAATTAGATTAAACTACTAGTGCCTTGTATATCTTTAGCATTTCAAATTTGGGGCAGTTATTCATTTTGAGAAGAATGTTCTTTTTATAAATGGATTTTCCATCCCTTTTTAATCTTTGGATATTTCTTAGATTAGCACTTCGTTCTTCTGCCATGCTGTCTTTTTCACTGCATATATTGAAATCAGCTTGTCACTGCCAATCAGGGAAAGATTTGGGGCATTTACCAAAATACTGTTTTCTTTCCCTTAGTGACAAGAGCATCTAGCTACTGTGATTTAGGGCTTTGCCATTCCCTGAACTCGAGAGAGCCACCCCACTTTAAACCAGCCAGGGATGGTGCTGGATATTACTGACGAGCTTGTTCCAGTCGCTTTTGCCAGCAGGAGGTTACAGCACAACTGGCAAAATTAATGAAAAAAAAATTATTTTTAGAAGTTTTGGAGTGAACAACTACTGGTCTCAAGCACATAAAAGTTTTGCAGAATAGTACTGATTTTAACTATTTTATTTCTTTATTATGGCATTGACACCCATGCGTGGTTTCCCTGAAAAAACTGGTCACATAAAGGCTCATGATTAGAAATTTTTTCAGCTTTGAATTTACCTGCTTCAAGTATCAGATTCCATTGTTTACCTGTGCTACTCATGCTCAGTTTAATTGAGACAAGAGGTAAATGCAGTTTGCTCAGGATATTGCACCAAGTTCTCCATTGCTTCATAGCAAGCATGGAGTCATTATTTCTGCTGATGTCTCTGTACCTGCATGTGTGCTGGTGGAAGCACTCTGGCTGTGCCTACGTGTTCCATGCACAATCAGGATGGATGGCGCTGGAGCTGAAGTAATGACACCTTTCTGCAGGTGGTCATGTTGGGATGTGCTGCTGCTCCTGGACCAGCTGTTGAAACCAAGTCTTCATGTCAGTGCCCTTCTGGCAAGCTTAAAACCACTTGCAGGAGCAGATTAGTAAATAATACTAAGTGAAGCAATAAATCCAACATCAGGTGTTCTGTCCTGCTCATTCTTATGGTGCTTGTTCCAAAGATGACACCACAAATTGAATGTAATCAAGCTCCTTGGCAGCGAAAAGCAGTTTGTATCACTGGCTCACTTTGGTAGGCAAAAGATAAGAAAAAGCAACACAGCAAGGATGCAGCCAAACTGAGATTAGAAGGATTGATTCCCAGACTCTCAACCCGAGGTCTCCTATTCTTTCAAAACACAATAAAAGCTATGAAACAAAGTTATTCACTTAAATTGTACATTGGGGACGTGAACAATGAAACAATAATTTATTTTGTTGGCTCAGAAAACCAAATCTGGATAGGGTTGGATGGGCTGATTATCTCAGTGTAAGGGTCATTCTGGGTCTGTGGATGGAAAGCCAAAGGTGCATTAGGTTTCTGATCTCCAGTATTCTGTTGATTTTTCAATATTATGTGCTAGTAACTTTCCATCTACAAATCCTGTCTGTTAGGAATTGAGAGGGTTTGAGAAAGAAATATTTGTGTTTGGAAGCAGATCGAAAGAAAATGATCTTTCAGCCACACTGCCAGGTTAAAATTTACAATAAGTAAATGCTTATCTGCTTCTTAACTTTTTTTTTTCTGGGTTAATGAACTCAGATACAGAGACAAATTTTTCTGAGTCTGGGAAGTCTGGCGAATTAGGGATTCAGAGGGATGTCATGGTCAGTCTGTGTGTAACACAGTTCAGTTCCATGAGCTGGTTCCTCTTCCGGCCTTACTTCTGTCTTTGTATCCAGTCCATTTATCTAACTACAGAGTGCTTGAGTTAGGTCTGGTATCACCAAGAGGTGAGATATTAATGTGTATTTTGCAGTACTTTGTAGTATTATCTAATAACGCTATTAGCATTAATAATAGTATTAATGTTCTCTACTATTATTTAATACTCTCTAGTATTAAATCTTTCGGAAGGCAAATGCTTTTTATTATATCAGACATTAAACAGAGACCCTCTGTTATTCTCCAGAGTTCAACAATATCAAAGGCTCGTGCATTGCTTATTGCAAGCCATAATTCTCAGATACTCAAAAACATGAAAACTGGGAATAATCTACCACTTGTTCATACTACATTCTGTGCTATTCTTACTTTTTGAAATAAAAGAATGAATAGTGACTTGATGTTATTGCAAGCAGGAGAAGATAAATATTGCAGTATTTTCAGAACTATTATTACCTGAGACATTGCTTGTCCCACTGAGTAAACTCAGTTTTTTCTCTCTCGCAGCTTTTTCTCCCGGACCTTCCTGCAAGCTCTCCAGCCAGTATGTCATTCAAGACCACATGGCTGCTCATTTCAAGAAACTGATGTCTGCCAAAGGTGTGTACAGTCTTTAATTATGAGAATATCTATGTAGGTAAAAGGTGAAATCAGAGTCAAGGGTATGTTGGTCGCCCCTATTTTTGGCTGGCTGCTGAATTTCTTCCCCTTTCCTTCCTCCCTCTCTCTGTCACTAACTCAAGAGGAGTAGGAGGATTTAAAAGTGAGGCATAAAATGATGTGCCCTAAGAGATATGTAGAACACTCAGTTGGAACTGTAACCTTGTTTTGGGAGAAGCTTGGGAGAATTCCGACTGTTGAAAGATGTAAAGTCTATGGAGTCAAACTGTTCCACAAAATGACAAGTTCATGTTAGGAAGAGGAATATTATCTAATTCCCCTGTGTTATTTTGCTCACAATTTCTGTTTAGGTGTATATGGCAGTTGACTAACAGGAAAGTTAAAATGAGAACTAGGGCAGGTATTTGTTTAATTGGTAGAAACCACTGAGGAGTAACAGTGGGCTTGCAGCTTTTGATGTTTAGAAAGTTACAGTATCAGTCCTAAGTAACCTAGAGGGAAGTTCCACTAACCACATGTAGTCACGTTCGTGAGGGCTCTTCAAATGCTCTCCATCCTGCAAATAGCCACAAACCACTAGAAAGAAAATTTGGAATTTAAAAAAAAATGTCCTCTGTCAATTGTCTGGAGCTGTGTAAACTTCCAGGGGCTTCAGGTGCAGATGAAACAGGTGGAGTTGAATGGCCATAGCTGTAATTAGGTTCCTGCAAGACTTCCAGCCCTTGGGCACCAAAGGTTTTCTGACCAAAAAATTCACTGATCACATGCAGTGAGCTTTATAATAACACAGAGCTGTTCAACAATAGATGAGATTGCTGCTGTGGTTTTTTTTTGCCAGGGGACGAATCCTTTTGTCAATTTGCAGTGCCAAACGCTTTATCTTAAACGACCTTGCTCAAATACAGTGCATCTTTTCATTGTGGTGTCAAAATCACTCTTTGAAAGTTTCATGACCTCCACCATGCTACAGTTCATGACCATCCCACTCATACTGGGAGCTGGAAGCTGGATTGCTGCTGTGTACTTTTGTACTTAAGTGACTTTTGCTTTTTCATGGCTAATGTCACAGAAACAGCGAACTCTAGGAACTGTAGAATTCACATCCTAGAGCTTTGCTTACAAATATACAGAAGCATCAGGACTAATTAAGAGCAGCAAACACTGCCATATATAATTGAAATTTTATTCTCAGATGGTGAAGTCTAAATGAGGGAGTGAAGGTCAAAAAATAAAAGGAAAGTAACAGAGGTGTTTTGCAGTCTTTTTGTCAATTACATTCTTACAGCTCAGAAGAAAATACACAAAAGATATTCTTAGTAGAAAAGGAGCCAAGTGCTTTGTTCCCAAGTAGGTTTCAATTTTTTTTTTCAAATGTCAGTCCTGCTTCTCTGCTGCAGAATTCAGTCAGTCTGGAAAGAGCTTTTCACAGTAGGTGCTAATCAAAATTTCCAGTGGTTAAAATTTCTAATTCTTTGGTGTTTCACAATCTGAACTTACAGTTCTCAAAAGTCAGATTTGGAACATTTAATCTTAAAATACTTATTTTACTTATTGTAGTGCTTCATCATTCACACAGGTTTTCCTTGTAGAGCTAACTTTTGCACACATATCAAAAACTGTAATATTGCAAGGACATCAAGGCTCTCTTCTGTACTTACCTGATGCTGTGAAGTGCTGATTTGCCACCTTTTCTGTACAGCTTTACAGGAGATTATAGAATTTTGTGCCTCTGAAAAACCTGGTCAGGGTTTTCCAAAGGCCTTCTCCAGTATCCTTTCAAATATTCTCCAATCTTTTTGAAATACATCTGCTTTTTAAATTACAACCTGTTTGGCCTCACTCCAGACAGTGGCCAGCCCCACATGTCCAAAACTTTGGAGCACTTGTACAAACTACAATTTACTTTGACATTTGGCAGTAATCACAAAAGTAAAAGATGGAAAGGAAGTCAGTGTCCTTCAAATGCAACTGGAATATTCAGCTTCTAGGAGATTGCTTTTCCCTCCACAAACAGAAATAGCATTTCCTCATATACCTCAGTTATAGCCAGGGATATGCAATTTGACATAGAGCTCCATTACTATCCTTAACATCTCCTGTATGGACACAGGACTTAATGAAGGCTGAGGAATGCTCAGTTCCTCAAAGCTTACTCCATTTAATGTTTTACAATGAAAACCAAATGACCAAGTAACTGAAAATGTGGTGTGCAAAACTGTCTGTAATTGTGTAATGAAATAGCTCCTTTTGCTAGGAAGATGATGAAAAACTGATGACCTTGAGCCTCAGGACATCTTGAATCACAATCTTGGAGCATCAGTTGGCAGTTTCCCCTCTCTGATAGCAGCTGCACTACTCATGCATGAAATATAAACTTTCTGGGTAGCAGCAAATGCCAATACAAAATTAGTACAGCTTTTCTTAAATTGTAAATTAAAATCAATGTTAATAAATGTAGCCACACTGGCTCTAATTTCTGTAGCATTTCTGTCTAAGTTGACATGGGTGAAAGACACAAAAGTCACATCCAGATTTGATACTGAACCAGTAACAGCACTGCTGAGGCACTTACCTTATGCTTTTATGCAGATAGAGACAAGGGGTCAAATCCTCAAATAGTATCATTGCAGTTGTACTTGTATTTGGTCTAACTCAACTAATTTCAGAGCATTTAGCCCATGCCAGATTTTGAGAACTGACCATGAACAAAGATATTAGCAGCAAATGCTGTTCATCAGTAGGGAAAAATTAGGATTTAGTGGTCAGTAGACCTGCATTATTAATAATGCTAATATTATGCAGTCTGGTACTATATTCCCATAGGGAATTCAACAGATTAGGATTATCAGTTTCATCTCTACCCATTTTGCTATGATTATCTGTGATGTTAGTGTTTCATTGGACTGAACCTACTTTTTGTTAATACAGCTGCTGTTGATTCATCTGCACCAAAGAGTTTGCATACCAGCGTTAAATGTGAGTAGTTTTATTTCGGTTTGTTTTGAAAATAGGTCTGCCTCCGTTTGTTTGGTTTGGAAACACTCTTCTTCTTTTATGATGGAGGTGTTCTGAAAAGGCATATATGTGCTGAAAATATGCATCATCAGGGTTAAGATAATAGTATCTAGTATCTAATCTAGTATCGACTTAACAGCTGTATGCAGCACTTGCTTCCTGCTCACACAAATACAAGCTAACCTACAGAGTGTGGGACTCGCTGATGCACCCACTACAAGCAATGTTGTTGGAGGCATAGATTGCTTTATTTTTCCAGTCTAAACTCAGGCCACTGGCCTTTTGAATTCCTTGCTATTCCACAGTGTATTTTTCATTTCCCTAACGGCTCCGTGTGTCTCTGGATGTCGGGCACACGACCGCTGAAACAGGTTTTGAGGAATAAATGGGGGGTTGGTAAGAGAACTTTGCACTGCACCTTAACGCCACCTCTTGGCTGAAGCCTGAAGGGCCCAATGTCAAGGCAGAGTGTCTCCCGCCCTTCTCTTTTTGAAAGGAAGAAAGATGGATGAAAAGGAGCCCGTTCATCCCTTTGCCTGGAAACATAGCATTCGCTTTGGGATGTGTTTGGTTTCCCTTATTTACCAGGTTGTGAGGCATATTCTTCTTATCTCTATTCTGTCTTATCCCTCTCTGATAGTTACATACAAGGCAGCACATACCCTTCCTACACAGAAATCTCCTGTTCTAAAATGAAATTTTATAAGCTGGGAAAATGAAAGCTGCTGTTTTTGCACAGTGCATGCATAGTGAGAACCATGTATCCAAGAACTGCAAAGGGCTGTTGCTCTGAGCAGGGCATAACGCGCTCAGAAGCAAAGATAGCTCGGAGGCAATGGTGAGATGTAGTTGTTCCAGCAAGATACACACAAGTCAAGAAGGCAAACATAACCCTTGCCCACAAAGAGCCAGAAAAATGTATCATATGAGATCCTCATTAGACAAGAGCAAGAGAACAAGTTCAAGATCATAACACATGACAATCCAAACTCCCTTAACTTTGTTTTTTAACTCCTCATGCTCAACAGTGTTTTCCTTTTTTTTTCCTAGACCTGTCTTTTATATAATAATTTTAAGATTAGTATTTTGTATTAATCTCTTTAATAGTGATTAAACAGTGCTCTAATAATAGAAAGAAATGCCATGGAAAGTTTTCTGAGAACATTAGCTTGACAGAGAGATGATCCTGACACAGAAGTGCATGAGTAGAATCTCACCTCCTTGAGAATATCAAGAGGACATAGAGTTTGTTCAGCTGGGTTTGCCACAATAACAAGTGTTCCTAGATGATGTACCAGAGGGAAACTTTATTTGTGTTTCTTAAAATGCTTTCTTAGGAAGATACTCATTTTACAGAGCTAAGCAGAACTGAACTGTTTTGTAGAGTTTTTGTTAATTTAGAAGCGCACAGTGAGTACAAGATGCCTGGTGGTCATAGAAACCATCATATGATACTCCCAGCCAGAGAAAGTGAGGACCCAATATAATTTTTGTCAGTAGCCCACTGGGGAAATGCAAATCACCTTTGTCATTTAATATTTATCTTCCCTAAAAGATACTATATATGAGTAAAGTCCTTTTTCGGACGGGTTAGCTCCAGAAATGTCTGCCTTGGCAAAGGAAATTTTATCCCTCAGAGAATAAAACTCAAAATTTAGAAGTCACCATGAAAATGTGCTTCAGAACTTCTGTATTCTGAAGAGTTAAGTAGGGCAGTAGCACAATGGAGGTACAGTTGCTGCTGTTGGGGTTGATGTGCAAATCATTTGAGCAGTATAAAGTGACTTTCTGCCTACAAAAATAGGCTTCTGGTTATTATTTGCATAATCAAATATAATTTGCATAAACAAAATAAATTAAGTCTGTTTTGCCAGCCTACTAGAATAATAGGAGAACAAAACTAATTTTCTGCTTAGTACAAGATTACAGCATTTTCTTCTTTTCATGTCCAATTTTCTCCCACAACCAGCTCCCACTATTGCTTTTGCTAGTTACTAAATGTGGAGTGCTTTTAAAACCTTGACATTTATTAGAACTTTGACAGATACATACTCTGAAGCCATATATTTTCTTACGTGTTCTCAATCCATACACTCAGTTAGGTATAACCTTGTTTTCCAAATGTGTGAATTGTGTTGGATTTTTCCAAATGTGTGATCTGTGTTGGATACCACACGTTTCAGTGGTAGGCTGAAAAGAAAATTCAGGTCACTTGGTAGTGATGGAGACATACAAAACCTGTAAAATTAAAGAAAAAGACTCTAACAGCTACAAAGATTAGTTCTGAGAAGCCAGAAGAAAACACAGAGCACAACGCTTTGTTTCATTTTAAGAATAAATGCACAGCAGATAAAACACTGTAAAGAATTTGCTAATATTTCGTATAAATAAATGGCACCATTTCACAAGCTATCCGTAGTGTTGCACTGCAGATTAAGAATGGTACAGACAAAGCGTGAGATGTGCAGTGTGTAGGACTTTCTCCTGAGTGTGTTCACATGTATTTTGGATTTTCAGTTCTAAGCTTTAGAAGGACACTGTTTTAAATTAGTTGTTTCATTATGCTTTCAGCTCTTTTAGATTTCATAAAGTTCCTAATGTTACAGTGGGAAGAGTGCCATTGAATTTGCTGATTTTGTTTCACATAAGAAGTTCCTCTAATGACCTTTAAATATGGTTTGTAAAGAATAGCAAGTGCCAATGGAATAGAATAGAATAGAATAGAATAGAATAGAATAGAATAGAATAGAATAGAATAGAATAGAATAGAATAGAATAGAATAGAATAGAATAGAATAGAATAGAATAGAATAGAATAATAGATTATTCAGCTGGAAGGGACCTACAATGATCATCCAGTCCAACTGCCTGACCAGTTCAAGGCTGACCAAAAGTTAATACATGTTACTAAGACATTGTTCAAAAGCCTCTTAAACACTGATGAGCTTGGGGCATCAGCCATCTCTCTGGGAAGCCTATTCCAGTGTTTGACCACCCTCTTGGGAAAGAAATGCTTCTTGGTGTCTGGTCTGAACCTTCTCTGGCACAGCTTTGAACCATTAACACAATTCATATCACTGGATGCCAGGATGAAATAATAGTTGTGTCTCTTCAATGTCAAATTAACATTCGAAATGCTCTTGAAATTGCACAAATTTATGACAAAAGTTAGGGAGAAACAGTTAAGATAAAGCTTCCTGAGCAGTCACTTCTCTCCAACACAGAGCTGGCTTTGTTGTAGCTGTAAAACTGCATCTCCCATGTTTTTATGCTAAAAACCAAGGGCCATTTTTCAGCTTTCATTGAAGAAGGGAAACATGTGTCTGTCCCATGCCTTAAGAATAGGTATATTAGCTGGAGATGCAGCAGGGATCAGGGTTATGAGAAGTACAGTTCATCATCACAAGTGTTCTTCTGGAGATAAAATTAAGCAGAGGTGTTTTAAGAGTCATGAGAACAGCATGATTTGTGAAAGTACTGTAAAAACAGGAATTCCTTGGCCATTCCAAGTGTCTGTGTAGGAGGATGTTTACATTTCTTACTCTCAGCAGAAAGCACACTTCCTAGAAAGAACATCTAATGAGTATGGAAAGAGGATAAGGTGTGCTGCTGAAGGCACCAGTGACAAGATTTCAGAAGAGTGTCTCAGGGATCAAAAAGAAGAATTCATGTTCCGATGGAAATGTGAAAGTTCTGGGGCAAAAAAAATATTTTATGAAGCATTGTTTCTATCTGAACAAAGGAGAAAAGTCAGTGCAATTTTGTTTGAAATCAGTGCTTTATTTATTTATAAAACACTGAGCCTGAGACTTAAACTTAGCTGTGGCATCTAGAAGGCCCTCCAAATTTCTTAGGTATTAGGGATTAATTATTAAGAATTAATATTAAGCAGTTGAATCACATTTTTGGACCTTGAAAGCATAAGACAGCTCTAGAAGTCTCTTCTAACCATTATTTCCATGTTAAAATGATATTCTGCCCCATATTCACAAAGCCCAAGTTTGAGTCAGATCTCCTGAGGCTGATCAGCTCAGTAAGGGGAGCAGAAACCTTGGCTGATGTACATATGATGCTGTCCCAGATGAGTTGGCAGAAAACTAGAAAAAACACTCAGAAAAGATTAATCAAAACCAGCCCTAAACAGGAGATCCATAAAGGTAACCCACAATTCATACAGGAGAATGCAGTTCTGAAAATCTCTTACTAAGGCTCAGTGCTTCAACTCCACCCCAGTCCATCAACACAGGGAAGTGCAGGGGTCCAAGGCACCTTGCCCTAATTCTCTTCCTACTCTCCCGTTCCAGGAATGAGAGTGTCTCCACCAAGGGCTGCTCTCATGGGGGTTTTTTTGTCCTAGTTTTACAGTATCTGCTCTTCTTCCATTAGCAGAGTGCTGGGTATCAGTCCAGCAGGACACACACACCAGCATGATGGAGCTATGCTAGGAAATGGTCAGGTCACTCTACCCAAGCTCAAGAATCTCCTCAAGGAATACCGAAGGTAAATCTGCCTCTCTGAGCACACTCTCAGGTGTCCACAGCCTCGGTCTTAAGACAAATCCATTCCTTCTCCTCTCTGTTGAGCTAGAATTTGATTACCAAGTCAAGGTCAACTACCAACGATGGCAAGATGAGCTTTTCAGACCACTGTATGTTTTACACAATTCCCTGGACTTTAAAGAGTACAGGATAGTCATTTACCCAAAAGGAATTACAAGTAATATTTTATGTAAGTACATGAGGCCATGTGACTGTTTCTTGCTCACCTTTTGGGAAGTGTTGATCATGTAATTGCTTCATATGCTGTGACTCATTTTTATAAATATGAAACCCAAACACACAAACAAATGTGTGCAGAAACATATGCTTTAGTAATTGGAAAAAGGAATAATAGCTTTCTTTAGGAGGAATTTTATTTTTCCATGTACCAGCAGAGTATTTAAGTGGTTAGATGTGGCACATACTGGTCTTTTTATAACCTGTGCTTTTCTCTTTATAATTCTCTGCATGAGACAGACGTTAGTCAAAATAACAATTTCCATTCAGGTCTTAGCCAGCTGAAAATTAAGTTGCTTTGTGATTTTCAAGCCCATAACACCTGTGAAAAAGAACAAGCTGTTTCTCCTGACAGTTCAAAGACATACAGAATTCCAGAATTTTCTCCATAGTTTCTGTAAACAGAGTATACATTCAATTATATGACATAATTTTATCCTTACAGATGAGGAATCTTAGTTGTCATGAATCTTGGGCAATTGAACAAATCCTTTGATAATCAGTGAAAATTAATATGTTTATATAGGCAAGCATCAATTTTCCATCGTTGCAGGTTTATGGAGAGTTAGTGAGCTGGTTTTTAACAAGCAGCTTTGTAGTCTGTAAAAAATAAATGTTTATATCACGCTCACAAGACAGCTGCAATGAAGGGACTATCATATGTATGACTACTGCATCATTCAGCTGTTATCCATGATTAAACAACTTGTCTTGTTCATAAATTCTTCTTGTCACACTACGAATCCTACACTATGCAAGCAACTCCATTGGGGATCTGAGTTTCTTCACAGTAGCCACTGCACATTTCAAGGTCATCTTCTGGGAGTATCTGCCCAAAATGATGCACCAGCTAGAGCAGAGTAGATGAGTGTTATCATCCTCTTTTACAGGGAACAAATAAGGACACTGGAGATTAATTAACATACTTGTGATCACTCTGGAGCTGGAAATTAAAGGATAGTTTTCCAAGTCCTGCTATAGTGTTTTAATCACCAAACCATCCTTCCCATCAATTTCAGAGTCAGTGCCGTCGAAAGGGGTATTTGTTAAAAAGGAGAAAGAGTGTAGTGGGAGCTACCGGAAGATGTAGAGAACAAGTCTTGTCATAGCCATTGTGCACTATTTTAACTCTGCCTTCTGCTGCCAAAGGAGAAAGTAGCAATCAGTCAGTACTTTAAACAGGGGTGAAGCATCTTGACATTTCTCTCGTACACGAAATTCTGGAATTCCTTACTTATACTCACTAAAAGATTAAGAAAAACAGACCACTTTCCCTACATAAGTAAAACAGATGTCAAATCTCGTCTTTGCTCAAATAAGAGAAGAGAGTGTGTTCTCTCCTAATTTTGGTGAGATCTACACAGGAATAGTATCACGTGCTGTGAGCTCCATTGACAGCCACAAATGTGTTAGTAGGGCAGAATCAGGTGGAGCAGATGTGGGTTATGGCCAAAGGTTTCAAGCAGTTCAGAAATGGTGAACTGGGTGGTTTGCTGTGGAGAGCTGATGACTTCTTATCCTCTTGGTGAAATTCCTGTTAATGTCAACATGAGCCCTCACAGTAGTAAAAGGTGCAGAATTTGGCATGTGATTAGAAGACAAAATGGCAAAGAACAACAGGTAGTGTCACTTAGCAATGTTTCCTGGCTTTATCTGGTGTTTCAGAGACTTTTCCTCCCCTTTAACGTTGTTATCCACTCACTTGATAACACTGCAGCATTTAAATACAGCTGAAAACAAATCATGCTGAACCAAACCTTGGGCCTTAAAAAACACTCATGTCCTGTAGCTTAATATGTCAACATAGGCTTTTCATGAGGACAGCTAGCATAGAAAAGAGCCTCTGAAATAAAATCTAAGCATTCGAGCCTCACTTACCACTGGTTTCTGCTGACGGAATGGTCTCATTTGCACTGAAATGCCAAAATAAGTAGTTCCCCCACCAGACAAACTATTAGCAGTGCAGACTACAGCACCTGGCCCATAGATGTGAACTTCACAAGTAACTCTCCTTGTATCCTTTTGTATTGCACTGGCCAAAAATGTGATATTACATCAATTAAAAATAGCAGCAAAAATCGAGAAAAAAATGAGGTTTTGGAGAATTTGATAGGTGATTGGTGATGACTGACACATATCTCTGAGTTTCACAGTCACAGCAAGAATAAACTGCTGTGGTTATATAGCCTGTTTTTTCCCTAAGTCTTCTCTCCACTCATTGCTATTTTAGAGAATTGTGAGAAAAGGGTTCAGATGTCCAGACCTTATTTATTTACATCCCACCTCTCATTAAAGGGTTCCAAAGGCTAATTTACCTTGCCATGAGGAACATATACCTCTCCTTTAGGATGCATTTGTACTGTTTCATTTCTGTTCTTTCTATAGGTAGTCCTAAGCAGGGATAAAGTTACTTCTTAGCTATCCTTTTTCACAACTAAATACATTCAGCTCCTTAAATCTGACTCTTTGGAAAGTGTTTTCCAGAGTTCATCATACATACGGATCTTCTCTGCATCCTTCCCAATTTGTAAATGCTTCTTGAGTAGTTTTAAAGTAGGATATATGATTCCAGCAGCAACTATCCACCTGTTGAGGAAACAGAAGTAAAGGCTCCCTGTACTTACACTTGAGGTTTACACTCTCTATTGGCAGTGGTATTACACTGATTTTGGCCCCATTGTCGCTGTCAGAAATTACAGGCAGCTCTTTGTCTAGAGGAAGATACGAATTTTTTTAGTGACACTGATTCCCAGGTAAGACTCTCCTTTAAGTCAGAACCTGCCTTTTCACAGTGGAGATGTTCCATTATCCATGCTGAAAAGTATGCTGCTTCCTTACATCTACATCACTGAGCAATGCACATCACTTTGTTACAGTAAACCACTCCTTTATTATTCATGAGTTCCCACATTGTAGTTATTCAAGCTTTATGAGAAATGATTTTTTGTTTTCTTTCAGATAAATGAAAGAAATAATTTAATATTACAATATCAAAAATGATGCCTGCTTTAGAAACACCTGCTAATTACATTTTCAGATCTCCCAGTTCAGCATTTTGTAAACACCTGTAATTTTGTCCTAATTTCTTAGTCAAACTGCCATGCAGAACATGCAGAACAAAGCCAGGAAGCTCACAGAAGTCTTTCAAATCAACACCTTTATCTCACTCAACCACAATCAAAATCTCTCCTTTTTTCTTATCTAGTTAGCTGGTTTTGTTTCTAACCTTTTTGACTGGTGCTGCTCACATTATTTCCTTCAAATAAGTCTTGTAACAGCCTTTCTGTTGTTATGCTCAGGGCTGACATCAGCCCAGAGCTCATTTACCACTTTTGCTCTTCTTTTTTCCCCACAGTCCTTTGAAACTTCCTTGTTGTTTCAAAAGTCATCAGGAATTAAACACCAGCCAACTGTTTTAAAACTCTTGGTAGGAATTAAACCAGATCTCCCACTCTGAGTCAAGAATGAAGGAATGAGCCAAGGTGTGGATTCTATTTCTAACTACAATCACTGAGTTTTGTAACATCTGGTAAACAACTTAAGGGAAGCCTGTTCCGGCTTTATATCCCGTGTTCATACTTGGGCCATAATGTTCTGCCTTAGACCCAAAAATAACGTTCTGTTTTAGGAGGCAGCTGTGCGTGCATTCTGAGGTGTTTAACGACCCTTCTTCCTATTTAAGATAAAGATAAGTAGAGGCCTTTTAGATAACTAAAAGGCACTGGATTAAAAAAAACCCCAGATTTATTTTGTTTCCTTCAGATCAACCAATATTATCAGATAAGCTGCTTCTACTATATCGGGTAAGTTTGTGCCTACTCATTTTGTACACAGGACTTCCACACAGCAGCAAAGGAGAGACAAGGTGTTTTATCAAACGGCAAGGAACGAGAAGTGCCAGGAAAACAGAGTGGGAGCTATAGTATCAGATCTTCCTGTGGTTTATAGGGACCAGATTACAACCAAATCCCTTTTATTTTCTCTATTTTTGTCACATTGACAAGTACAGATACCAGTACAAGTACCAGTGAAATTGTACTCTAGCACTGATAAATTAATGCCTGCCACAGTAGGCAGGACGATAAATTAGCAAGCAAATGAGCTTAAGAGAAAGGCTGTTGAATACATTTGCCTAAATAACTCCTGCTCTGGCCACACTACATGATTCTATTCCCTGGGAAGCAGTTCAACCAGTTCTTAAACTCTTCAGCTAAAACATGAGATCAGAAGGCAAGGGAGGGCTAATTTTTGCTTTTCTAAAAGAAAAAGAGAAAAACCCCAAGCATCATGCAAAGGTTGCATGTTATTTTCTATTTTGTTCTTGGTCACTGCTGTTTTTAAAAAGCATTTGGAGAAAAGCGGTTGTTTTCTCCTACAGAGAAACTGGAGAGCAGGAGGAGAAGGTGTTTAGGCAAGTAAATCCCTTAGCAGACATGTCAGCAAAGCAGGATATGCTGCAGGACCCCTCAGTCAGCCTCACCTGGCTGTGGCACATCCAAAACCCAACAGGTGAAACTATTAGGAAAGGGGAAGGAGAGTCGCTATGAGACATTCTGCCCAGGAGCTTTTGCTAACTCCTCAAAACATAAAACTACAATGCACTGGAATAGGACTTATTTGAATAGGCTTGCTGCCATGTGGCATGTTTATAACCCATATTTATAGTCAAAATATCAGTGAAATACTAGACAAAAGCTGTTTAAAACCTGTGGCTCTTTGACCTGGAACATTTTATTTTCTTGCCCTTGGCAAGGCTTGCTGAAGGCTCAGCCATGCCTTGGGCAGACAGTTGTTGTCCTGCCTCACCTGTGCCCAGACAGAAGGGAGGAGTGGCACGGATGTGACTTTTCCCTGAGGCCTCCCAAGCCACTGGCACTGTCCTGAAAGAAACCTGGTACCCTGACTGGTGGCACTGGTGCACAGACACCACACAAGCTGCCTTGCCTGCTATTTTTCACATGACTGCAGAATGCCAAGTCTTTAATCAGAACAGGGGGGCTCCTTTGATTGGGCCCCATGAAAACCCAGATAAACGGGGAAGGTATTAATCTCTGCATGAGTGTGATTGAGCAAGTACATTTTGTTATTTGTTCCAGTGAGTTGTATAATCCTGCTTCCCAGTCATCCAAATAGGATTTAGCGTTGTCAACATGTTTTTCTTAATAGGATGATGCTATGAATTCATGTCTATGCAAGACTGGAAATCCAGATTACATGCCTCGGGAGACTATATATTGGTTTTAACTGTCAGTGAAATCTGGTTTTTTTCAATGAAAAGGACACAGCCTTGAGGCCGTCTTAGATTGTGTGATGGTGTGCCCCATATAAGACCCCTCACAGTCTTTGGAAGAGCCACCCATTTAGAGCAGTATATAAGTTGTGTTGTTTTGTTTTGTTTTGTTTTGTTTTGTTTTGTTTTGTTTTGTTTTGTTTTGTTTTGTTTTTGTTTTGTTTTGTTTTGTTTTGTTTTGTTTTTAAAAAAGTTTCAGCTGTTTCTTTTCCAAAAGAAATAGTACTTTAAGACTACCTAACACCAGGTAACCCTCCTGTTAATTCAGAAACGTGCAATATGAAATACAGGTTGGGACATCTCCCCCTTCAAAAAGACCATCATCAGTAAGTGCTGCTTTGCCAGGTTTCAGGTGTTATTCTGTGACATTTTTACTGATACGCCCTACAATTAAACCCCTTCAGAGGTGGAGCTGTTGCTTCTCATCAGCAGAAAATTTGCAACATATTGTGAGTGTAAGTTTAGTCTCTTGCCACAATAGCAGTATAAGGGGACCCTGGGCTGATCACGAACCAGTTGTGCATTTTGGCAGGAATAAGTCATTGTTAATCAAAGCGTCATCACACTACAGAAGTCACATTTCACCAGCCCTCCTGAAGCCTTTCCAGCTCTCTAGAATTACATGTTTGAGGAGCCTGTGAAGCTGCAACCAGAGGAGAGGGAGCAGACCACGTTTCTTTGCTGGCTTGCCTGGCAGTATTGGCATGTGCTACCATGTGCCAGAACTCCATAGGATGAGGAAATTCTGATAGAGCTGCATTTTCAACTCAAAAGACCCTATGCAACTTGCAGGACCTCAGTGAACCCCACTTTATTGATATTTTGTGTGTGAGTCCCTAGTTTCAGCTAGAACTGGCGGGGTGTTTTTTAAACATCATCTACAAAGAGAAATGTGTTGTTGCACATCAACATATACTTTCTCTCAGAGTTGTGCATGGAAGGAACACAGAAGGTAAAAGAGTTGAAATTTTTGGTCATGCATCATTCCTGTTTGCATTGCTAAAAGTGAGGTTCCGACAAAGGATGGGGAATTGTGAGAGGCTTTGCATTATACATGAATATGCCCCTGTGAGCTTCTATAGTCTTGGGTAACCCATACCTGCTTCCTATCCCTGTGTTTTCTTCTTATTATTTTATGATACTTAACATATAATATATTACATGTTAAATTATGTAATATGCTACTTAGCAATAGTGATTAAAAGAATAAGTGTTCTTACTTCTACTCTCACTTGCATACTTTCAGGAAGATTGGAAGGTCGTGAAATCATAGAGTGGTTTGGGCTGAAGGGGATCTTAGAGACCATCCAGTTCCAATCCCCCTGCCGTGGGCAGGGACACCTTGTACTAGATCAGGTTGCTCAGAGCCCCATCCAGCCTGGCCTTGGACACTTCAGGAATGGGCCATCCACAGCTCCTGTGCCAGTGCCAAAGGGCTGAGTCTGTTTCTGTTCATTTTGTGTGTGACGCACTAGCAGAAGTATCACTCTACTCTTCTTCTCTCAGCCCGAGTTTGACGAGTACAGAAAGAGGACTGTCTTGGCATTGCAGCCTGCACAGACCACAGTGGCAGCCTGACTGCTCACTCAACTCTTCGTACATAGACTTGAATCCTTACCTGACTGCCTCAGCTCTTCTGTTTTGACCTGCCTCACCTTCTATCTAGGATAGGGGAAATGATGCAGAGGGTGGGAACAAAACGTTATCGTGCTCTCTTATCCCTCCTGTAGCTCATTACTGACTGTGTGAGTGATGTAAAGAAGTCCTGGCTCACACTGATTTCAAATTCAGATGTGTGCTGAGCACAGAAGCAGCAAGAGCCAACTGTAAAAGGTAGAATGATGACTTCTCTGTTTGCTACTTGGTATTAAAAGGAGGAGACAGAATAGTCTTTAGTGGCAAAAAAGAAGAATGAAGAGTGATACTCTATGACCTTATCACTGATTTAACAGAAACAGATTGTACTTTCATATTTACATGTACAGACAAAGACCAGCAGAAAAGAGACAGACTAATTCAAACCCTTGAGAAATACAAGAAGGATCTTATACATGGTCTTCCTGCCTCATCATTCAAGTCCAGAAGTGTTTCTCCAAGCCAGCAGAAGGTATGTGATGTTCTGAAAGCATACGACCTGTCACACAGGTGGCACTGAGCCACGTGAAAAAGCCCATTTTCCCCTTAGTTAGCTGTGCTCTGTGGTGTGGGGAGTGCATGCAGCACAGCAGTTACATGCAGGTTTGTTCAGTGTGGCTTTTTATAGTCTAGTCAAGCAGAGATAATATTTGACTCTCAGTTTTGCCACCTGGCAGCTGTCCTCCCACTGAACTGTTTCTGTCCCTGCATGGCCTACAGTGATAGCTATCCATGTTATGGCTGTGTGTATGTAACAAATGTGTTCAAGAGAACACAATGTTTTCAAGAGAATGAAATCCCAATATTTTTCTGTATATTCCCACACTTCATGCTGTTTTACAGTATACCCTGAATGTTAGAATGTTACTTATTGGTAAAACCAAGACCCTAAAGTAATTAATCCTATTTCTACATATTCTGCCAGATACCAGACGCTGTACAACCTCCTATCAATGTGAGTAGACCTGTTCTTCACCAAATTCTGCCAGTGGATCTCACCTCAACAGACAAATTCTTGCAAGACATTTCATCCTACCATAGTTCACAGTCTCTCTGGGGCAAAAATTCCTCAGCAGACTATATTTAGATTGTAAAACTTTTTATAATTTGAGAATCACAGTGGGTTTACAGCTAGATTTCCAATGATATCGTTTACAAATATTATCCAGTTCAAACATGCATTATTTTGATTTGTAAAATCTTTCTCCTAGTGAGATGAATAGCAAAACAATAGGTCACAATTTCACCTGTGGTATTTGTGAGGAAAACACTGGCTCTGTTTGACTTCAAACTCATGAGATGAAGCCGTGCTCACACCTGCACAGGCACACAAGGAGAAGGAACACAAGATGCCATTGAAGAAGGACTGTGAGACTGCCATTGAGTAATCAGTTCCATAGGCGATAACACACAATGTCCAAGGAAGAAAAAAGTCTCCTGTCCTCTCTCTGTGAGCCTTGGCAAGCAAAATGGGATTTCTGTAATTTCCCAAGACTACTTGTCATTAGAAATATCAACTTAGTAAAGGAAGGAAAAGGAAACTAGGAAAAGGACTGGTTTATTAGCTCAAACACAGTGGCAGGATGGCTTTACTACTAACTGTGGTTCCCAGAACTGAGCAAGTCATTTACACCACTTAAAACCAATTGAGCCAGTTTGAAAAAAGTTTCTTAAAATTCCTCCTGTGTGAGCTAATTTGTAGGAAATAGTCTTTAGTGAATTCTCATGTAATTTTTCTGTCAGTTTTGTTCTTTAACTTACAGACAAACTGGGCATTGTCGGAAAATTGTCACCCATTTTCTGGTCAGAACAACTATCCCAGGACAAAGAGAGAGCAGCCCCTCTCTGTATCATGTCAGAAGTTCACTTCAAGAGCTCTGATGCCAGCTCCTGCTGCAAGAAAGTCAAATACTGCTCCGTGTGCTTTGTCTCAGACTCCAGTTCACAGCCCTAGTACAGGCAGATCATCTGCTTCACCACTCCTGCAGCCTCACATGCCTTTGGGCAGTCGCAACAGGAAGAAGGCATTTCAAAACTCTGTTCATAAAACCTGCTCTGGGGACCTCCTTGACAAACATGCAATTTACTTCACAGAAAAGAAGCAGTGTTTTACCCCTCCGGTCTTAAAGACATCCCATCAACCTTTTCTTGTAAAATATAGGTATTATAATCCTCCTTCCAGGAAAAAGAGCTCCTCCCTGGGCAGACCATTACTTAAATCGGCAGACATCAAAAACAAAAAGAGAGAAGGCTTGCACAGGTACTGACATCAATGCTAAAAATTATGCAATTTTGTTTTCAAACATATCATTTGAATCATAATTTTTTCTCACTGTGCTTTTCATCTTCCAGATTTTTAGAGGATGCATATATGAGACCACATTCTGCTCACTTTTCTCAGCAGCCAGTTGAGGTTAGTGTACCCAGTGAGTTACAAAGGAAAAAGGACAGAAAACACTGCTCATACACAAAAGTTGTCTTGGTTACCTGGAAATGAAATGGATAGTGGATTCAGTGGCTTTGGGGAATATATGTTAAGAGCAAAACCAAAATATTCAACTATCTTATGAGAAGCGACTAAGGTTGCAATTGAGAAATCCAGCATGCAGCTCTGGATAGGGTCAACAGACATCTGTGAATAAAACAGGAACAGCTAAAGTAACTGGTCTCTCTGAGAAACACAAATGAGACACTATGTGATGTGGAAAACTGTATCCCAACACAAATCTGCTCTTCTGAAAGCAGAGCTCTTTCCTACTTGACTGAACTCTTGCTTTTTTGGTTGGTTTACAGCCTTTCATTCCATCCAAATAGTGACTTGGAGCCCAGAAATGTCCAGACAAAGTGCTATTCACTCAGTCTACGGTCACTATTGTAGAATGCCATGCAAGATTTTGTCTGGAAGTTGCAGTTCATTAGTCATCTGGATTTTCAAGATGAATGGTGGATTGATTTAGTGACTTTTAGTGCACTTAAAAATAAGGGCTGCTTAACAATAGCCAAAGCCATGCATGATAGAGAAGTTTTGTGTAATTCCTTGGCCCACATGCCTCTTTACAGAAGACATGCTGAATTTCTACACATCTCAGCCAAGGAAGCACAGGCATGATTTGTGATAGCCCTGTGCTTGATAGTACTATTTCAATCCTTTTTCCAACCACCAAAACCTTCATTTAACAATATGAGCAAGAGAAGCTCCTATTCTCATTTGAGGATGCCACAGCAAAAGATAATTTTGATATCAATCTGATTTTCTAAGTCCTCTTTCAAAAACACAAATGTATTTTGCATGTCCTTCTAAAGAAAATGCTGTAGTATTTGTATGGAATCTGCAAAGATTTCCAATTTTGACAGATATTCTAATTTTCTTTATAGTGTTTGCATCATTTCTCTCAGGTTATACAAGCTGATTTTCACTTCTCTAACATGAACCTACCCAATAATAATACTCTTTCATTATTTACATGAGTGATTGACACCCAAGACGTTTACTTCTCATGAGCTGGCATGTGATGTAGTTGTGATTTTGATATGTTGTGCAATCAGATTTTTTTCCCTGGTACTCTGAGTGGAAATACACAATGATAATACAAATATAATGAAACAAATTATTTACTTTTTTCTCCTTTTCCTTTTTGTGGCAGAACCATGAACTGGGGAGTCACAATACTGAAATGTCACCTTCTCCAGGATTACAACTTGAAGAAGTGTAAGTCAAATGTTTGCCCCTTTTCACTATTTCTAAGTTTCATATCAAAATATTAAAGCAGAAATCTAGTGGAAAATTAAAAACATGACACAACAGCCTATTACCAATGGTTGCATGCAGTGAGTAGAGGGATTCTATTGGGAATAAAGGATTCAGCTACTTGCTTGGGAAATGTGGGATCAGAAAGCTGGAAGAGCTTTTCTGTATCATGCCACCTCTCTTACCGTAGGCAAGGTAAATATGTTAAGACTAATTAATAAATAAGCAATATTAAAATTAATTTATCTTCTGATACTGAGACTTTGTTCATTGGAACAATTTTTAACTGATTATTCACAAAAGGCATAGATATTCTTGATTACTGAAATTAATGGATTAGAATATTTTGGGAGTTGATCAACAGAATTGTCAAAATCAAACATTTTACAACTTATAAGCCCGAACAGTAAAAAATGCAGACTAGTAAATAGATTTAGCACTTTTGTTTAGGTTGGCAAAAGTCTTTATTTGAGTTAGTTTAATTACTCTAAAACTGCTGCCTCTTTAGATGGTATTGTAAACCTTATTTGTATTCTGTGTATGTTAAAGAAAGACACTGAACATTTGTGTGTTTGTATAGAGAAGAAGAGTACCTTTGTTTTCTCCAAGATCTTACAAATGATATTTTGATTAGAAGTTGTTACCAAAAAGAGTAAGTGCTTTGCCTTTAATATTTATTCCTTTGAGTAACAAAATTTTGACACATCAGTATAAAGAATTTGTGGTTTTAATGAGAGCAAAGTGTAACTCTGATTCAGTTTAATTTGATGAATACTTTTGTGACTGCACTGTATGGGAGTCATGATTTAAACTGAGTAGCTGAACACAAAATATTCTCAGCCAGCCTTGTATTTCCCACTGACTTCTAGTAGAAACATGGAAATATCATATTCACTGACTCTGTTCTCAAGCTCATTCCCTTCTACAGGATGGTGATGGATATTATTGTTACAACAGTCTCATTCCAGTTCCGAGCCAAACTTGAGCTGGCAACCCATGGAGCTACAAGGAGTCTTCCCTAGCAAAGTTCATCAGAGCAAGATTTTGTGTTTAGAGTTCTTCCTCCCTCCTATTGAAGCAAAATAAATAAATGCAATGATTGCTTTCTTTAGGATATGTGCAGCCTCAAGTTAATGATCCACACATAAAGGTCAGAGCCAAACACACCTCATGCTGCTGGTGTCTAACTGCAGCAGCATTTTCTGGGCTCATGTTCTGTACATTCTAATAGTAATCCAGCACATTTCCAATATCTAGAGAGCTGTGATAAACCACAGGTCTGTTTATAGCCCTGCTAAAAGTGACAACATTGTGTGCCCCTTTCCTATGCAATTTCTAACTGGGAGAAACTCTTCCTTTGATAGAGGATTTTACCTTAATGTTTAAGATTTTAAGTGCTTTGATGCTAGAGAGGTGCCAACCCCCTGAAATCAATCCAGCTTAGCCTGACACCAAGATATTTCTCTTCCAATTTAGAGGATGAGTTAAAATCCATAAGCCCCTTTTAAAAAAAATTAGTGGCCATTGACACAAGTCTTAGGTTTGTTTTATGAGCAATCAGTTAAAGGTAAGAGTTCCCCTCCTTTCTTCCAGGTATTTTGGTTTTCAGACAAACATAAGGCCCAAATTAGAAGTGAATTTTCTGGATACACTGGGAGGAACAGTAGCAGATTTGAAAGACACTAATTCACTTACATTGAAAAGGTCACAAAGTATGGTGCCAGCCCATACACACAGTTAAAGAAAAGATAAGGGTGTGTCTGTGTGTTTGTGTCCTTGCTCAGGCCTGAAGGCTGAGAGGACTGCTCTGCTGGCTTTAGAGGGAGGTGCTTTAGATGCTGTGCACTCCTCTCTCAAAAATAAAGTTTACTAAAAATATGTGAAAAATAATCCATTGTGTTCTTGGTTTGTCTCTAATAACAGAACTTAATTGCTCTGTAGAAGAAAAGTGAACAATCAATAATATAATTTCATTTTTAATCAGAAGATGAATTTCTAAATAGGCTCTGTGTCTAACTAGGAAAGAAATACAACTAGTGGCCTTAGCTACCTTGCTGCTACAGGAATTATACGATAGACACATTTTAAAGTCTCCATTTATTTAGGCCAGTATTCTACAGATAAAATCATGAACGCCCTCCCAATTCTAAGATACAGTATAGAACCAAACCAGCTCTGCTGAGCCCTCCAGCTCATCACAGATATTGCTGAAAATGCAACCATTGGGTTAGATTTAATTGAGTTATGATTGCAGAACCTGGAGTCCTAATTTCCCTAGCCAGGTAGGTTTTTGTTTTTACCAATTCACACATATTTTGCTCGTAGTTGATCATAGCTATAAAAAAATTATTGAGAGAACTTTCTGAAGACATCTCCCTGTCCCTAGTACACCTATTAACCAAACTATGAGCGTGAAAGTCCAACCTTCAGTGTTTCCCTTAGAAGTTACTGAAAAGAAGACCCAAGAACAAAGAGATCATGCAAATGACCTTCAGAGTCTAAAAAGTGCTGGCTAGAGGCAGTTCCAAAGCCCTCTTTGAGAAGCACCATATCTGGACAAAGGAAAAAGAGCTATAAATGAATCTAAGAGGCTGCTTGCAGTACTGCCCAGCACCCCAGTACCCCCAGCATTTTCACCCAGGTGATGTGGTGGGACAGAACTTGGCAATAGCAAGGGAGACTTAGGCCCCACCAAAACACAGAGGGGGACTACTACGTTGTGATGGGCAGCACCAGTACTCCTGTATTTTTATTAAAAGTGGAAGAAAAAAATTAGAATTATATATATGAAAGTCTTTCCCTAACACAGCTCCTGCCAAACAGCATGCACTTGGAATGAGAATATCCAACAACCTTAAAATGTTTAAGATTTTAATTTTTAAATCCATGTACAGGCAGATGGGGAGCGGATCGAGCAAAAGTGGAAAGCTGGGATGTATTTTAAGCGATCTGAAAAACAGGCTGAGTAGTTATTTTTCATTTTGAAAGTATATGGACCTTGAACAGTTGAGGTTTTTTTCCCTGATGTTCCTTTTTCTTTTTTTTTAAGGGCATTAGAAGATGTATTTCAAATGCACATTAGAAGTAAGAGGCGTAACCTTGATGAGGTGAGCAAAAAACATCTAATATTAAATATTCTGTCACCTCCAGCAGAAATGTTGTACATCAACGCCAGGCAACAATTTATGGCAGATCGACTACCACGCAATTTTAATAAAAAGCAAGGAGAAATTCCCTCTACCAAAGCTGCAGTAAGGATGTTTTCCATGGAGGGCTGGTAAATAGAGATTTTTCTGTACATTTTTGTGCCTTGCTCTAATAATGTTTCTAAAAGACAGATAATGTAGTTAGCATGCAGAATGGCTTTAATTACATAAAACCTGTCCACGAAGAATGTTTGCTGCTGCACTTTTTTGCTGCGACTGCTATTTTCTGGAGTAGACCAGCAAAATAGACTTGGAAGCTGTGACTAGATCCGATAAGAGGACTTTGTGTTTTAATAGCTTGCATTTAGGAGTTTGGTCACCAGAGCAGAATGTAAAACTCTAAGTCCAACATTAAGACTCCCCAGGTGGTGTCTGCTGAGAATTATACACCTCAAAATGCGTATCTGGACCTCTCCCATGCTGAGAGGGAAGGGGCCTGTGGAGAGACAATAGAAAATGCCAGGCACAAATACATGGCCACGGTCCTGTCTCTCCTGTCTGCAAATCTGGCACCTTATCTAGGATGAGCAAAAGCACATTTGCCTGTGCTAATCCAGGGTTTAGAGCCCTCTCCTGAGAGCAGGGCTTATAACTGCCCTTTGAAAAAATTGGAAAGAAGACAGTTTTCCTTTTAAAAGTCATTTGCAGAGAAGGTGGCATTAGTGTGCTGCCATTGTCTTTTCTGTTATCCCAGGCTGGTTGAAGCATTTGCCCACGAAACGGGGAAGGCAGACTCCAAAGGCTAAGAAGACCCAAATCCAACACTTCATAAGCAGATGGCTTGACTGGGCTTTTGAACTAGTTCCTCTAGGTTAGAATGTAGGAGTGAAATGGGAGACACAAGCACTGCAGACTGAGGCTGCAGCACTGATTCAAAAGGCACTAGGGTTTTATGCTTCCCAATAACTGACAATATAAATTCCTTCTTCTTTACAGACCCTGAATTAAAGGGAAAAAAAGAGTTGAAATCACATTCCCAAGGGCCTGCTGCAGAACTGTGAGCTCCACAGAGGCTGCAGAAGTTCACTCACAGCCATCCTTGCACTGCCTGACAAATGCTCGTTGGAGGGTCCCTGCCCAGTGCACGGGGCTTAAGGAATGGGGCTCTTTCATTTTGTGCTTCTCCCATGTCTCACAGGGAGTGAGCCTGCTAATTCTGCCCTTGAGAGGGATTTGATGCTTGAGTTCCCCTCTAGATCTTACTTTAAAGGCCTCTACACAAAAAGACATTTCGTTGGGTCTGATGATCTAAAGGATTCATGGTCAAGGGCTTGGACATTACATTCTAAAGCTCACATTGCTGCAGCAGATTCAGGTGGGAACATTTCTGAGGAACTGGCAGAATGTGGTTTTTAAACAAGCTGCCTTGGCTTATTTGTTTCTGCAAATTTGTAACCATTTAGAATCATACTTCCTTCAACACTAGGCTTGTGGGAGTTGCACACGATTTGCACATTGAATAAACAACAATCAAAGGAATTAGAAAATAATTAGAATGCAGAATGTTATTTTGTCTTTCAAAGTGCTACAATTAGGGGAGAGGTGGTGTTTTGGTAACTGTTTAGTTGCTGGACTGAGTGACAGTCAGTAGGTGGAAAAAATATTCAGGGAATGATCTGAGTCGAAATTAGTGAATTTTAAGTTGGTTTTGTGGGAAAAAAATCAGCAGCCGCACTTCAGTTTGAGAGGATACGTATTTTACATCTGACTAGAACATGCTGAGCATATTTGTAAGGTCAACTGTTGCCTTAGAGATAGAGCTGAGAAACCTTTAATAGGAAACTGAAGGTAGATGACTGCTTCCAGAAGGATGAGTTTGCAAGCAGTAGCAGATTCCTGCTGTGTCCCACTGCAACATGTTTGATATCTAAGAACACATTGTTCTGCACCTGAGTAGAGCTTAAGCCTGGTATCCTTCCCTTCAAAAACACTGACTAAAGATTTTAATGAAACTCAGAAAAAAGGAATAAAATTGGCCGAAAACTGATTTAAAGATTTTTGTTAATCGCATATTTGTGTGTTTAGCCATGCATCAATGAAAGGAAAAAGAACCAAACAAGCCCTGTATATAGAAGAATGCAGCACTCACAGGAGATAGAAGTGTTCTTTGGAAAGGTTAAATAAGAAGTGTAAGCATAACTTACACCAGGAGAAGCTTGTGAGCAGTGACATTTATTAGACCAGGCATAGTTCCCACAAGAAAAGTAATGGAAGCTGGATCACTTTGAGGCTTTTAAAAGTGAATTGGCCAGTATATGGAAATGAATTCCATAGTGAGTGGACTTTTGTCCTACAAAAATATATTTTTCTCTTTTATTTTGTTATCTTCAAACCAAATTCTTTTTATTTCCTATCACTGCTTTCTGGGCCAGACAGACAAAATAAGAAGATGGAAACACATGTCAAGGTCTTTGCAATGTCTCTTTTTCCCCCATACTGGATACCTGCCAAATTGTTATTTGGGTACTTCCTTCTCTGGGCTCTGCTCTTCTGTGTACTTGCTATCCAAAACCAATACACCCCTCTCCAAGTTCCTGCTGGCATTTGCTCCAGCACAATGTCTGAGATCTGTTCCCTGAAACAACCTCACTTATGTCTACTGTTAGTTAAATCATGAGGGTGCTTAAACCCACCCAAATGTGTTGCCTGACCCACCGTCCGTGTTTGTCCACACATCACATCCAAGCAATCCTCATCTCTTACTAGGGAATTCATGGCTCTAGTACCTGCAGCCTCTTCTTCAGCTTTGAGAAAAAGAGGAGTACCATTGCTCTTCCAGGGAGAAGGTCACGCACTCAATGGGATGTTACATGGGGACTGAGGGGAAGAAGAATGCAATTAGTTGCCTAAATCTATTAAGAGAAAGAAACAGATAACTGCATAGCAGGGAAGAAGAGAGTGGAGAAAAATATAGGAAACACATGGAGTAAGGAAAGTGTGTCAAAGACAAAAGCCTTTAGAAATTACTATCATCTTCACCTTTGGTGTTATTCTCTACATGCCTGCAGTTATTGGTGTAAAGGGGGCACAGAGGGCACTTCTACCAAGGTAATTTTCAACTTGATTCATCAAGGTATGTCAGATGAGCAATATTTTTTTTTTTCTTTAGAACATGCAATTTCAAATAGCATGCCCAGGAGAAAGCATGCACCAGTCCTTCCACCAAAATTTATTTCTGCTGTTCACACTGTTTCACTGCCTCTGCAGACTGCATTCAGTGGTCTGCTTAAAAGTCTTCAGCTGAGGGCTCGTTTCACCAGCCCAGCCCTGGATATTCAAACATTCTTTTATAGTTTAGAACGACAGGTTTTTTTCCTACCACACAAATTAGGAAACTGAAGAGTTTTTCCAACAAATTTTCACTGAGGAAACAGGTTCCCCCATTTTCTGTAGTAATGAAATGGTCTCCACTCAGGAAAGCTTGTAAAAATTGTGATTTTTTATCTAGCCACTTGCTCAAATCCAGCATCAGACAGTTTTATACCTTTAGAAGTGCAAGGATGACGTATTTGCTGCAGAACCTGATCCATGCTCAGATACATTTTGAGAAGCCATAATTCCATAAAAAATATTTCCTTTAAAAAGAAAGAAAAGCTGGTCCTTGCTAAGAGGTACAAGTAAAAGGGTGGCTCTTATAATCCAGGAAAGTGGAAAACATATCTCCTGGGCTTGAAATAGGCACTGAAATGGGTCTGTAAGTGCATCATTTCAGGAAATTGATGGGAAACTAACACAGCACCTGCAGGGGTGAGGGATCCAGTGCCCATCAGTCTTCCAATGGGCAAACTGTTCCAAGTAACTTATTTCTGGGAATTTTATCATATAAAGCCAAAAGCTTCTGAAGACACAAAGTAATACCTTACACTTGTTTTATGCCTTTGCTTTTAGGAGAATCATAAAGTGTTCATTTTCAAAAAAATACAGTGTAATGACACTGAAAGTTTTATCTCAGATGAGGGAAAGATGGAAGACATCTGATAAATGGCACCCAGCAGTGTTACCAAACATTTCAGGACAGGAACATAGAACAGCACAGGCAGCTGAACACCACAGTGGTGTGGAAGCTGAAAAGCCATTTTTTTTCAACCAAATAAAATAATTTCCTTTGATTACTGTGCAAGTATGGACTCAGTGATAAGACCTGGCAGAAAGTGTCATAGGGTCTTTCACAGCCATTAGTGGAAAGGTCTATTTTTACATTTCTAAGGCAAAAAACCCCGTCTTTTTGATGTACCACACCCCAGAACTATCTTGAGTCACACTGAAGCAGACACAGGAGAAAGCAACCTCTGCTTAATCCCTGGCACTATCTCCTACATGTTCTTTGCCCTTCCCTTCTCCAAGTGCCATACCCTTTCTACTTAGCCCATCATGCCTCATGGGATTGCCTAAGGAGGAGACATATCACAAACGACTGTGGTTTGGGATGCTAATGCAATAATTAGTGGCTTAATCATCAAAGTGAATAAGCAACTTACCAACAGTCTCTTTCAGCCCTGTGCACTGTTACCATTTAAATACAGCATTTTGTAATGGACCATAATTAGATACTGCACATGGGAAAGTTTTAAAAGTAAACCAGTAAAAATGAAAATGACTGCTCTGAGATGAGCACAAGACCCAAGTTTATTCTTCTCACAACAGAAAATGTCAGTTATCTGGTATGTGGAAACTTTCTTCCAAACCAGTACTGACCCAGTGGCCCCATCACAGGCAGAAGAGGAAATGTCCTGTGAAACAAGTTCTCTTACCCATGTGACTTAAAGCAGGAATATTCTATCTTGGCAAAGTCTTAGAAATTCCAGCATGAATAGCTTAATTTCAATTTCTTAAATTTCTTCTGAAGTTTCAACTGGATGTATTAATTTCACTGCCTGCTCTGGCCATTTATACAGCAGAGCTCATCCCATTTCATGTGCACATTCAATGGTGTGCCTGCAGTGACAAAATAACCTTTTCTTCAAGTTGCTTATGTAAACCAGTTTCCAAACATGAAGACAACTGGAAAACTGGACAAGTACCACATAAACATGATCGATCCATCCTACTACCAGAGGACACGTGTACAGCAGATTCTTCACACCTGCATTGGTTACTTTGGCCACTGAAATCAAGCCTAACCCAGACCATGATTTAATTAGAGGTCACCAAGCTTCAAAATAAGATCTAGAGAGGAAACTCTCATAGTTAAAACACGCTTCACTCACCTAGTTAAACACAGGATCTGATCTGCTGGCTCAGCACTGTGCAGGCCTGGCCACAAACTCCCACACTTCCTGGCCTTCCATGGCCTTGGCTGCTATACTGGATTTTTCCCTTTTGTTGAAGGTTCACTTTGGCAGTCAAGTCAGCAAAACAGAACACAGAAGATACAAAATTACCTTCTAATATTTACAAAGAGCAGCCTTGCAGGTAGGTTTGAATAACTTTTATGTTAGTTCAGAAATTTTTGTAAGAATTGCTTTAGAGCCATGGAAGAGGTTTTAAAGTTGCTCTTTTCACTTTCTTGTGCATTTCTTAATGTCTATCATAAGACATTAAGGGCATAAACTTCTCAAAAGAAAAAGTCCTAAAGACTGCAAATCTCATCAGTCAGTCTGACAAAGCATGTGCGTGGAGAAATCTACTGAATGCCTATCACAAGGAGTTTGCTCCATATTTTCTGAACACTAATATTCTAAGCTACAAAAGTGACTCCTTTTGAAGCACTGGATGTTATGTCTTTCCAGTTCATGGAGAGTGTCCATTATCTTTAATATGTTTCAACAGAACAGCTAATTTTCTGTTAAAGTGCTCAAGATTGAATGCTTATTGTAATGATCTTCAAATTGAACCAGTTTTAAAATTTCCCCAGTAAGTTACTCATAGTCTGCCCATTCTTTTTCCCTTTCTACGTGACAGCTTCCAGACTCCATTCCATGCCATGAATACACACAGGTCTTCCTCCATAGAACAAAGAGGCCATCATGATTATCATCTCTTAATAAAGCAAAGTTCAGTGAGGGTGCTCTAAGAATCCTAACTGATTAACCCATAATCCATTTTCCCCTTGATTCATTCTGACAGTGATATTAATAATTTTTTCAACCTTAGCAAGTCAAACCACACTGGTCAGGTGCTCTCAGTCCATTCTGCAATCACCTGCCATTCAGAATCTACTCTTGTACTTTTCAAGATAGGTGAACTGTTTGCTTGCTTACTAACTACCTGCAATCCAGACTGCTGACTTTGTATTTCATCACCATTCTCCCTTCTCCCAGTACGATTATACTGGATCACTGATGTATTTAGCTCCAGTGGTCTTGGCTCTTATGAGGCTGAAATAGACAAACACATGGGGTCACAACAAAATATTAAAAAAAGCATCTGTTTTGCTCCAATGAATTCTGGATGTTCAAGCTGGTGTCTTAACCTATGAGGAATCTGTGCACATGGTAGGCATAACCTTGGACTATGTGCAGTCCCAAGCTATGATGTAGCCATCTTCCACATTATTCTCACACGGAAAAGGTAAATTTGCTGCTACTTTGTGCAGTGTGTTCCATGGAGTTCTACTCCATGGGAGCTTCCTGCAGGCAGGCACTTCCCACAGAACACACTCCACCAAAAGAAGGGGGATAAAGGTGAGAGCCAAGTGCTTTCTAGTAGTCACCTGCACTGTAGTTACCTAAAGACAACCCTGTAAAAGCACAGAAGTACCACAGACAATGCTCAGGCACTGCTCATGCTGCAACAGCTGTGACCTGGAAAATAGATGCTTGTTTCTAGCTTTTTCTGGTATTTAGTGTAGATGGAAACTGCATCTTCCAGAATGGGATTTTCCAGAAGAATTTAGCTAAAAGATAGATAATCAGGACTGCAAAATTTATTGCACATGGAAGACAAAGTCTCTGGGACTACTTGAGTGAGCTAGAGGAAATAAATGAATGAGGTAGTGGGGACAAAAGTGAAACACCTACTTAACTGAAATCTCATTTCAGTAGTTTTCTCCAGTTAATTAAGTATTGAGGAAAATGGATGCAGAAAGTACATTTTAAAGCAATCAAGTACTGCCAGAAATCAAACCAGCAATTTGAAAAGAGAACAACACTGCTCTCTGGCATCTGACAAAATAAGATATTTGACAGGGAACAATATGTGCAGTACTGGTTAATTGGGAGGCGAGGAGAAGAATAATCATAGCTGCATTACTGAATTTATAGAAGTGTCTCCAGTGTACCACAGGGACGATGCGAATTTGTGGAATCCTCCTGCCTGCTACAGCAAGCCAGCAATCACTTACATTCCCATCAACATTTTTTTCAATGTACCCTAGACAGCAATGCAGAAATAGCAACTGTGGTGGCTGAGCCCAGGAGAATTGCCTTTAAAATGACTGTAAAATCCCCCACTTTCCTCTGCTGATGAAGAGATATTGGATAAGAAACAAGTGGGGAAGAATTAACACTTGGTCTCCTTTGTTAGAGCTCATCAGAGCAGGGTGCAACCCTTTCCCAGGTATTTGGGTATGGAATACAGCTATTCCAGCAGCAGTCCTACAACAGGTTAGGTTGACTGCGTGTTTTTGCAAAGCATGAGCTTTAGAGCAAAGACAAGACTTCAGTTTCCCCATCTTTTAGTTCTAAGCTGTAGCCGAACACCATGTGAACTCAACCCATAAACTCAGCTACATTTTGGAAGCTCTGGCAGAGCATTCAAGGCTATATTGTCTTCCCTGCAGTTGGTTCACCAACCTTCCATTTTTTAACATGTCATTTTAAGCACATTAAAATGATGCTTTCAACACAAGAGTGCTGCTTTATCAAAAATGTCAGCAATGGGGCTGGAGACACCTGAACAAAGCAATCATTTGGTACCCTTCCCACTCACACTTAAAACAGTGTAAGAGGATGTGCACTTAATGGGAGATTCTTATTTAGATTCTTTGATATAAACCAATACTTTCATGTGTAACTGCCTGTCTTAGCAGTAGATTTATTGACCTGAAGATAACATCAGGAGCCAGACACCAAAGACTTAGATAAAAAGAGAAGTAAAAGAGCAGCTAACCAAGTTAAACAAGCAGTTAAGCAAGTAGGAGATCCAGGAATCACAAAATAAATTCTTTCCTCTGTAATGGTTCATAAGAAATTGAAGAGAAAGAAAAATCCCATAGGATTTCAGCATCAGTCTTCTCCATTACTACTTTTAGCCTCCATGATTGGAATCTAAGATAATTGCGTTAGTCCAAAGTTAAGTTAATCCAAACTATGCTCCCCTCAAAAGAGCTAAAATCTTCAATCCCTCAGTACCAGGCAGTGCCTAAAACCACACATAAGTTTAAATAACAACAACAGTGGTAAAAACAGAGTATTTTTCAACTTGGGGTCAAAAGAATACAGAACAGTTCCATTTCTCTATACTGAAAAAAAAAAATCGAAGCAGTCCCCAACCACAATTAAAAAACTTCCAACATCCCATTTTGCTTCTAAAAGAAGGAAAAAATCAGTAGTCAGATGTGGATACACAGTCTTCATGAAAAAGTCAATCTTCCTTCACAAGACCAAATGTATTTACATTGTATTTTATGTGGTACTCAGCAGGCCACTTAAATAAAGGAGCCCTGAAATAAAGGAGCCTCTGTATCCAGCACAGAGCAGATTCTCACTAAGCTTCCATCTGTTTAATTTATGAAGCACAGTAGCAGAAAAGCAAAATACAAAGAGCTGCTGATTTTTCTATGCACCCATCAGACCTTTCACTGAAGTATTTCAACAGCTGTATTGTCAATAGAGATCATGATTTGTCTGCTGTTAAAAAAGCTTCCAGGAATAAAACCATGCAAAAAGCCAAACAGATTTAGCGATTTTAGAGCTACATCCTGTTTTTCTATGTCCCATAGAGTTTCTGAACTCTACACTGAAATAAGTGCTTGGCTGTGCATATAAGTGCGTCAGAGAATATGCACACACACACATATATAATATATATACATATACATATATATATGAATTTACAGAGATAATCTCCTATCTCCTCTCCTATCTCCTACCCCTGGAACTATAGATAGACTAGTCCATATATCAAGAAAATCTATAACATTGCCTTTGAATACTGCTATTGCAGTCTGCTTTCACCACAGTCCACCTTGCGTTAGTTGTCAACATCGTTAAGTCCAAACAGCTGTTTTCAATTGCTGTTTTCTGCAGAATATTACTGTCAGCCTTTTGTAATTTATGGCTATTTGGGATAAGATAGCCAAAGCAGAGGGAGGTGGAATCATTTTAAGGGTTAGACAGCTGAAATCTCAAACAGCAAGAACCAGGATCAGGCACCTGAAACTAGTTCTGGGACAAATCTGGAGTGTTCTCCGGCACCTGGGCCATGGAGTGGCACTATTTTTTTGTTTCCTACAGAGATTACATTGTTCAGCAATGTTACCCTGTTTAAAAGGAACTTGTTTGTCATGTGTTGTACAGAGCAGATCCCCATTAGGTGTGCGTTGCACTTTTCTCTGTCATCACCATCAAGGTTTTAGGGCACTATCGCTTTGTTGTCCAATACACACTTCTGAGACCAGACACATTTGGATTCCCCACGGCTCCTCCTGGTATTTTTCTTCCTGTTTAAAAGTGTGTTAATTTACATCAGCTGTAGGGCACACCAACAAAATTAGCTGGATAGTGAGAGTGTGATTCTTCTTTCAGCTCAATCTCTCCCTCTCACCAGCCTCCACTGGACAGGCAGACCCTTCCGAGTGGTCCCGCTGTGAACCAGCAAACTTAGGAATGGCAGCACTGTCCCCAAGGGTGGAACTGCAGGGCAGCGCAGAGAACTCCTGATCACCCCTGCAGCCAGGTGGGCTCCACAAGTCAGGGCAGGGAACATTTTAAGTTTTGACACCTGAGAGATCAGTTCAAACATTGGCCCTCAATAATAATAATCCTGGAAGAGCAGCAGACAAAAAAATCTCCTTTTATGTTTTTCTTTCATTACTAGGTAAAAATGAGAAGAATAGTTCAAAGTCTGAAGAAAGAGCTGAACATCACAAACCACCCAGACCCTTCCATCAGCTGTGGGGGGACATGGCAGAAGGACGCCAGCATTCCTGAAACATGGTTTTAACTTACAACTTGGGGCATTTCAGGGAACATGCAAAACCACTTAGGACAGCAAACTAGATTTTATACCAATTACAATGTAAGCCTCAGGTAAACAGGAAAGTGAAGAGATCCAGCTAATGCATCTTCCTGTGATGTAACACAGTATCACTATGGCAACAGCCAGGTTAGCATGCTAAGAACAATAGCAGAGCACCAAAGGCATTTTTACAGGGACTTTCACAGTCAGAAGAGAAAGCCACATACATGTATTCATTACAGAGAGCTGACAAAACACATCCTATGCAATCCTACTAGGAATCCTGATGAAGCACTTTCTTTCCTCTCCATGCTTGATATACAGATAGGTTGGAAATTACGTTCTTGATATAGATTCTCTGTGTGGATTGTGACCTAACCTCTCATCAGTTTGCAACAGAATGTAGAATATTAAGTCCCACTTTCAAGAGATTTAGGCATTAATCTAAGATCTCTTTACAATCTTAGCCTATGTCAAAAAGCTAAGACTGCCCAGTACTCCAATACATGCTAGTTGCTAAAAAAACCCAGGCATTGTAACCTTTCAAAATGCAAACATTTCACATTAATGAAATCTAAAGGCTTATAAAATACAAACGCGGCCAAGTAGGAAAATATGTAATGACTAAAGTCTCAGTTCTTTTACTGATGATACTCACTTCTTTCATTATAACATAGTTGTTCAAATTTGTCTGGTTGAGATTAGACAGCTTTCTAAAGATAGATGTTTTTTCCACACTCTTCTCCAAGTGGGACACTTTTCAAGGCATCAGATTAAAATAGAAAAACAATGATTTGGATAAATAAAACACACCAGTTTTGTTTGGGTTTTTTCTATTGTCAGCTACCAAAGCCTCTTCATACCCCGGCTTCTACCTCAAGAGACTTAATTTTTTTAAAAAATTGCCCTAATTCCACAGATAATCCTTCAATAATTTCAAGATACAAAACTTGGTCTGGATTAATTATGAGCAGCTTTGTCAGTACCCGGACAGAAGATGAGGAAAGAAAATGCATCCTTTGAGATGGGCCCCTTTCAGCCTCTCTGGAAGATGTCTTTAGGCATAGTGCCACAAGGATTGTTTTAATTACCTAACAGTTGAGTTAACAAACAACTTGAGATGTTTAAGAAAAAGCCACAAGTTCTACTGCTGTGACCCCAAGCACAGGTATATCTAGTTAATGAAGGATAGCTCATGTGGCAAGATTTTGTACTTTTGAACAATGAGAAATATTTTCATTTGTCTGATTCTGTTACATGTTTGATACAAATGTTGAATTTCTTTAAAGATTTTTTGGTTAGACTGATGAGTAGATGATTTGTTCTCCTAAACTGACTGCATTCTAACAGACAATACTCTAAGAAAGGCAGAATAATGGTGTGTATGTATGTGTAAAAAGAGAAAACCACTCTGCTTTGAGGGTAAAACTAACCTTGAAGCGTCATATTTCGAAAACTTGAAACAAAAGTATCGTCTCTTATTTTAAGGAATCTTTTTCAAGAAGTAGAAAACATTATTACACACTTTTTGAAAGTAGAAACAACGTCTTTCTGACAGAATAACAACAACAATGTGAAAATGCCTCTGTGCTGTGCATCTTGGAGCCTTAGGGCACTACTGCTCATGTACAGGAGCCTGATTCCCCTCAGACCTGGCCAGGCCAGGTGAGCATAAGCAATACGAACTATCAGAAAGTCATTTCTGTTTAGCTGGATAATGACTGATGTAGTTGATGTCACCCTTTTCCATAGTGTTAAATTGGTTTGTGCTGCTGAGCAAGCCCAGTTAGACCTTTGAGAGCCACAAGCTGGGGTGAACATTTTTGTGATGAAACATCGTAAATTCAAGTGCATTATCGTGAACTAGATGGAGTTATTCTCTCGTACTGATGATACCAGAATCTTAAATGCTATTTCCAGAGAAGTCACTGTCTTTTGATATCTCAAAGAAGATTTTTCCTGAATGAAAAGGAGGTCACCTAGGGCATTCCATACAGATATTTCTTGACACCTGACCATTTCCCAACACATCCCCTCTCCTTACATCAGGTACACGTCTTCAACAATTTTCATAGAGACAGAGTTGAGGTTAAGCATTGTTGAGGTGAAAGGTGACCTGCAGAGGAGCAGTAGCCAGCCGTTGCTGGTAGAACAAGAACAAATTTGTTTTTACAGGGTCCTTTCTGGCCTGGTACAAAGTGCTCACCACCCCCATCTTGCTGAGGACTACTGGCTGGCCAAGGGCCATTTGGCAGATGTGAAGATCAACATAAGACCTTCAGCTAGGGAAGTACACTGTCAGATGTGTAGTTGCAGGAAAACAGACAGTCCTCTCTGGCTTTGTTTGAATCATATCTCAACCCTTTTTGCACAATATTATTCCATAAGAAGGAATATCAGCACACACTAGACCTGTGCACTGGATGCACGTTTTATCTAGTTCTATATTTTTGTCTTGCACCTAGAAAGTCAGTCACTGCTTCATTTTGAATCATCGAATAGTGTTTGCCACATTTTTCCTGGAAACTAGTATTTTTAGATACTTAAGTGGGTTTATTTTCCATTTGTAAATCAACCATTGGTACACATTAGAAATGACAACAATTAACTACATGGCAACGTGTGGCTACTTTTTCTATGGTTTAATTTTTTAACAGATTTATAAAGAAGTATTTACAGAAAACTCTACAATCATAATTCTACAATTACATCTACAAGGAGGTTGTAGCCAGGTGGGGGTTGGTCTCTTCTCCCAGGTAACAAGTGACAGAACAAGAGGACACAAACTCAAGCTGCACCAGGGGAGGTTTAGGCTGGACATTAGGAAGAAGTTCTTCACAGAAAGGGTGACTGGGCATTGGAATGGGCTGCCCAGGGAGGTGGTGGAGTCACCGTCCCTGGAGGTGTTTAAGAAAAGACTGGATGTGGCACTCAGTGCCATGGTCTGGTTGACAAAGTTGTTATTTCACAAGTTTGAGTGACTACTGGTATTAGTAAATATTCACAAACAAATATTGTTATTCATTGGAGAAGAGAAAATGGTGCCCTCCATATAGTTCTGATATTTATTTTACAAAATGGTTTTGATCACCGGTTATTCTGAGTTGTGACTAAGTCAGATTTACTGCACCTTACAATTTTCTTTTTGCTCATCTTGCTCCGATACTCCTTGTTCATTTAGGGAATTTTTTGCTTTGTGCATCATACGACTCTCCCTAGTATTATCAGAGAGAGGTTTCGGGGATTGTTTATGCAGGCAAACCGGCGACCTTGATGTAGAATTAATCGGTGGAAAAGCTTGGGACTGCTGCTCACCATTTTCCTGTAACACAAACAAAAACATCCTTGTTTACTCGTAATGGAAAACCATATTAGTTTTCTGCCTTGGGTAGAAAGACCTGCTGCAAAAGACTAAATATTGGGAATTTACAAAAAACACAGACATATTGAAAACAGAAAAACATATTTTTAAGGCACTTATCACTCTGAATACACAACACAGTGAGGCTTGATAACTCTTGCTTTGTTGTGGTATGACATGAAATATCTGCTACACTGCTGGCAAGCTATTTCCAGGAACAGAAAAAAGCTACACAAGGAACAGACAGTACTCTTAAGCTGTTTACTAAAGTACCAGGTAGTGTGTACCAAGAGCTGTGTTTAATTTTTTCTGTACATATTCTGCAAACATAAAGCATAGGTGTCACTTTTTTTGCTGACATCTGGACAGAAACCACTGCTTTCACATTTTGACCAATGTGCAGTGAAAGCACCCAATTTACATTCTACATTAAATTTATACAGAAAAGTGAATAAATCTGCATATGAACATGACAGGCACATTTTAAACACCTTGAGAAATTTGCAACAGTTTGAAATTGGGTATTTGAAATAAAGTACCTACAAGTACCTGTCAAAGAGAAGGAAACAAAAGTTTTCACTTTTAAAACAAGACACACCATTTACTGTATTAATATAAAGCATGAAAAAACACATTTTGATGGTTTCAACAAATGATGAAACGATATGAGCAATTCCTCCAGAAATTCCCAGATGTACATCATCTTGAAATAAAACCAACACACATATCCAGCAATGTGCAAGAGAGAAGAGCATAAATTCCTGGAAGTGATGACTTCTGCATATTTACACTTGGGGGGGAAACAAAACCAACACTGAAATCTTAATTACTGCGATCTAGTGGAAAGTGAGGAGTAGCCTGTCCTTGGATCTAGACAATACAAGCCTAGACAAAGAGGAGGAATGTTGGGGAAATCCCTCCCTCACTTAAATTAGAAAAAAATTATTACTGATTACTTGTTATTTGCTATAACCTTGACTATGGTCAGCAAGAGTCTACAACAAGCTTACACCATGATGGCAGGTGATTACTACACAACTTTCTGTGACTGAGGCCTCCTTTCTTTTTGTCACTACTCAGGTTCTTTAAGAGCAGCACCCTTTGTTTCTAAGGTTATAGGGAAACAGACATAAAGGAGTGTAAATAAAATTTATTGGCATCACTTAATGAAACAGTAACAAAACACAGACCTCCAGGCAATGTCTGTAAGAAGCAGCAACTCTTGGCAAGTGGGGTAATTATCCCTTGAAACAACATACACAAATTCAGTGGATTCACTCTCACTGCAAAACACAGATTTCCTTGGAGCTGTAGCTCCAAACAAATTATGGCTCTGATATGATCTGTCTTCCCAATGGTGCTTTCTGGCCTCAAAAGCTATACATCCACTAAACTCTGTGGCACTTGCCTTTACTTACTTTTGGTATCTTGCTAAAATACTTTATGTGCTAATACACAATAATTGGATTAGAAAAGAAAAGGAAAGAAAAGAAAAGAAAAAGAAAAACCCCAAAAAGCTATGTGCAAGATTTCACTGATTGTCAAGAGAATGCTTTTGTGTAACCTGGCAAACTGGAAGGATTTTTATCTACTGACATATTTCTGTGTAGCCCTCATACAAAGAGCTATCAATAACTATTCTCTTACTGCTCCACTTGAGATAACATGGTTACAAACTTTGGAGGAGGTTTTGGACAACAAAAGGTTTATTTCTGTCCTAAAGTTGAAACAATATAATCTGCAAAGCATTTGCATCATCTTAGAACACGTCGCTCTGATGTACTGTGAAACATTCAGCAATGTGTCTATTACTGAAAACACAAAGTTAACATAAACCTCAGTTACTAAACTTTTTTTAATAACAATCCGCTTTCAAAACATAGCTGTGTAGTATTTATTTGTTTTGATAACATCAAAGTCTGGTAAGCATGAGCAAGCTGGTCTAGTGGAAGGTGTCCCTGTCTGTGGCAGGGAGGTTGGAATTAACTGAATTTAAGGTCCCTTAGAACACAACCCACTCTTTATCATCCAAACGTTCCCCATTTACGTGTTTAATTGCCTCTCAAATACCTGTAGTTATTCTATAAATTCCAAGAAAAGCTGTATGCAGAAAACTTCAAGCTCAAACTCCCAGAGGTTAGTCCTTTTGGTGGTTACTTTCTCTGCAACCTAAGAAACCACAGTATAAGGAATATCTGCTCTTTAATATCCATTATAAGAAATGGAAAAAATACCTGTATTGAATTTACATTTCTCACTGGTTGTTCCTATGAGGTCACAAATAACAGCACACGAACAATTTGCAGATTGCTACTATGGTCAAGACCTAAGTCATGTTTTAGTCATTCAGTATTTATGATTTTCTCTCCACTGCATTGTTGAGGAACATAAAGAATGATATGTCCTCAAATTTATTTGGCAAGATGAATACATTTAGTGAACGCATTAAGTCGTCCCCATGACTTTCACAGCCAGATAAAATTTTTCCAAGTTACCTTTTGTGGTTTGCTGCCACCAGGTGTTGAATGGCAGTGCTCACCAAGATGGTCTGGTCTGCACTTCTGTGAGTCCTGTGTAGGCAAAGGCCTCTTCTCACCTGAGGAATCCAGATGGGGACTGGATCTGAGGTGCAGCGTTGTTCTACGTAAAATGTAAGGGCTGACCTTGCCAGTGGGGATGTCAGCAAACCCTGAAAAATAAACAGCTTCTATAAACACCAGCTAAAGCAATCACACTTCCTCAAGTGGATTTCTTTTTTTCACAATAGGAGTAAAATAGCTGACTGAAATAAATCATTCGTTCCATTGGAGAAAATGGAACAAAGAGATTGCTGAATAGATCTTGCACATTCCAAAATTCAAATGTAAAACTTGGATATCACAGAACAACCATTGAATTACAAGAGCAATTCTATAGAAAAAAAATTCAAACGAGTGTTTGGGGAGTGTAATTTCAAACTGAAAACCAGTACTGGTTAATTCATGATACTGTGACATGATGCTCTTGATTTTTAATACTTTTCTCTGCACAGAACTACTGTCTTACAGATTGTCTGTTAGCTCTCTATCTAGCCTAGAAGTCAAATATGACCTGGCATATAATGTTCTCAGAACAGGTCTATTTTCAGAAAAATAGTAATGCTGGTAAGAAAGTGACATGCAAATAATGCTTAGCCTTAGAAATCCTGACTTCTGGGAGTGACAACCAAAGCTGAGGCGATTCATTATCTCTATGGTTTGTCCTTTAATAATGGTAATTATGTTAATTATAAAGGGCTATTTAATAGGTAGTTGAACATACAATATATTTTTCAAGCCCTGATTTGTGCAGTCTTCTCAGTTACTCTCTGCTGCAGTGAACCCTTATATGGAATACCAGGCTACCTAATTCCATGGCATTCATAGCAGATGGAAAGTGAACTCTCATGGAGATGTTAATGTATTACTGCTGTGGGCAAGACAGTTTCAACTCGGGGAATTTTAGTCGATTTAATGTTTTGCAAATTGACACACTTCTGATTACTGGTGTTGAAAGAAATAAAAGCACACAAATAAGCAAACACTTGGGAAACACACCTAGGCTTCTCTCCAGACACCACTCCTCCCCAGTTTCTGGTCTCCAGTCGCTTCACTGCACACTACACCTGTGAGTGAGGTGATGGGAGCACAGGAGACTGCCACAACCATTTAACTCTTAGCAGAATGGGACTTATTAATCCAACAGAAATGTGTTCTGCTGGTCTAACACCAGGGCTCCACAAAAGCTAACTAGCCACCAACTGCCAGATCTCTCATTGACTACTTTCACCTTCCATCACTGTCACCAAAAATGTTTGGATAATCACCAACTGAGTGAAAGCCCTTCAACAAAACAAAAGAGAAAAGCACCTCTGCTGTGCTCAGAAAACATTTGCCTTTACAAGACACATAAATACCTTTTTGCACTATTTCTGGAAGCCCATCCAGCTCACAGTCAGTGTTCTCCTGACCCTGCAGATTTTGAGAGATATCACACTTCCTTTTCTTTTTCGATGAAGTCTCGGGAGCAGGAGATCTTGGTTCTGCATTGTCTTTTCTGCTGTCTTCACATCTCTGCCTTTTACTTGAAAGCTTAGTGGTGTCTCCATCTGACTTGCTCTCTCTGACAGACTGTTTGCTCACTGTTAATGACTTATCTGAATTCAGCAAAGGAGTGCTGACAGCATCACTCGTTCGCTGTTTCAGCTGAGTACTCAACAAACTGACTTGTGTTTTTAGCATCTCATTTGCTTCCTCTAGTTTATGATATTTAACAATTAGAGAGCAGTATTTCTCCAAGTTCTCATTTGCTTCTCTGGTCTTCACTTCTGTAGATTCCTGTAATTCTTCCAATTTTAACTTCATTTCTTCTGTAATAGCATTATCATCAGCATCTTTCAAGGAAAAACATTATTATTCATAGAATTGACATAAAAAAGATGCATATGTAAGAATTTATAATGCAATGGTCACACATCTTTTAATTATACATGTTCTGTAACAGTGTAACTATAAAAAAACCGACTGTGAAACAAATTCAGTAATATGCTAGACATAATAATGTCCCTGTCAAATGGAGAACAAACATGCAAATTTTGAAAAGAATCCTTGACCAGTGCATGGGGAAACATTTTCCCTCTCATTTTGTAACTTCCGAACACTCACTTTGCACCCTTAACTTGCTTTAAGTATCATTTGCAATGCAGTGCATCTCATGAGATGAGCTAAAATATAAAGAACAAAGCATGAAAACCAGGGGGAAAAGCTTCCTGGAAAATGATAAAAGAACTTGCACACAAACCTTACTTAATAAGAAAAACATCTCTGTTCTTCCTTAAGTCACTTTTAACACCAAAAATGTAATATTTAATATATTGATTCATAACCTAGTGTTGTTTCTGAGAAGAGAGACAACAACTTTAAGAGAAAAAAGATTAGCTAGATTTTGAAAATGTTTGACATTTGCAATTGTAATTTCTTATCCTAGTTAAGAATCATGCTCTGTACTAGAGCTGCATATGCAAGTGGACATTTTAGGGAACAAGGAAGTTTTAGAGACTAATGCACCACTAAGAAACCTTTAAGATAATCTAGATTCAGTTACCTTCTTTATTATGCTTTGCCATAGTCAGATTTTCCTTCTTTAGCAGCTCATCATGTTCAGCTAGTTGTTTCTGCAACATTTCCTTTTCCTGTTCCAGCTGCTTACAGGATTTCATCCACATCTGCACTTTACTGTGGGCATATTCATTTTCCTTCTTCAGCTGAATTATAATGTTACTATTATCAGCCTAAAAAGTAAGAAATTTAGTTATTTCACCAGAAACATAATTCCTCCTTTTAAACATTATAATGTCAACTGGAATAATGAAATCATTAAAGTTGGAAAAGACCTTCAAGATCGAGTCGAACCTTTGACTGAACACCACCATATCAACTAATCCATAGCACTAAGGGCCACGCTGAGCTGTTTCTTGAACCTTTCCAGGGATGGTGACTCCACCACTTCCCTGGGCAGCCCCTTCCAACACTTAACATTGTTCCCTACAGTGAAGAAATTCTTCACAATGTCCAACCTGAAACTTTTATCATCCCACTGGTCTGGGGGAAGGCAAAGAAAGCAAAGGAAGAAGGTCTGGTACCAACCTGTGTGCAAATACCACACAGGGAGCACAGCTAGGAGCCTTCTCTGCTACATTCACACTCTTTTCTGTCACTGGCACAAATCCCACAGGACAGCTCTTATTAAAGAAATTAACCCCACAGTGGAGGGCCCTAAGAATAAAGAACTGCTGAGCAAGATGAAGTGTACTGTAACTCAGTGTTTACTTGCAAGTAAATTGAATTGACTGTGTTTCTTCAAGAGTGCATTTAGAGAGGCACTTATTCCTGAAGTGGGAGTACAGAGTTGGAGCCAGAAATCAATTACACACTGAAGCAGGACCAAAAAAAAAAAAAAAAAAAAA
>VWZT01014678.1:40306-81526 GCA_013397055.1 Pachycephala philippinensis | reverse complement strand
AAAAAACCAAAAAAAAAACCCCTCCAAAAACCCAAAACCACCCAGAAAACAAGAAAAATGCAGGGATTATTGGTACAGAAATTCAGTTATATGGACAGCGAAGCTTCACCTGTGCTAGTAGAAAGCAAGCCAAGAACATGAAGAACTGTTCCCAGTTATCAGTAGCTCACAGTATGTGGAGGTCCTATTCCAGCACCACTGAGAACAATTCTGTCAGAGAATTACACTAGTTAACAACTGTAATAAGAATTCTATATAAAATGGAATTGATAAACCTGAATCAAGAGCAATCCATCAAGACCAATGCTTAGGATAGACCATGGTACAGTTTACCATCAAAGTAATTCACAAATAGAAAATAGAGGCACTGCAAAGTCTCTTTGAGTGAATTCCAGTCACGTTTTAGCTCAGCTGCAGACACTGTAGACAATAGACTTCTGTGTTGAGGGCCACAGAAATCAATTCTAGGTGATCGCAGTCATGGCACACAATACAGAATTTTTCTAATGTACATCAATAGTAACAATGTTTCCTCCAGGCTTTGTTCTCTTTAGTTAAGCAAAGGCTGTATCAAAGTCAAGCCAAAGTTTGGAGCACCGGTTCCCAATCCTATGTTTATTTTACTACACAGTGTCTGAAATCTCATGCAATTGGTCATGCTTAGGGGTTTTTCTCACCTTAGTTTTCAGGAGTTCTCCTAAGGCTTGATTAGCTTCTTTAAGGGAATTGTTTAGCTGTTCTTTATTTGACTTCAAATGCTCAATTTCCAGTTTTTGTGACCTGATAAAGTGCTCCAGTGAACTAATCTTCTCATGACAGGCCTCAATTTCTGCTTCATTCTAGAGAAAGAAAATGTGCCTAATTACTATGATAACAAAAAGGACACTGAGTTGTATTTTAAAGATGTACCTAACAGAATATCACAAACCCACAGGAATTCCACAGCAAATTTAATAGTTATGTTTTGAGGAGCTTAAAACTGAAAGGGCAATTTGTCTCAAGTATATATTTTGAATACTAGAATCTTGCCTCTAAGAAGTCTGTCATAAGAAAATCCTTATATTTTACTATAACTTGCTCTTACATCTACTTTACATTAATAAGAATGATAGCTATTAAGAAACAATTATAGTAAGTTATTTGCCTGTTTATTACTGGCCTCAAGTAAATGTTAACAGATATTTCTGCAGAGAAGTTGATAGCTCTTTGCATATAGCACATCTGACAAATACATTTCTAACAAATTTGTCCTTATACCCTGAAGTGGTTAAATTTTCTTCCCTATTCCTACCAAAACAACAATTCCCTGGATTAAACATACTGTTGCCTCCCCTTTTTCAAGGTTATAGTCCCAGCGAATTTTTTATATGGATTAAATGCTTACTCAGTTGTGAGATAAATTTACTTTTAAGTGTTTGCTATACGGAAAAAAGTTAATTTAACACTTACTTACTAAGTTCCAAGGTAAGTGTATGTAGATTTTGGAAATGTTGCTAGCAAAGATAAATTCTTTTGCAATAGGATCAGCAAAATTTTGTCAAATACATAGAACTGAATTAAAAACTCACAGCACTACTCTTCCTATTTTCTGATTTACCTTTTGTTTTGCTTCCGCCAGAGCATCCTGATGCTCTTTCTCTGCTTGAAGTAGTCTGTCTTTGTATTCTGATATTTCTCTTTTAATTTCACTTTCTTTTTCTTGTAGTTGATTCTGGACCATCTCCAAACTCCTGGTCAGTTCATTTTTTTCTGACATTGGTAGCTGCAGCTGAATCTGTAAACAGTAATAGCACATTCTTTGGTATTTGGAATTATCTCAATGGAGAAAGAGTTGACCCATTAAACTGTTTAAATCTGAAGCATCTTTGAATTTTCAGAACCAACTTGGTAAGAAAACGATATTTAACAGTGGCTGAATACACTGTAATCAAAGAAAAGAACATCTGAACACAAAAGGTAGGACAGAAGGCAAAGGAAGGTTTTCTTACAAGAAAACAAGTGCAAGTTTGCCAACACTGTTAAATCAAGCAGCACTGCCAAAATCAAAGCTTAACCTCTTCAAACATTGTTCCCTCTGAGAGTGAATTGAGAGGTTAAGGGTCACTTTCCTCACTCTCTTTAAGATGACAAAACTTTCTAAGCATTTTCATTTTCATCCCCTTTCATAACTACTTTTTGGACAGCTGGCCTGTATTTCCATTTAGGATTTCTGAAAGTTGCAGAAACCTCTGTTCTTCTCCCACTCAAAATCCTCAATGTCACAACAGAAACAACCCCTGGTTATAAAATTTTCTAAATCATGTTAGTAGGTCAGACGACCACATAAACTGGTTTAAAGATAAAATATTGTTCACAATTAAGACCTAAAATTGTCTAGATGATAAAATAGCCTCTAAGAATTAAATGCAAACAAATTAAAAACAAAGGTTCTAGAATTGTTTCTTCCTTGACTTTGTCCTGAACTACTTTAACACTACTGAAGCACTGAAAGTAGTTTCAAAAAATGGTTTATTTCTTATCTGACCTCCTCAGTCTGATGATTGAAAGCCCATAGTAGAGAATTTCTCCACACTGAAAATTGTCTAGATAACCAGCAGTGGCCTTTACGCCAAGAAAACATAGTCTAGATAGAAGTAAGAGGGAAAAAACTGTTAACTAATCATTTTATCTCAGAAGAGAACATTGGATTTTTTGAAATTTGGAAGGAAGAACCTCTAATACTGTACATTATCACAGACTCCCTTGACCAGCCTCCACACACGTACTGTACTTCAGCATCTGGCCTTGAACTCAGAAATACTGCAGATGGAGTAACTTACTTTGTTCTTTTCTGAATGTTCCTGAACACACTGCATTTCTTCAGCAAGCCTATTTCTTTCTTCCTGTAATTTGGTAATCTTCTGTTCTGTATTATTTAGCTTGACTTGCAGCTCAGTTTGACTTTCAACCAGTTCATTTACCTGAAATTAAATTTTCCAGAATTATTTTTAATACATGTATCATGACCTCCAAAATATTTAATTAAATGCAACAAACAGTTTTTAAGATGAGTTATTTTATTCCCATAGTTGGTCAAGTTTTAAGCAAGAGTCATAACAGGGTAATGATGTTTTCACATGCCAAGTGCACTATTGTTGTTTCACTTTCTTTTGAGCTTCCAAAGTATTTATTCTTGATACAAAAACTCAATCACCCAATACCAGTTTGTTCTTCCTCCTTTTCTTCTACAGAAAAGAGGAAACTATCCTGCATTTTTGATTGCCTAAACGTCTACGTCTACTTTCAAGCTGCCTTCTCATTCATCCTATGCAAAACAATGCCCTGCTTTCCAGCTCTGTAACTTCAATGAAAATTCATGATAGTATGGAAAATGCAATTTTAAAAATAGGATGTTTCCTGCAAAAGTCTGAGGTTAAAATTATTTTAACATTTAATTTATTAAGGAAGTGGTAAGCCCAGAGGACACTTTATCCTCACTCCTACAAAGGGAACTCTACCCTAATGGAAATGATATTACCTTTTTACATAGGGTGTTCTTTTCACAAAGTGTAGATTCCAGTTCCTTCTCAAGGTCCTTATAAGACATTTTTAGAACATTCAGGATATCCGGAGAGGTTTCACCATCAGAAAAATGTTGCTCCTTCAGCTTCAACTCAGCAATCAAATTCTGTAGCCTCTCTTTTTCCTGGTGCCAGCACTCAAGCTCATGCTGCACGTGTGTCAGCTGCAAAGATAGTGCTTCTGTTTCTTTCACCTGCTTTTCAAGAGCACAATTTTCCTGCACCTTTTCATCGAGTTTTTGTTTACAATCCATCAATTCTTGAACAAGTACTTCCCTTGTTTGATCCAATTTGATGTTTTCATTTTTTATTTCCTGACATTCCTGCAATAGCATTATTTTATCTTGCTCAAGATGAGTCACCTGATTAATCAAGACTTGCTCTTTTGCTCTAGCATGTGCTTCCTCCTTGCATGAAAACTCTAATTTCTCACTCATATCTTTGAGCTCAGATTTCAGCAATACCATAGTATTTTCAAACTCATCCTTGATTTGTATCTTTTCTTCCTCCTTTTCTTCCAACTGTTTTGCTGTAGTCAAATTTGAAGACTCTAGCTCAAGGAATCTTCCTTGCATTTCTTTTAAATCTTTAGCCAAACACTCTTTTTGTGAGGTGAGAACATCAATTTGTAAGTTAGAACATTTCAGCTTTTCAGTCATCTCTTCCATCTCCGTTGCTAATGTTTCTGCCTCTGCCTTGGCAGTCTCCAACTCAATTATTGTATTTTCTAGATTTTTCTCTGACATGTCCAATTCCCTTTCAAGCCTCTCTATTTTATCCTGAAGAGAGTCAGCCTTCCGTTCATTGTCTCTCAGCTTTTCAGCAATGTGGCGTTTTTTCTTCTCATCAGACTCAATTTTTACTTTCAGCTTCTCAATTCCACAGCGCAATTGGTCTGCTTCTTTCTGTGCTGCGCTAAGTCTTGCAGCAAGTTCTCCCTTTTCCATTAACAAGCCTTCCAAAGATTTGGAAAGCTTTGAATTTTTCATTTCTGATGAACTTAATTTATGCTGCATCGTTTCCAACTCTTTTGCAATCAGCTCTTTTTCTTTCTTTGAATCTGCTGCTTCATTCTGGAATTTTTCTTTTTCTAAGGTGAAAGATGCAGCATCATTTTCGAAACTTTGCAGCTTCTGAAGAAGATGGTCTTTTTCACTGCATAATTGATTTGCATCAGATTTTGCAGCCTCAAGCAGATTTGATTGTGTCCTCACTTCATTCTCTAACCTTCTAATGAATTCAGTAGAATCCATCTTAGTTAACTCTAACTCTTTTAATTTCTCTTGTAGCTTTTGATACTTCTGATCCAGCTCTTTTTTGCTTTCAGACAAAATACTCAGTTCTTGGCCAATATAGTTTCTCTCAGCTGTGACTGAAACAAGGTGCTCTTGAAAGCTAGAAATAGTTTTCAGGTTAACTTCCCTCTCTCTTTCTAATTGCTGACATTTTGCCTGAAGCATTTCAATGTCATACTCTGTGAACAAGGAATGGTTCTCAATATTAACTTGCTCAGATTTTGGACTCCCCCGTTTGTTTTCAGCTGCATGAAATTGTTCCTGACAATCTCTCTTGAGCATTTCTACATCTTCCAACATGTCTGCTTCATTAGACAATCTAACTTCACGTATCTCCAGCTCAGACTTTAGGTTCTCAGGTTCTTTTTCTAATGTGACTACTTGAAGAGATAATTCCAGCTTATTGACAGAAACTGATTTGTGTTTTTCCTTTATGTCACAGTTTTCTTCCTTAACAGCTACAGTAGCTTCCTCCAGTTCTGCAAAAGCTGAGCTATTTGAAGTTATTTGTGCCTCCTGGAAGTTCATCTCTGAGTTTAATTGCTCCACTTTTATCTTTAAATCAACAGGGTTTGGGTTTTTCTCTATCTCATAGATCAGCTTCAAGTTTTCAGTTGTCTGTTGTTTTGCCTCTTCCTGAAGCATTTCAGTGGTCATTTGATTTTCACAGAAATACCCAGCACTCAAAACCCTACTATTGGAAAATGACAATGCACTGGCATGGTCTGAGGGGCTGGTTATTTTTCCTGACATATTTCTACACTCATGTTCTCCAGAAGTTTTCTCAGTGTAATCCTCCATTAATCTTGCTTCAGCAGTCTCCGTCTCATTTTCACACACAGAGGCATCTCGTGCAGCCATTTTCTCAATGGGGATTATTTTAAGATTATTGTTTTCCAGAGCTGAGTTTTCAACAGGCACTCCCAATTTATAAGGACTATTGTTTTCTTGCTCTATGTTCTGCAGGAATAAGAATCAATTAAAAAAAAAAAGCAGGGGGAAGAATACATATAAGAAAAAACAAGGTAAGTTTTTAAAGTTTTCTTAAACTAGTAAACCTCCTGCTCTTATGCAGAATAGATAGCATCCCTCCCTACTTCACAGTCTCCTTTCTTACAGGAAGGATTGACACTTCTTTATACACACATCTTTCGCCAAAAGGTTTTAAAGATATTGAGGGAGAAATTTCAGATAAATTTACTGAAAGACTATGTGCAAAGATACCACATACTTCTGTATTTTGGGAAAATAGGTGTCTACATGACAAAGTGAACTATTATTAGTATTGCTAAGGGGACAAAGATTACTGCTTGAGTATGGATTATTTTTCTTCTTTCTCCAAAAAGTAGTACTGCTTCTGTGGGGCACAATTTTCAATAGATTTTATTGGAAAATTTAAATTTGGGTGACCACATATCATAGTGTTTACATAAAACTCATTTGCCTGACAACAATTACTTACATTTTCAATATCTGTGCACAGCAGTGAATGAGAACTTAAATCAAGGACCTGTAGTTGGAGTCTTGCTGCTTCCAGCTCCAAAGAGAGATTCTCAGTTTGTTTTCTTTCTGCTGCCAGTTTGCACTCCATCTCCATAGTCACATTATTCAGCTTCTGCTGCCATTCTTCCTTTTCAGATAGATTTTGCTGTTTGAGATTATCTATTTCTTTCCTTTCAGAAAGTATAACTTCTTTCAGCTCTTGTATTTCCTCATTTTTCGTATTCTCTTGAACGTGAAACTGATCTTCAAGCACCTTGATGGCCTTCTCATATGTCTGACAGAGCATCTGCAGTTCTTCAATTCTATTTTCAAGGTTAGATTTTCTTGGAGTAATACTCCTGAGCTCTCTAACAGAGTCCAAATTGTGTTCATTATGACAATTTTCAACCAAAATTTCTGTTGCATCCTCTGAAATTACTTCTACAGAACTGTCTGGCTGATTCATTTCCTCCGTCCATTTGCACGTACGACTGTTATGAGAATCAACCACCTCACTGACTTCTATCAAACAGGGATTTACAGAAAGGTCTGAGGAAGAATCCGTGGCCTTTGTTTCATCTAATTTAGACAGTGTGTTATCTCGGCTGGAAGACAGTGACACTCTCAGAGAATCTACATGAGCACTGCTCAGACTTGTCGACAATGAAGAATTTTCTGCCTTCAGTATTTCAATACAAGACTGTAGCTCACAAATCTTTGAGCTCATACTGCAGTGCTGTTCATATAATTTTAGGTGTTCATTCTGGAAAGTCAAAAGCCTCTCTCTTACTTCAGTAAAGTGTATCTTGACTTCTTTGCTGGACAATTTTAAATCTTCATAGTCAGAAGTACTGCATTCTTTAAGTCTGAAGGACATCTCCTTATTATCAGAACACAATTTCAGATCACTGTTATCACTTTGATCCATAAGTTCATCAGGAAGAACAGATTTCTCAGCTTTTAAATTACTATCTGCATTCATTATATAATCTTTCTCCTCTTTATTAATACCTGTAGTACCATTGTTTTTTGCATCTTTGGATCCAGAGGCTAATGCAGCATTCTCACTCTGCAACCTCTCACACATTTTCTCAAGCTCACTCAGCTGGCTTAGTGTTACCTGCAAAGAGGATGCCAGCAACACCGATGAGGGACTTTCATTTTTTCCTCTTTTGCCACAATCCTGGGAAATGTCACCATAATTACACTCCAATGAGTGGCCATCTTCCTCCAATACTGTAAGAGAAGAATCTGCAGTTTTCAGTTCTTTAACAGACAGTAGTTCTTGCTGCAGTCTCTCTTTCTCTCTCACGCTTTTCTCAAGTTCTGCTTCCATGCCTTTTAAAGCAGTCTCCAGTTGCATCACTTCTAACCTGCAATTCTCTAGAGTGAGTTCGCTATCCTCAAAATCCATTTGAAGAAGCTCAAGTTTAACCTGGTATTTATTCAGCTCAATGTCCTTTTCTTCCATGGACTTTCTCAACTGTTCTGAACAGAGTCTCTGTTCACAATGAACATCGCACATTAGAGGTTCATTTTTTGTTGGTAGCTCCTTCCCCAGTTGCTCTTTTTCTTGAAATACAAGGCCACATTTCTCTTGCATTGTATTTTGTGTTGTCCTGACATTTAAACTTTCCTGACTTAAACAGTCAAGCTCTATAGAAGGCACAGGTTGGATGTTGGAAAATTCTGACTGCAGTTGCTGAAGTTCTTGAACCAAACCCTTTTTTATTTCTTCTGAGGTTATTAGTTTATGCAAGATATCTTTGTTCTCACTAAGTACCTGTTTCTCTTGTTCTAATTTTGCTTTTTTTTCCTCAAATTCAATTGTCTGCTCTCTCAGAATGCTCATAACTTTTCCATTTTCTTCTTCTACTAATTTATACTTTGCCTGCAAAACTTCAAGCTCTCTTTTGATTTCTTCACTTCTTGATTCAATTCGCTGTCTTTCCTCCTCATGTTTTCCAGATATTTCAGAAATTATTTCTTGTCTTTCCTTTAAACTATCATAAATATTTTTATTTGCCTCCAGTAAAGTTACTTGTTCTTGCTTTAAAGCACTGCTTAAATCCCTAAGGGCTGCATTTTCTTCAGTAAGTTCACCAATTTTTTTACTGTATGAGCAAATCATTGAAGACATGTCCTTCTTCTCTGAATCCCATGTTTCAGACATGAGCTTCAGTTGTCTTAGTGAATCCTCAAGCAATTTATTATTGATCTTTAAATCCTGAAGCTCAGCTTGTTGGTTTTCTAATCTTTCATTCAAAGTTTGCAGTTGCATGTCCTTTTCCTCAAGAATAGCTGAAGTTTTTTCAACTAATTCCTGACGTGCTGAAATATCCGCTTGCAAGTTACTGATGTGCTGCTCAGTTTCTGTCATGAAGCTTTTGTGTATCTGTTCTACTGCAAATAATCTTTGTTCTGTTTCACTCTTTATTTGCAGTAATTCTTCATACTGCTGCTGCTGGTTTGAATTCAGCTGCTTTTGAGCCGCTAAAGAACTCTCAAGAAGAGAGATCTGCTCTTGTAAATTGGCCAGATCCTTAGTTTTTCGTACTTCTAGGAAAGCTCTTGCACATCCATCCTCAGCGCTGGAGTTAGTTGCTGCAGGTTGCATATTATCTAAAGGAGTCTTATCCTGGCTGCTTTTTAAATCAACTTCTCCATCTTCTGTCATTTCTGAAGTATTTTTCACTGTTACAAGACAGACGTTTTCATATTCACCAAGCAGGTCACGATAGCATTGCTCCCTTTGCAGTCCTTGACTTGCTGCCAACTGTAACTTTTCTTCTACTTCAGCAACTTTGTTGGTGAGCTGAAGTATTTTACAGGACATATTTTCTATCTCTTTGCGGTACTTTTTATCAGAACATTCTGCTTTCTGCTTAAGTTCATCAAAAGCTTTTTTTTGTTCTTCTAATTCTGCACTTTTACATTCCAGCATATCTTTAAGTTCTCTAATCTCTGTGGATTTCCTGTCACTTTCAGTTTGCATCATTCTAAGTTTCTCACTATGCTCATGATTTTTGCTTTGCTGACTTTGAAGGGAACTCTCCAAGTGATTAATATCAGCCAGCATACCTTCCTTTTCAGACTTGAGTTTGTTTATAAGATGATCAGTTTCATTTTTCCATTGAGAAAAAACAGTAGCCTCTTTTTGCAATTCTTCACACTCTCTCTGCTTTAATCCAAGGAGTCTCTGCAAAGCTTCTGATTCTCCCTCCATCTTACTTATTTTACAGTCTTGTTCTTTAATATGATTATCTTTTTCCTTGAGGAGATCTCGGGTAGACTCTTGTTGCTTTTCCATGTCAGCTAAAGCTATTTTCAGGTTCTCCAGTGAAAGCGAGCTCTCTTGCCTTTTAAATTTCTCTTCCAGTAACTTCAGCTCCACCTCCTGAACAGCATTCTTATCTGTAGAAGAAAATACCATCAAATCTTTGCCAGTCAATACTGGCAAGTCTACTGATAACCTTCTAGATGAGGTGTTACTATTTACTTTTACTATTTTCAGTTTTCATTCTACTGCAAAGCATTACTCTTAAGTTATGTCACTGGATGAAGGATGTTTATATTACTTTAGGCTATCAGGCACTACATACAGCCAGCTTTCCATGGAGGAACTGCAAAACAGAAGTTTTCTATTTTAAATAGATTCTATGAAAATAAATCTGCTGATAAGTTCAGTACACTTTGATTATTTTCAAAACAGCATATCTTCAGGAACTTTACATATTCATAGACAAAAACCTCCTTTTCATTGACAGCAAACTCAATGTTGTTAAAAAACAATAATCATGTCCCTCAGCAGAAAATTTTTTCTTAATTCACAATGAAACTTACAGCAATGCAGGAAACACACAGAAAGAGGTCCGTAAATTTAAAATCATGACTCACTTTTCATTTCTTCTGTAAAATTCTGGCTTTGCTTTAGAGATTGCTTGATCATGTTTAGTTCTCCTTCAAGCTGGTGGATCTCTTGCGATTTCTTTTCAAGTTGACAGTTGAGAAGATTTTTCTCCTGTTTCACTTCCTAAACCAAAACCAAATAAGACCATATTTCATGTAAATTGATAAGGAGGTCAAAGGACTCAGTTCATTTAAATCAAAGTAAAGATATTCCGTTAGATCCAGTTAAGACTTTGGGCAGCCTGGGTTCCTAAGTACTGCTTGGAAACATAAGCTGAACTTTTTATTCTTAATGAATTGACAGCATCTGAAAGATGCTGCCAGTTGATGTAGTCAGTGTGCTCCTTGTTAGCACAGAACAAACAGCTCCACATGACCTCACTGACAGAGATAGGACAGGACAGATTCTACAAAATCTGAGCTGATGAAGTCAGGCTACTTTTCCAAAGCAGCTCAGTAAACAAATCCCTGCAATGGCATCAAAATGAAATGTGTAGATCAGATTTCACCTCCCATCTCATGTAGATACAAGTTCTCTTTCCACTGAACATCATCAACATAGCAACACTGGTCAAATTTTATTTAGAAGTGCTTACACTTTCAGACAGTTGCTTTGCAATTAACAGCATTTTCTTTCAAATAAATTGATTTTAAAAAACCTCAGACAAGCAAACAAAATACACTATCACCACCAACTAAAAAAAAAGAAAACAAAAAACACCTATATGTAACTACATTGCACCCAGGAAACCAAACAAAAGTTTTAAGGAAACTCATCCTTGTTCTCCAAACTCCTGTGTTCTGGACAACAGATGGCATGGAACTGGCATGGCCCGAATGGAAACAGACCGTCAATTATTCATCCATTTACTACTAGCAGATGGGCATCGATTCACAAAAGCCAAGCTCAAGAAATGGAAAGGTCTGAATGCAAAAAATTAAAAGCTTGCTGGCATGGCAGGGTTGTTTTTGCAACAACATAAATAAGTCACCCTCAGAACATGATTAAAATTGTCACTGCTGCTAACAGTTGCCTTCCCTTCTACTCACAGCCTTCCCTACCCACAATTAAAAAAAAAATCCAGTCACATATAAATTTCAATAAATAAGTTTTCTAGCAATCTTAATAAGTTTTCAAAGAAGTCCAAGCATCTAAACCCCTTGCATTCAAAGCTGCACACACAGATGCAATACAAGCACATGAATTAAACTAGCCTCTTCATTAGAAAACTTAGGGTGATGTAAGGAAAGAAAAACAAACAAGTTTAAGGAATTAAAATGGCTGAAAGGTCCATTTATTTTGATTTGGTGCAAACAATCCCAATATTCATAGAATCATACATTGGGTTGGAAGGGACTTTAAAGGCCATCTAGTTCCAGCCTCCCTGCCACGGGCAGGAATACCCCTTGCTAGACTAGGTGTAGGATTTCTTCCTAATATCTAACCTAAACCTACCCTCTGTCAGTTTGAACCCATTCCCCCTTGTCCTGTCACTCCAGGCGCTTGTAAATAGCCTCTCTCCATCTTTCTTGTAGGTTCCCTTAAGGTACTGAAAGGCCACAATTAGGGCACCCCAAAGTCTTTTCTTTCCTCACAGGAGAGGTGTTCCATCCCTCTGATCATCTCTGACTGGTGTCCTCCTCCGGACTTGCTCAACAAGTCAATATATGAGAGAGAGCCAGTCAGCTGGGCCAAAACCATGCAAAGTGCTGTTCTAACAACAGTCACATTCCAATAGCTGGGAATGTTCTCAGACTTTGCAATCTACCAGCAAGAAAGTACCTAAATTTTCACAATATACAAAACCCATAAAAATGTTTGTGATAATCTGGACAAAACCCACTATTTTCCTTTAGATTTTTGCAGAGAATTTTGAAGGTAATTTTTTGGCAGAGACTACGCCAGGTTATTTTGTATCTGCCGATGACAACTGGCAACAAGCAAAATGAGTGTTTAACAAAACCAAATTGTGACATGGATTACATATTGGTATCCAGCTGTTTTTCCTACTTACTCCTGATTCTCCAAACGAAAGATAAAATTTTTATTGAGAGGTCTCTAGTGTCAAAACTGCAACAATTTCAAGTGTAGCTGCTCTGGTTGCCACCAGAGCAAAACCATGTAACTGAGAACACAGAGGAGACTTTAAAATGAAAAGTTTTCTGCATGTGTGAATGAGGTGGTATGGCAGCATAAAGAAAATTCTCTGATTTTACCTTCAATTGGGGGAAAGTTTTTCCAAAGCTGTATATTTATTGGACTGTCTTATTCTAAGAAAGCTGCATTTTATTTTCTTTTTAAAGAGGATATAGGATTTGTACAAAATCGCTGAGTTTGATTATGAATCAAAGCAGCAATGATTCTAGAATTTACTTTCAAAAATCAAACAAGCATTTTACTATTATTCTATTTTTATTTCAGAATCAAAAGCAAGAATTTCTTGAAACACAATCTATTTTTTTACAAACAAAGTCCAACGTGAACTAGAATCATTTCAGCAGCATTACAGCAATGAATCCTAGCCACACCGCCAGTTCCAGAAACTGCACTAATTTTCGTGATGTTAGGGAAGGACTCATTTTGTGTTACTACTAGGATAAGTTATTAAGATAGTCCACAAAAGTGTTTAAAGATTGCTTATGGGGAAAAACACAATTGCGAGCAAATGCTCTACAGTATTAAGTGTTTACAAATTGCTGATTTATGGTATTAATTCTGCAAAATACTCCTCAGCATTGCTCACCTCAAAGCTTCTTGTCAGATCAGTTTCCTTAGCTTGGGCTGCCGATAGAGCCTGCTCTGCTCTGCACAGCTTCTGGGTGAGATCACTGGTGTCGTGTTCCAAGCGTTGTTTCACTGCCATTACCTGGAAAACCAACGTTGTAATCACAGGCATACACAACTTCTGTCTTTAAACTCCCATTCTTGAACTCAACATTGTATTAAGAAATGAATCTACAGTATTTTATCCCACCATGAACCCTAGGGTTTCTTTACTGTTGTTTAGAGAAAAGCTGCTTATTGCCGTTCCACTCCTTTGTCTCCGACCAAAAAGATGGGATGTCTGTAAAATACATCATTTCTAGACTGTCTGAAATCAGATTAATTCATCCAACTTGCAGCTACATCACCACAATGATGTCTGTAGGATACAAATGAGATTGGAATAGAATTGCTGTTTTGCTGAACTATGTGAATCAGAAAGTTAGGACCATAACTGCACTCACTGCTCTGTTGACATAGATTTTATTAAAAATGAACAGGTTTTAACTCTTTCAAAATAGTCCTAAAATGCTCCAGATTAAAAAGGAAGGAAATGCCACTAGTGGGTCAAAAAAAGTCTATTCCAAGGTCATTAAGTAATAAATTACCTTTCTTTGAGAAGGAAGTAAAAGGCACTTATTTTCCTCTCAATTAAATCAATTTTTCAGTAAGCATATACAAAAGAATATGCATATAATAAAGAAGCCCCCAGTAAAAACATTTGACTGAATGTAGTCCCATAACTATATTTCTAAAATAAAACAAGCCTGTGAGAAAGCTGTTGGCAGCTTTAGAAATGATGTTTCAGCTCAGGCTGCCTGCAAATGGGGTTTTTCAACATAACTTTCAAGAATTTGTCACCCTTTTTAGAAATTCAGTCAGTTCTACTGCTTGAGAGATGCTTTTGAGCATTTTTTGAGGCTTTTAAACATTCCTCTTTTCTGGTCACCCACTCCTGAGGCTTGTGCTGCTTTCTAACTTAGTTAAAAGTTGGGAGTTCGTGACTAATTTGTTCTAATAGCTGGCTGCTGCCAAAGCTGTGGAAGACTTCCTTCACACTGATGTTCTTCCTTACACAAGACCTGACACTCATCTGATTTTGTGGAGAACCAGTTCAGGGAGTTAAACTGATAGCAAACACTTGGCCTTGTATACACATATGCCAATTTAAATGTAAGACTTTCTTTGCTTTTTTATCTGCTCTATCAGGTCTCTACAGTGATCACATGAGGCATGCATGGCCAGGGTATATGAAAATGGGACTGTTTTTCCAAAGGGCTACGACCTGTTGGTCAGTAGCTCTATCATCAAACAACACCTCTGCATGTTTGTTTTTTTTTACATAAAGTGTCTTGTGATCAGCCTTAGCTGCTCTTCATTCAGATTTATTTTACCTGCACTGTCTGCATTTACATCTCCTTCCCTGTGAGAAGTGGACTAGCCACAACCTTTTAAAAGCCTATAATTCACATTTAAATACATATTATTTCAGTAAGAAATGGTAAATACAAAACATCTAATACATACCATAAAAACATTAATACAAGACATCACATTAATTATTTTTTTGCTTTATGTACAATTAAATGAAGGCAGTACTGTTGAGACAACTAAATACCACTCTAGTAGAGGACTTTAATGGTAAAAGAGAAGCCTACTTTGTCAAATTCTGCCTGCAGAATGTTGAAGTCATTTTTGGCTTGCTGTAGCTCCTGATTCAGTTTGCTTCTTATCTGGTTGCACTGCTGATCCAGTGTTTGCAAGGAACGCTGCTGACAAGAGAGTTCCTAGAAGACAGTGGCAGAGAAGCAAAGAAATAAACACATGACCACAAGAAGTCTCTATTTAGGTTACTGCAGAAATAACAACTGATTTTTATCAGCAGGTACTACCTGCTCAGGGACACTCGTCTTACACAGCAAACAACAGTTTAAACCCATCTTGGATTCATAAGGCAAATGCCACATAGGCAGGAAAAACATTAACCCAATTTATGTCATCTGCTTAATTCATTTCTGCTATTACTTACTTACCATACCATAAGGTTGATTTTTTTCCACAATATTGCACAAATGTTGTTGCAAGAAGATGTGATACAGAGCCTTTAACTTGGACTTGACAGACTAATATTATAAATAAAAGAACATCAAACAAACTTTCTAAGGACCTGTAACAGCTCACAGATCCTAAACATTGCAGAAAAAAAGAGAGTACTTCTCAATTAATGGCCTTGCTGAACAACGTAGAATGGCAGTATGTGGACTTGCATATTAATCTTATAAAGGCCTTTTTTTAGCTAACTAAAAAAAAGAAAAACCAGGACACAAGATTTATGGGCCTTAAACCTATCTTTTGATTAATACAATGATGCTAGAACTATTCAGATATAAATATCAGTTTTTCCAATTTACCGCTTCTAGACAAGGTTCAGTATCAATTTGAGATCCTGAGGTAGCATCTAGACTAACAGACTTTGTAAAATCACTTTTTCGCTTAAGAGTGCTGGTAGCAGCACTGTTTATTGGCTACCCCAGCAGAACTCCTCTGCCAATTATTTTATCTGTCTGGACATACCTTAGAGAAAAAGTTTCAGGTTAAAAATTTGACACAAGAAGCAGTCTTCCTCAGGGCAACGCCCTTCTTCAATCCCTAAAATCAAACTTAAAATGCCCATCTGAAATGGCACTATCACTTCCGAATCTATGTCTTGGATTTCCTAACACTGATTACATTATTAAGCTCAAAAAGAAAAATATGAAGAGTTTAGCCCTAATCCAAATCAGTATTAAGGCTGTTAATACTAAATATAACTTCATTGCAGAAATGTTCCTAGGATAGAGCTACTCTTTTTCTCTCTGCAAGAGCTGGCATGAAGGAAGTGAAAGACACTTATGCTAATTGACTATATTAACATCTTCTGAGCATGAACCAAAATTAGAATAATAGAGATATAATCCTAAAGAAATTATTTTCTTCTGTGTGAAATGCATGAAAAATTAACTCAGATTCCACAGAAATAACTGAGTTGGTTACTAAGTTTGAGCTCACATATACATAATTCTATAGAAAATGGAGCCTAGTTTCTCATGGATTTGCATCTCATTCCATCTCTCAAACATGTTCTTTATTGTCCAGTGAATATCAACAGAATCCTGCACCTCTCCAACAGCCTCTCCCCTCTACTGCGATGTTTGTTTTCCATTTTTTCAGTTACCTTTGCAACTGTAACCTCTCTGTCAAATGTGATTGCAATTAGCAGAAAAGCAGATACACAAAATAAACCAAGTGATTTCATCTCCTCAGCAAGTCAAAGTTAAAAAGTTCTCCTTGTCTTACCTGTTGGTGTTCTTTTTCCTTTGCCTTTATTTTCTGTTCTAGAGACTGACGAGCGCTCTCAGCATTTTGTCTTTGGCAATTCAGTTCTTCTGACAATCGCTTCACCTTTTGCTCCAACACTTGGACCTATAATAATTTAGTTATCAATCACAAGTGTTAAAGGTACAAGTGATGTTTCATTTAAATGTATAAACACTCATTTTAAAAACCACTGCTTTCACGTACAACAATCGTTCTAGCATTCATATAACCAAAGTAACTTTAGCTGGGACCATATAAATTCTTAGCAATCCAAAGTACAAAACTCATCAAAACTCATTCTTCTTTATGTTAGTGAGAAAACACGTGTGTATATATAGAAAGAGTATATACACTATATAAATATATACCTGAGTGTATACACATACAATAATAAAAATATCTTTAGATAAAATATTATATATATATCTTTCTATATATTCAGATACTATAATAAGAAAATAGATAAGATAAATATATCTTTATATAATTTAGATAATACAATAAGAAAATCAGTGTCTTTGAGAGTCTGCAGAAATATGCTACATCTGGCACTAAGAATAGATTGTATTTTCAGTACCTCAGGTTGCTACCAACTAAAGAATGACTGCTAACTGCTAAGCAACTACATGTTTAGACTGAAAATAAATGGATATTCCACTGAATTTCAGAGTGATTCAGCACATTGATTTGGACAGAAAAAAGAAGCAACCATCTTAGTTTACTACAACAGAGTATCATTTACAATTTAAACTTTAATTAAAAAAAAAATCAGCAGGCTATGTTCTAGGTTCACCTCCACATTAACTTGTTATTTAACTCCATTGATTATGTCAATATTGTGTCACCCAAGAGAGTGAAGCATTGTCCACCTAACTTCCCAAACAAAAAAGTGCAATTTTTATTCCAGACCAAATCTGTTAATGCATAATATGTACCTTTTCTTTTTTTCCTCCAGAGAGTAAGAAAAATGGCAAAGGGTGAATGGGACTTGGTTTTTTCAGCAACAAGAGCTGTTTATTGTGTTCACAAAACAGTAAAAACAAGAAAATAAGAAGCAGGTAGTTGTATTGGGATGTCAGGTTATTAGGCAGAGACTGCAGGGATCATGAACTCCTGTAAGATCACTTGGAAACTTGATTGCAGAAAGGCTGCAGATCTCACAAGGAGTGAAAAATACTTGATAACAGAGGTGCTGAGGCTGAGGTCTGTGAATAGCACCAGTGACAGAAGCGTACAAGGGGGGGGGTGCCAGGATTAAATCCAGGCTACAAGGCAAGCACTAAAATCCAAAATCTCAATGCAGTTCTACTTTCAAAGTCCAGGGTGGGCAGGCAGAGAATCAATTCCAGTGCAAGAAAGAAGAAACAGAACAGAAAGGAGTCACCTTCAGATGGCAGCACGAAAGGAACCTTCTAGGGCAAGATGCACTGCACCTTAGGGATGGGCTGCACCTCAGTTCCAGTGGTGGCAAGTCCCACTCCTTGTCCTTCCCCAGGCATGTTTCTAAATACACAACCTTGCCCCTTCTCCTGGGCTGCTTTTAATCCCCTTTGATTCATTAGTAAAACAATTCCACTCTCTTAAACCCATAGAAAATTAACTAGGGAAAATTAAATACATAATACCCTAAACAACAGAAAACTAAATACATAATACCCTACTCTTTTAGGAAGTTGAATCAAGCCATGTGTGGAATCAAATAAATTTTAAAAAAGCCCTGTTCAGAGAAATTGAGCTGTCAGATTGGGTCAGCTGTGTTCCCACAAACTCACCATGATGACTGCCTTTATGAAGTCAAAAGACTATGTCAGGAGTTTAATTTTCACTTTCCCAGCCAAGACTTCCCCTAAGCTAGTTCCTCACAGAATTATCCATGAGCAAATGTAGCTGTCTCTCTGAGAAGGCAGTGGTCAAGGTTTACATGCAAAGGTTTATTTTTTAAGGGCCAATACAGGAGTTGTGGGAAACAGCAGCTTACCACTATATTTAAGTAGCATGCAGAAACTTGTTGACAAACATGGATAACTATTATACCTAGAGAAGATACACACAGAAACATCTTTTTCCCTATCCTGTAGATGGATCAAACTAGTAGCGGAAAAAAGTTAAAAGATAGATGAAAATATGAAGATTCAAGAAATTATGACATCTATGCACTAATTTCAAATTTGTTAAGTGTTGTGAAAAAGGACTTTAGGAAGGTAACGCAACTTGATAAATCAAGGAAAAGAGTTACTTATTACCTTCTGCAGTTTGAATTATTTTAAGCACTGGCATTCTCCTCTTCTTTGCATGATTATGAGCAAAAATTGGAACCATTTCAGATTTTTATGTATTTACATACACTCTGTAAATTCTTGACTAAGCAAATTGTACTATTCTATCGATTTTTACTATGAATTAATACTCCTTAGGATTAGGCTATGAAATTCCATTTAGAAACTGCATATATTCTTAATCTTGCATTGCATTTTTACCTAGACTTTATTTAAAATGAGCAATTTACAATACAAGGACTATGCCCCCACAACATCCTGTAGTATAAGCAATAGATTCTGATTTTCAGCCAAAGATGCATAACAGTCTTTGTCAGGTCAGAACTTGCCACCAGATGTCATTGTTGCTCTATGCAACTTGATCAGTAAATAGTTTTCAGAATTTGAGTCAATCTTAGCTGAGTATGAAAATTATTTCTTCAGGTGGTATAAGAACCTTTCAGAAAATGGGCAACTGCTTACATGTACTAATGTTTTTACACATAATACATATCAAACTAGCATATCCTTCTCAAAACTTGATCCTCATTAAACTCTCAAGAAACTTAACTTAGCCTGAGAACCTCGGTTCTTACTAAAATGGCTGAAAACTGACACACAGGAATACTGGCAGTGAATTTTAAGGACAGTCAGAAGATGTGTGAGGCAACATTTTACCTGTGTGGTAGCTTGATCGAGCTGTGTACTTGTTTGAGTCAGTTTATCTCTAGTTTTGTTCAGAATTTTATCCTTCTCTATTAATTCCAACTTCAATCTGTCCAGCTCCAGTTCAGTCTCTTGATGTTTATTCATATGGGACCTCGTCATTTTTTCTTGAGCTTGCAGTTGCTGTTCTAGGTCTTTAATAATGGAATTTAGCTCTGAATTTAAAGAAACAGTAAAGATTAAGTACACTTTTTGCTTTGGAAGGTACCTCTTCCAACACACTTCCAAGTATTTAGCATGTTTGATAACAACCCAATTTCCTGACACAGGCAGACACCCTGTAAAATTTTCAGCAAGTTAAACAAGTTTTATCTGTCTTCTACTATGACATCAAGGACTAAAACTGTCAAGACTGAAAGACAGTTGACTCTAAATCAGTAATTCCTACATCATGAGAATGAACACAAGAACATGAGAGCTCAGGAACAATTGCTGAAAAGGAAAAGACAATTTGTTCCTCTGCTGGTTTTTTTTGTTCGGTTTTGTTACTGTTTTTAAACATGCAGAAACATATCACGTGAAATATCTATTATTTTTTTTTCTTTTTATAAGTATATCCACTACAAGCATTTGCCTGGGGCAACTGTGCTTCCAAGAGACTTTTCAACTATTTGGTATCTGGACCCAATTCATATTTTAATCTTTTTCCTGTCTCAAAACTGCATACATACAAAACTAAACCAAGTAATATTCTCCCAGTATGCATCAGTAAGAGTTTATCTTCCAAAAACCACAACACAATTCACAGCAGAAAACATAAGTCAGCTACATGGACCATTATCCAGAATTACTATTATCTGGTTTTTTTTTTTTTTTTTTTTTTTTTTTTTTTTTTTTTTTTTTTTTGTTTTTTTTTTTTTTTTTTTTTTTTGTTTTTTTTTTTGTTGTTGTTGTTGTTAAAAGAAGTCCTGTCTTCCCGATTCTGAATTTGTATGGCTTCCAAGTTGAAAAAGCCACCAAAACTGAAGCTGTATGGGAGGTATTTGAATGAAGAGTTTGGAGAGTACAGGGACTTGTAAAACAGTAGAAAAGCTGTCCAAAGCGTACAAATAGCAGGCTCAAGTGAATGCTCAATAAACCCACAACAAACCAACTATTTCCTCTCTTATGACTATCAGGTATCAGGAATGATTATTTCTTCATGTCAGTATGTGCAATACAAGACCATATCTTGGGTTTTGATTGCATTTTTTGCAGCATACTTCATCTTGTGCTTCCAGTAGCATCCATTATGGACCAACTCAGTTATGTACTAAGCATGTTCAGTCATCAAGTTTTTAAGACAGTTATTGCTCAGCCAAAAGTATCAGCAGTATAGAAAAATAAGGAAACCATATAGTTGGATTTAACAGTGACATGCAATGAAATCCTGAAGAGTTTTTTTCAGCTGTTTTAAGATTGTTCCATGAACAGTGTGATTAATAGTGAAGGGCATTTTTCCTATTAGATGATGTCCCCTACTCATCCCAAAAATACAAATTGTTTCTTTCTAATTCTCACACTCCTTGTGTAAAAGATACCACAGCTTGTAGGTAATCTCTGTGTACTGGCTGATCACTGAAAATGCACCAGCAGCCAACAGGGCCAGCTGCCAAAGGCAACAAGTATCTTTCTCTTTTCCTTGCTAAAGCACCAATTTTAATACCCTGCTTCTATCTGCACACCAGCTTTCGTGAATCCATGCAGGAGACTGCCTCTGGGTCTTAAAGAAATGCATCAGATACCTTGGTTCTGTGCTCTTAGCTGGATCATGAGGGAAGAATTACAGTTCTCAGCAAAGCTGTTGTCAAACTCGCTCTTCTCTGATAGAATGCTTGAATTTGCTTCTTTATCCCATGGAAAAGAGGCTGCTGCAGAACTTCCCCTTGCAGGCGTTTTTTCGTTTCTAGCTGGTGTCTTTTCCTGTTGCCATGAAAACACGGATGAGGAAGCCTGATGCCGAGCAATCTCTCTGTGACTCAAAGAGCTTTGAGGATGAGGCTGGTTTATTTTCTGTGTCCAAAAAAAAGAAAAGGATGTACCATTACACATTTCCTTATCCAACATATAACAAAATAACTAATTTAATATTAAGTAGCTAATAGGTCATCTTCATTTCACATTGTTATGACGTCACAGCACCCACGAGTGCAAAGCACTAATACATGTCATCATTTTTTATATTCTGTAAATTAAATAACTTTAGCCCAAGTATCCAAGCATAGCTGATACTTATAAATACAAACCAGGATATCAAAAAAGTAGTTTGATCTGTATATCTTTGTATGTAACATACATAAACCTTTATCTTTTTCAAGAGAAATTCCATCATTTAAGTCCCACATTTTTCAGAATTGAAACCTACAATTTTTCAGCCAAGTGAAGACAAGTAAATTGCAAAAAAATGTAAGTCTAGACTAACATATCTGATATTTGACCAACATTTAGTTCTACTGGAGAAGCACAGGTAAATTCAAAACAGATTTAATTATTTAAACTTGTAAACAGAGTACCCCAAAATTGCTATAATAAAATCTGCCAGGTACAAGCTTTCAATATTTGCCCATAGAAAAATTAAACAGAGCCAAAATAGATTTTTTCCTCCTTAAGTGAAAAAACCCCCAAACAAACAAAACCTCAAACAGTAAAGCCCCTATTGTATTTTTAACTGGATTTTGAAATGCAGCTCATTTGAATTATTTTTTCTTAAACTAAATCCCTAAACCATGTAATACCCAGTATGACTTCCCAGTCAAACCAAGAATATGTTATCTAGGAGCAGCTGTGCCAAGACCAGAAATCTGTATTATATTGTCCAGAATGCTGTGTCCAATCCTGTAAAGTACCTTGTTAACAGACAAAGAGCAAAGAAACCTAACCATGCATGCAGTAAGCATTTCCCTTATATGCCATTTAAATTTACAGTTTCTGAGACAAAAGTTTGAATCCAGAACTAGCCACAATGGCTACCAAATGCTTCCTGGAATCATAGATTTGGAGTCTGAATGTATCTGGTATTACTTTTTCAAATTATGTTTTCCTGATATATTACTTCACTATTTTTTTTAAGCTGAGTTTTACTTACCATCTTAATTATTGCAACTATTTAGTGGTAGAAAATACTGTGTCATCTTCAACCATATTATTCAACTCTTTCAGAACACTAATCAAAATGCTGACTAGCACAGGTGTCTTTACCAAGCCTTTTCAGGCTCCTCTGTTGACCATTCCCCAGTAAAAACTGACCATTTATTGCCACTGCACTCAATCTTTTCCTTTAAATTTGCAAGAACTTCCCTTATCAAATCTTTTCATCAGTGTTTTGTGGATATCCAACAGCATTACACGGAGTCACACTTACTTTACACATTCTCTGATTTATTCTTAAAAAAAAACAAAAAAGCCAAAGCTCTGAAAATATACGAGGCATGATTTGCCTTTATCAATAAATGGTTGACCTTTTCTCCATACACCTACACATGCTTCAATAAACACATTGTGTCATGTTTCTAATAATTTTCCCAGGACAAAATGTTGGTCTGACTAAACTGTATTTCCAGGAATCAGCACTGCAGGTAGGTTTTTTTCTAAATGCCATCATCCTTGTCCCCTTCCAATGTCAAGAGAAGAATGAGGCAACATTGCACATCACAGTGATTCAACAGTCCCACACTGCAGTGCCCTATCAATTAATGGGCAAATATTCTCTGCATCTGGTGATTTTTTTATTACTATTCATTTTATCAATCTAATTTAAAAGACTACTTCTGGCTTTTCAATTTGAGGCTGTGCCACAGATTCAACCCCAATGAAAAAAGGCTCTGGTATAGAAAAGTTTCTAAACCTTTACATAATAAGTAGTAAATAAAAAATTATTTCACGTTTTCTGCAATGGCTTTTTCCTTGAGGGCTTTCACATCTTATTCATCTTGTTCTCAGAGATTAGCTAATACTGTTCCTTCTTCTTACATGTTTGAAAGATTTATGGGTTTCTATTTTCTAGGTGTGAATTATTTCTCACAACCTTTTTCAAGGCTATTTTATTATCCTATCATATTTAACTTGGCATAACTGACACTGTTTTATCTTGTCCTTGCTTGCAGGAGACTTCCAGTTTCTGAAGGATGTGTTCTCATTTTTAATGTCCTTCTTTCCTTTGCTATTCAAAGAGGCTGGCTTTTCTGAATTCTCCAAGATTACATCTGAATGGCAGTACACGCAGATTCTCTCTCTTTTTCTTTTGAAATTGTATTTTATGTGATGTTGTATATATTTCACTAGTTTCCCACTTCATTTTCCAAGTTCACTTGGTGGTTAGTTTTTTAGATATCACACAAACCATTCCTAAGAGATACTTACCTTAAGCTGGATGGTTCTCAGCTGTAATTCCAGCTCTTTATTTTCTTGTACTTTTTTCTTGTATTTTTCTTCTAGTTCTTCAAACTTAGTATCTACAAAGACAAGATGAATACTTCTTCATAACCTACCTTAGTCTGACCAGTTTTTCACCCAATCCAGCCAGATTTTTTTACCCTTATGGGTCCCTTCCAGCTTGAAATATTCTAGGATTCAATGATCTTAATGAATTTAAGACTCCAGCTTTCAAATGAAAGTGTCTCCCCAGGAATACAATTTTAAATAAAGTCATTTAAATAATTTTAATCTTGTCCCTATTTCAGGAGTGCCGTGCTTGATATTGCCACTAACTTCACCTCTTTTCAGATATGCATAAAGAAAGTAAAAAGAACAAGAGTATAAGAGATAATTTCAGATTTCCCACTGGAGCAAGATAGATGCCAAACTCACAGAACATTTGTGCACAGCACTGAAAGAGGTAAATAACATGTATAATATTGAACACAAGAAAGTTTTTCAGCATAGAAAGCTAAAGGGTGTCTGGCTACAAAACAGTTCTCCACTTAAGGAAATTTTCTTTCGTTTTTCTAGTTCATTCAAATATTTTAAATCTATTTGATGTCACTAATTTGAAGATAGAAGTGATGCTTTGAAGGGGATACAGAGCATTAATTGTGTAGATTATCATGCACAGGAACAGCCTAAACAAAAAATAATTTTCCAAAGAAATAACACATTTAACTGTTGACTGCATTTTAGTTAAAGTACCTGAGGTACATGGTGAAAGAAATTTGCTCCCCACTACATGAAAGGAAGAGCTGACACCAGGAATAGGCATTCAAAATATTGCTGCAGTCTATTGAATATTCTATTACTATTCCATGTCCATCAATGTAACATTGAAAAGATGTAATATTTGTGATCAATTTGCACTAATAATTTTTAAAATTGAAACCTGGGGTGCTACAAGTTAGACATTCTTATAATAACCTATATAAGAGGGACTGAGGAACTCAGTACAAGTGTAATGTTAAAATACTCCACCTTCCAAGAAAACTGACAGTTGCTAGCTGTGCTGGATAAAGAAAAGAATCATTTACCATTATTACTTTGAACTGGTGTTACAGGAGCAGTAAAACTTTTCTGTGGAGTGCCACTGAACGATACATCTCCTGCAGTCAATGTTTGCTGACTTCTCTCAAGCTCACATTTGCATCTGTTTAGGAAAGAAGCAGCAGGATAAATTACTCATGGAAACTAAAAAGTTAATTACTTTTAAGAGCCTAAAATACACTAATAAATTATCTGATTCTAAGGACTTAGTTTAAAGATCAAGTCAAGACACATCCACTGAAAATTTTTAGGCGTGTAACACAAAAATATAAACGACATTTTATTCAGAGTTTCAACATAGTTAATCGATTACACAGGAGTCAGAGCTAAAAAACAAAACCAAACCCCAAGCAGAAAAAATCTGTTAGAACTGCTTGAGGTCTCACTGCATGAAGCTGTAGTTCAGCTAAACATACCCAAATCACTGTAAGCACCAAGAATATCAAACTCTTACTCTTCAGTGAGCATCTTTATGGCAGGAAACATGACTTTTAGTTATGTTCTGGTTATATACACTTTTAGAAAAGAATGTATACCTCATGAAAATGCAAGGGAATACTCTCCACATTTTTCATGTGTTCCATTTACATCACTACCCAAAACACCACAGCAGACAACCTGTTTAAGTGACTTTCGTGAGCTTGAAGAGTTACAAGGGCATCCAATGAAATCATATAACGAGTTCAGAGGCCATACAGTAACTTGCATCCTGCTCAGTGAGCACAGCTTGATATGATGATAGTTCCAAGCTGTAGCCCACTGCGTTAGTGACTCCACACTTGCCTTTTTTACTTTCCCCCTCTTTTACAGCATAACACCAAGAATTCCTCTCCCAGTGGACTGTCGGTTGGGATGAAGTGGAAAATGACCATGTACCAAACAAAATGCAGGCAAACACAAAATCAAAAACAATTGCCAACAACAAGGTACATGCAGTACATTGTATTATATAATATATATATATTACATATTTTGTGGAGAACAGTTATGTACAATAATATAATGGGAAGGGGGAACTCAGCAAGCCAGATTTAATTTTGGGAATAGATAAATGGAACCCATATCCTCAGCTCACAACCTCTTTGTCCCAACATTTGACAGCAGATACAGAGAACATTAGCGAGGTTCTATCACCCCTGTTGAATCTCACTAGATTCTTTACTGATGGATCTCAGCAATGCCTTGCGCAAAGTTGGTGTTTCTACATGCCATAAATTATTGTGTTGTATTTTTTCTCACAGCAGTCAAATACCTCAGCTACCTCTAGTTTTCACAAAAATGATGGGGCAAAGGGAAAAAAAAACCTCTAGAAAGAATAGTTCAGGCTGTGAAAATCAAAACAAACAAATACCCCAAGCCCTAAAGAACCCTGGTATCCCAGACTCACCCCTCTCTGTGACAGTAATTTGCATTACTAGTACTAGCACAACAAATTATTGCACAGACAGAACACTCAGCCTTATGAGCACACACAGTTTCAGAAATTCTTCTATTCAAGAATGGAGGGCACCTCTTCTACGAGAGCAAGTTTAACAGGTGAGAGCCCTTCACTCTGGGCAGCTGTTCCACTTGTGTAGCACCCCCAGCAGAAGGATGGAAGATGTGCCTGCATTACAGAAGATTCTTTTGTTCTATGATTTGCATTCCACCTCTACAGACAGCACACGGACACTGTCTCAGCAGTGTTTGTAAGTTGAGGTGTTATGGACTAGGCACCACTCTACCAGAGCAACTGGATTCTGTGTCTCAGTCACAGTACCACTGCTTTTGGCAGCTTCCTCTTCGACTCCAATAGAAGTTCCTGCCTCCTTCTTTCAGAGTTTGAAGTTTATTGGTAGACTTCATCTTACAGAGTGAATTGTTCATATGTTTTGCTTGCAACTCCAAGTTCTTTGCAGCTTACTTTTTCCAAGCCTCTCAGATATGTTAACTTTTTGGTTTGTTTAAACAAACAAACAAAATTTTTTTTAAAAAAATCACAGAATGAATGGCTCCTTTTTCCCAGGACTCTGCAGAATTCCCTCAAATAAACAGGATCTACAGCAGTAACTGCTTCAAGTGGCCCAAAGGCTTATGTAGAAGCCTGTATAAGCACATCTGTATGTAAAAATAGGCCAATGTTTTGAGACTTCAGCCAAACCTGAAAGAAGTATGACATGAAACTAAAAGACCATGAAGGACACATTAAATGAGCAAAAAAGACAAAATAACCATGGTAAATGTGTTAGAGACATACAGCAAGTCCTCACCTTTTCAGTTCTTGTTCTAGCCTTTCAATGTCCTTCTTGCTGCAATTCAGCTGACCTGACTGAATGTTGACCTGAGATTCTTTTACTTGAAGATCATGTGAAATTTTCTGCTTTGCTTTCTCAAGATTATCACACAATTCCATCAGACTCTGGTTTTCTCTTTTTAGTATTGCAGATTCACTTTTTTCATTTTCGACCTAGTTGGAATATAGAGACATTTTTGAAATTATCAAGTCCTCTCTATACTTTGGTGCATTTATTATTATTTTAGTAACACAAAGTTTACATGCTGTTATTTTCTTCCTACCACTTCAAAACCCTGACAGCTCTAAAAATCTCTGATGTACACATTGTTTAAATATTCTTGGGCGTGAACAAAATCCACATTTCCTAAAATTCAACTCAGTGACATTGACAATTTCTATTTATTGATAAGATACAAGCTCTTCAAAAAATTCATCAATCCCTAAATACTAATAATCATCATTAGTCCAGATTCTTCCCTGATCATCTCACTTCCCTTTCCAGCCTATCTTTAGCAGCCAGAAGACCTTGGCTCACTCCACAGGGTGCACAATCTTTATCAAGGGTCACAGCTTTGAAGATGGAGTCCAGCAGGAAAGATGTCCTTCTCCTTCCTGGAGAAGCATCCAAGGGGCACCATCTTTGGCACAGTGTTGTTCTTTTGACTGAAAAATAGTATTACCTACTGCTTCCCAGAGTTTTAAAGCACCTCTTCTTTTTGTTTGGGGAGCACAGCCATTTCTTGGGATGGTTAAAACAAATTCCTGGAAAGTCGTGGGAAGAAACTCAAAGAAAACTACTGGGCTTAAGATTTTCTAGAAAGTTGTAGCAAGCTGAAGGGAATAACAGGCAACCTTTGTAAATTGTCTCTGAGCTGTAGTCAAATGTTACAAAACAAAATTGAACTAAATGGGTCTCTGCTGATCTGAAGCATGGGAGGACTCTGACCAAGAGGGTCTCTGGTCCCCTGGTTAGAGGGCTGATGGGGAAGTTAGATGAGGTGTAAAATTACAGCCATAAAAATGAACACCAAATCCTAAACCCCCAGTCTCTACAAGGAAGAAAAAAAGGAATTACATAAACCAAGTAAAAGATTATGGGTATCTGTAGGCAAGGTGAAACAGGAAGAGGCTGCCAACTGTACAGCTCCGTTAGGTAAAACAGGCCCAGTCGTTATCATGGATTTTAACAGGTATAACAATAAAATGTTTATTTTCCTAATCATAAAGAGCTGTACAAAAACCTCAAAGTACACATAAACACCTAGAAATGGACAATCATGCCAAACAGACAGGAAGCAGGAATTACATTAACAACCAAAAAGAACTAAACAGAGGGAAGAGTACGATGAGTATGAAGCAAGATGAAGAAAAACAGTTTATAATTCTGTGCTACCTTTCAGTCGGGGAAGAAGCAAAACACTAACCCATCCCCTAAAAACAACAACAACAACCACCAGATAGTAAGCTGTTATAGCAGTGTTTAGCATGGAGAATGGAATTTACCTTCTGTTTCTGTTTCTGCAAAGCTGCCTCCAAAGTCTCCAGCTGGTATTGCCTTTGCTGACGCTCCTTTTTAAGCTTATCTACTTGACTTTCCAGCTCGTGGATCTTCTGCAGGACTCGGGCGGAGAGGCCCTCTTTCCATTCCTCCACAGCCCAGCTCATACTGGCCGGACTCTTGTTTCACACAAAATGGATAGTACTATGCCTGAAACACAAAGACAACTACAATGAGACCTTCCAAGAGGTTAAGTGTCCCTTTAAAGAAATTGCATTTTTAAAGCTTAGCAGCGATTAGAATACAGCATTCCACAACCGTACAGGCTTCCTGACCTAAACACCAAGCAGCAACTTAAAATAGGTCCTATTTTGACATACTTCTAAGCAGTTAAGACTAGATCATCAAACCTCATTCTAATCAATCTCCTGACAACAAGTTTATACACTTAGAGCTGCGTTTGACAGCTCTACCTCAGGTGGCATCTCCTTGCCAAAATACAAGGCTCCGGACGAGGCGTCAGCGACGCTTCTTTATTTACTTTTCAAAGCAACGCGGCTGAGCTCGGGGCACCTCAGAGCAACCGAAACTAGGGACCAACGGCAGGCGGAGAGAACCCTCACGGGACAGGGGGGCTGCCTGCCACCGTTACCGTCACCACTGTTACCGTCACCGCCACCCCTCACCGCTCACTCACTCACTGTTAAGCGCCTACCGGAGCCCGGCGACAGCGACGCAAACCCCAGCGGCAGCCACCGCCGATGTGCCCCGGTGCCCTCAGCCCCTCACGGCCGGACCCGCTCCCGCCGCGACTCAAACGCGGTGCCACCGCCCCGCGGCCGTTTGCGCCCGCCCCCGCCATGCCGCGTCCCTGCGCGCTGATTGGCCCGACCGCCACGCCGCTTGCCACGCGGCCCGGGGCCCTCCGCCAATGGGAGCGCAGCGCGGCGCCGCCCGCCCTCCTGAGTGGCTGGTTCAGACGCGTTCAACCTCCAGTGGAAGCGGCGGCGCAGGCGCGCGGCGGCGCCGAGGCCGTTGCCCACAGCTGGGCGGGGCGGCCCCGGGACCGTGCCCGCAGTTGGGCGGGACAGGGGTGAGGGTGGAGAACGGGATGGGGTGCAAGCAGCACTTGCGGGGTGTAACGGCAGCGTCAGATCTTTATCCAAACCCACTTTCCCAACCCCGAACAGAACCTGAGTTCCGAGAAAACGTGCTGTCCCTGTCACCAATACACCCATTCACTGGGAAAGATCAACGGAAGGATCCCGCAGTGCTTTCGTATTCAGTTCTGCTCCCTGCTTCCGGGGGTCGGGGTTCGTTTTTGCTTTTTCTTTTCTTTTTTTTCTTTTTTTTTTTTCTTTGAGGCGAAGGGAGGCCATTTAGCCCACTATTACACATTTTCTACCCAGAAATACAAACACACTCAAAAAGCCCCAGATAGTTTGTAAGTATGGTCTAACACGGAGCATAGAATCATAGAATGGACATGGCAACAGTGAAGGCTGAAGGATTCCAAGGTTCCTGTGAACTTCCCTGGGTACCTGTGACTGGTTTTTCAAACCCTCTGGTATTCCTCTCCCTAGCCCCCAACCGCCTCTCTGAGGTTAGTTTCGGATTTGAAGCGCAATGTTCCTTTCCATCAGATTCTGTGACTTGTGATTCTATGATCCAATTATCATTTTACCTATTTAAATGTCCTGCCTCTCATAATCGTTCTGAGAATATTTACTCAAGCACTGTTCTTTTAATCAAATTTAGGAAGTGGAGTTAAACAAATCTTCCCTGAGAAGTTAAACAGCTCACCAGTCGGCTGGTGAGAACGCCGATTATAAATAAATACAGCACAACAAACTCACCAGCACATTGTTAAAATATCTCCAAACTACCTCCCGAACAAAACAAGCCATTGCAATGATGGAACTGATCCATCATAAATACCTCTTCACAATTTACAATTAGAAAAAAAAACCAAATCAACCAAACAGGCTAGAAAATTCCATGGTGAACTTTGTGCAGGTGTTCCTGAGGCAAAAGCACAGAACAGCAGCAGAGCAGGAACTACTTTAGATGAATGGAAAATGCTCACACAATACTGCCAAATAATTAATGAAAGCGGAGGATCAGTCTGAACTGAAGGGGATTCTCTGCTTGGTGGACAAGGGGCAAATGTTCTGTAAGAATGAAATACTCATTAAGTGCTATTTTCAGTACGTGTTTCCTACTGGACAGTAACAAATGTTACTTAATCAATTCAAAAAGTTGAGGAGTTTTCATTTTCTACAGATGATATTGCAGTGGGACTTCTGATGGACATGGAGCCCTACCATTTAAACTAGTTCATCATGATTAATCCCTCAGGGAAGGCTTCAGTGAAACAGCTTCAACTTCCAAAACTGGTGGCATATTTTTCAGAAGGGGGAAAATGAGTAGAGACAGCCTTCAGGGTTCTTACAAGGCATGAAAAATGAAAGTCAGCTGGTGTGTGCAGAGCTTTTAAGAAGGAGTCTGATTAACATCTGGATAACTGAGGCTAAGAAAAGGGAACCCGACCATTGTTGTCAACTTAAATATGAGGAAACACTTGTTCTAAAGCTGATTTCTAAGAATGGTCAGGTTTGTACTCAGTTTCTGTCGATAATGTTTCACAAATTAACCCTTTTGTATTTGACAAATCTTACATGACTATTGCAGCAATTAACTAATTATCATTAACAATAAAAAGACTCATAAAAAGTACAGAAACTTGCTTTTCCTTTTGCCACCTCAACTTTATTTTTTACAGTAGCTTCATAAGTATCAACATATAAAAATAATAAGTTTATAAAGGGTGTTAATAGCAACTATCAGTTTGCCTAACACGTGTAATTATTTTCATTATTCTCTACTGGCTATTATTCCTAAGGTCTTTCTAAGAGGCTCTCAAAAATCCCCTATTGTAGAGTTGCCCATGAATTTGAGCGGTGAAAACTACCTCAAGTCTTGTGAATTGGCTTTTCTCTGTCCTTGAACTTCCATTCGGTTTTTGCCAAATGCTAAAAATCACCATTTACGTTTTCTCACCTGCATTCCTTACTACAGTTTCTAGTAAGGGGCCAGAATAGTAAGCAGAATACAAAAGCCACTAAAGGTTAAATTTGTACTGCTACAGCATGTGATGGAACAAAACCATAAGGGAAAGAAAGGAAAAGAACGTCCGATGAGAAAATCTCCCCCCGCTCGGATACTACAAGAAGCAGAAACCAGATGTAGCTTTTCCTCCATATTCTTCCTTTCTGGACTCAGGATCCATCAGGAAAGGCCAAATTCATATAAGTGCATGTATAAATACATATGCACATGTAGATATAAATGCATATGCACATCAAAGAGCACCTGAGGAGCTGGAGCAACCCTGTTCACCCAGGGAAAGAGATAAATGGGCCAGGTACTCTGTCTGATGGGGTTCCACCTTCCCAACTTCCCTGCAGAGGCACCAGAGGCAGACACTCTGCCAGGCTGGGTGTGAAAGAGGAGAAAGACACATCATTTTCCTTAGCCTCACCCAAACCCCACCCTGTACTAAGTGATGCCTCTTGCCTCTGGAAAACAGAATTCCCCATCTTTGCCAATGCAGGCAGGTAACTGAGAAGATGGTGGCAGTTTGGGTGTCAGTACTGCAGCTGCAAGGTTAAGTCTGCACTAAGAAAACCCAGAGAGCTACTGCTGTAACCTTGTAACATACAATGTTTGGTTGTTTATACACCCTTAGATTCCCTGTTCTACATGGTTTTTCACAGAACACATACCTTGTTTGGTGAACAGAATAAATATTAAGGTGGATGTCATTGGGATGCATAGAGAACCTTACACCTTAGATTTCTTAACTGCCTTTTGCTCTTTAAAAAGCTGAAGTGACCCGCACAATCTTTTTTCACAATTTATTACCAAAATCAGGGACCACAGCATATCACAAATTATAACTCTGCTCCCAAAGGAGATGGAGGTGATTCTTTAGTGAATATTACAGTATTTTTAATGTACCAATGGAAACTGTTATTGAAGTGCTGACACCTGAGCTAGGGTCAACTGGATGAACGTATTAGTGGATAAAACACCTACAGTTGCTCTGTTGTTTGGGATCACATTGGCTAGTACAGCCTACTAAACACCAGTGTGGAGGTTTCCTAGTACTGACAAGGTGACGGAGGTTATCTGGCTTGGCCAAGGTGACACAGTGAATCACAGGCAGGTGCTGGACAGGGACCCACAAGTACGGCTCCTGGCAGTTTAAAACACCTCCAGGCAAGATTGCCACACTGCCACCCTCCCTCCTGTCCCCCACCTGCGTGCTGCCACTGCTCCTTTGTGACAACTTTGGTGCTGACCTGAACCGCCAGGTGAGATGGTTAAACAGGTAAGGGGTATAATGTCAAGCAAAGATCTTTCTGGTGGCATCAGCATGTACACATACACATTGGGCTGCAAACTGCTGCATTGTCTGGTCAGATAAATGCCTGTCTCAGCTCAGCAGGTGGAACAGGGATATGCAGGAGAGAGTGAAGAGGGCTGAAATGAGTCAAAACATGATGTAACAAGACCCTAAGTCCCTGTGCTGTAATCCCTAACACCTATCTGTCACAAATGATAGTAAAAAACCTTTCCACAATAAACGAATTCTTATGTTTTATAACCAGTGTGTTTTACAGGGATAAAACTATCTTACAGCTTCTGCTTTCAGTTAAGTTCCTGATATATTTAGGGCAATTACTCTGAAAAATTTTCATCACAGGAAAGTATTTTCTTTTACATGCAGTGTAATATTACTGTGATTTTTTAATAATTGACAGACTTCTGCAGAAGTATTAACCACTGAATTTAAAGCTGCTGAGCAGTTACAAAGATAGACCCACTACAACAGAAAAGAATAAATTATTTAACCATATAAAGGATTGAAAACTAGGGTGCTTGTTAGTTGATGTTAGTAAATGTTAGTTTTGAATGTAAATGTTACTTGTTTAACACTTGCTAGTATATTGGAAGGGTGGATGAAGAAAGCAAACATATAAAAAGAAATGTTTTTTATGTAAGTGAACATATACCATCCTACTCATGTCTTTCTTTCCTGTTCTAAAAACATTTTTTTCAAACATTATGAATGCAGCCATTAGCATAATGCTTAAAGGGCTGATGTACAGTTAAGAAAATGATAAATAATTACAGCAATTACATTATGATCTGACACATCAAGTCCATATTGTCTAGGGCTTCAAATTACCAGTTACTAAACTGTAAATAAGATTGGAACACTTTTTCTTTTTTTTAATGGTAATTTCTCTCCCTTTATAGTTCTGTTGACAATTAGAAATGATGATACCAAGCAAATGTTTCATGCTACATATGTCAACACAAAAAAAAATACATTCGTGATACAATCAAATACTGTTATATCTTATCGGCAATAAGTTATCAGATTTCAGAGGGCATTTGGTAAGATGGGAACATGTATCCTTTGTGGTCCACTCTTCCCTAATTTTCATGGATCTATAGCTTGCATCTCCTTTGGCCCCTGTTTTTGTTAGGTCTGTACCCTTAACCACACACAAATACATCTACTGTGAGTACGACTCTGTTCTAACCAGAGAGAAAAGCAGTTAAGACAGAAGTGTACTATATATAAACTAAAATAGCCATCTCTGACTCCTTCCACCTTTACCATCATTTTTTTAAAACGGGGAATTTAGAAAATGCCAGCTGGTAAGTTAGGTTACCTCTGTTTCTTGTCAGACCTCTCTAAGATTTGTTTTTTCTTTGGCTTACATTCAATAATTTTCTCCCTCTATCACCTTTAACTACTTTACTACCTTTTTTTTTTTACTACTTCTTAATTTCTCTTTTCCTCAAAGGCCATCTCTCCCAGTGGTTCCCAGCTGTGATACCTGCATGATTGCCTTCACAACTCTGAGTTTTGCTTCTTTGTTGGCCTCTCTATTCTAAGTTCTTGATCATTTATCATGGCTGTTCTTGCTAGGCTTAATCTTCAGTTTGAACATCCCATTCCTTTGAACTACCTAAATTAAAGTCTTGAGCTCATACTTGGTTTCTCCTTTGTTAGGATGCACATAAGAATACAAGTTTTGTTGCTTTCTAATCGCTGGCTCCAGTTTCAGCTTTTTGTCATGGAAGTTGATTTGTGATTCTATTATTTTTTGAACACCCACATTGTCCAGGAAAGATACAAATCCACACTCTTTGGAAACACCAGTTCTGTCAGTAATTACTTCCACCTCTTTCACAGTATCGTATCATTTAAAGAAACTCCAAATTTCTGCTTCATTCACCCTTAAATAAATTGCACCAATAAAGACTGTGTTTGGCATGATTTTTCCTTCTGGCAAAACATAACCTTGACTGACTGTTGACAGATGGGCGTTACCTTCTGAGGCATTTGTACAGTGGGTCTCTGCATTTGCACACATCATCCACAGAAGCTGAGGCTGCGCCCACACACTTAAAACTAGATGAGGCTTCTAAAACAAAAACAATATGAACTTTTCTGAAAAAAACCCAAACCAGCAGACAGGGGTTTTTTTTGCTTTACTGTTTTGTTTCTTTTTTTTCCAGAAGTGGAGAAAGGCAGCTCTGCACAAACTTCTGCCTCATGGATTGTGTACAATGGATCTCATCTGGATCTACACAGGACTGCTCTCTATTTGAATCCCTATAGATTACCTCCAGCACAGCTCATTCTCTCAGGTACTGGAAACCCTTCTCCATGGTGTTCCACCTGGCTGGGGACACTACTAGATCATCCTGGAAAGAATACCTTTCCCCCATGCTTGACAGGAGTCACCAGACCACTAAAGGACATGTTCAGCACACTGAATTCTTTCATATATCAGATGGCATATCTGTAGGTATCTCCTGTTCAGCTTCCAATTTCTTGCTCAGTGCAAGACTTAGATAAGCCTTTCCACTCATCATTATTGCTGTTAAAAGGTTAAGTCTTTACCTCATTTCAGCCCTGCTGACTGCTTGCCATCTGACTTAACCTGGCCACTGACATGGAGCTTTAAACCCACAATGTGTCTGCAGCCTGAAACCCAGGGTTTAAGCTGACATATGGGTCTTCCAACAACCAAGAATTCATTGGGAGTAAATTCCACTGTTATTTATTATACACATACATTTGTAATATATATATTAAAAAAATTATATGTATATGTAACTTTCATGCAGGTACTTATCTGAGAATCTTCTATACTTGCTTTGTGTTGTGCTCACTCACTGGTCAAACAATTTATCAGTCAGTGAGATAATTAAGAACATCCCTTACACCATTCATGACAAACTAATCAAATCACTTATTAGCTTCTACCTATCTTAATGCTGTCTCTAAAATCTTCCAGTGTTTTGCTGTGAAAAGTTTGACTAGATAAGACAAAAGTACACTTCCTTATCCTATGCTCACCATAACCACCTCAACATTACTTCTGTCATTTTTACAGGCAAGCTCTAGAATGAGTTTTTAGTCACCCAACTAATTGCAGTAAGGAAACCCAGCTCAAAAAGCCATAGTTTATGAGCCACTAACTGAAATGATCCAACAGACAAAGTAAGGAAGGAGAAAACAACTGCTTTCTACATCTTAATGACTTTGGTTATCATTTGATCTCCTCACCTCTTCCAAGTCTAAATACCAACAGTTTTATTGATATTTCCTATACTATTTTTGTATTAATCCTTTCCAGGAAAATGTTTGTATGTATTTCAAGTCTTTCCAGAGCATCTAGCTTATCACGTAAATGATAGTCAGCATAGAAAATAATACTTATTTATACACCTCTCAGCATCCCAAATTGCTCTAAGTCAGAGCAAGTTCCTTGTTTGTCTTGACTGGAAGTGAGAATAAGAATCAGAGCTCTTTTAGTAACAATATACAGATTCCAGAAAGCTGAGATACATCTGGCTGAGGTTTTATTCTTTCACAGTGCACTTCAGAAAAGCATTTCCGAAAACCTTAAAATACAGAGTTTCAGAGTGCTCTCATATCCAAGCATGGTCTCAGACCCATTTCACAGTGATAAGCAAACATTAATGGCTCAATTCAAGTTACACAGGTTCGTGAAAGTCCCAAACCCACATTTTAGATTATGCCATTGGCTCTTTGCTTTCTCAAGAAACCATTTCTCTCTAAGTGGCAACAAAGTATTTTCAACAGTCAGACACATAACTCCATGCTGAGATGCATAAAGATTATCAGAAGTGGGCAGCCACTAAAGCATCTACAATTCAGTGGTGTATACTGACTTCAAGGCACACTGAAAAACTAAGTTCTTCTAAAAGCTAGTAAATTTTTTTTGTTTGGTTTTGGTTTTTTTGGGTGTTTTTTTTTTTTTTTTTTGGTTGGTTGGTTGGTTGGTTGGTTGTCGTTGTTGTTGTTGTTGTTGTTGTTGTTAAAGAGGCCACTGTGTTCAGAAATTTGAAGACCTAGTACCATGCTAAATGGTATGTTCAAAAATATCCAAATTGGTAATCCATGAAAACGGTAAAAATGTGATTCATTCTGTCATTGGACTACCCTACCTTGGACAGCAGTAACAGTTGCCTAGTAAACTATATTTGTCATCCCAAACCCCTCTGGAGTACTGGCAACCATGGAATCCAAACTTCATTACTTTACTCACAAACACGAAAAAGTTTTTTGTTTTACTGCCCTTACTGGAGAGCTGAAAAGAGACACAGGTATTAAACAAGTCCTCAGGCAGAATACAACTCTAAGCAAACTAGAATATTCAACACAGCGTAGTTTATTTGCACAGATAATCAACCAAGATTTTTTCTGGACTACAAAACTGGGTGCTGGCTTACTTGTGATAAGCCATAGAGTACTATAACATGTTAGCTCATGTTTAGTGGCAACAGGTTTGTTTTCCAAGGTTGTGTAATCCAAATTCCTTTTCTAAGACATGATTTTGAGAAGCACTATTAAATGGAATAATTAATGAGAGCACTGAATACTAGAGAAGTAATTTTTTTTTGTTCCTGTGGTAAGCTTCAAACATTAAAAGTATCAATTTATAAAGAACTAATATGACTTTAGGAATGGGAATTTCTGCTAGTGCACTGAGTTTCTGCTTACATTACAATCAGGTCAGTGTACCCAGTTGTAGCACATGACAGAGATTTTAGGAACACAGTTAGGGTCACATTTACAATACAAATCGGGAATGTGTTGCAACTGCATTCTTTGATTTGATTGTAATGTAGATGACTGTAAAGCTAATTAAACATCATCTACTGTTCACAAGAGAAACCACCAGCTGTTGCTTAAGCACAGTTTAAAGACAGTTTTGTATGAAACAGGTTATGACATGGTTTCAGCAACCAACAAGGACTGAGATTTTTCCATGTTATAACAAGATTCTTTAACATACTCAAAATATGTTTAATACAGGTTTTGCTATCAAGGTGCTAAGACACTTCAAAATTCATTGCACAGTTTCATATCAAATGTCTCCTATATTTTCACATAGATAAAGTCAGTTTTCCTTTGCTGATGGTTAACCCTTTGGTCAAGCTGAATGGTGTTGGGTTTTATTTTCATGAGGGTTTGAGACAACATTCAGGCCTACCAAATCCAAACATAGGGTAAAAAAAAAATCTCTCCTCTATATGTTGCTTTCATCTGGAAATCAAAACGCACCTTCTTAAGATCACTATCATTATCTCAATTTTCAGACAAGAAAACAGACACAGGGATGTGCTGCTACACGCCCAACATCAGCCCAAAGACTGGTAGCTAAGGTAACTGAGGTACAGTCCTATGTCAGTAGGTTATTTCCCATTTGTTGTGATGTTTCTATTGTATGTTATTTAGATGTTTCTATTTTGTAGAGCACTTAAAGCAATAATCCTGGTGATATTGTAGAAGGATCCAGTATAAAAATTAAATTATACCAGAGCAGAGGAAATGTTTTTGAGATAGAGTCCATAAATCATTACAGCAAGTCAATAAAATCTCTAAATATAATTTAGAGGTGTCGTGTTTTCAGGTAAAAAGAAATGCTGCAAAATTCCCTAGCAGCATAGAAAGACATATACATAATCCAGCCCACATATGACTGATACAAGATTAACCATCAAGGTTTTCTGGACAAATTTGAACCAGCACAGGCACTTGGAACCAAATCAATAATTTGTATAATTTTTACTTCCAATTCTTGAAACAGTTAGAGTAACACCTACACTAGTTTTAGTCTTTTATTAAATCAGTCCCCAACTAGCAGAAAATAACTGTTAGTTTTAATCCCAAATTCACATACTCCTGCCTGCTCTTGAGGAACAAACACGTATGTAAAGATTCCAGGTTTTAATGGTCCTAGCAAATTGTAATAGCACCAACACAGCAGATTTGCTTATGGAAACCTCTTTGCAGAAACTGGCTATAATGTTTGGGAAGCTTGGTTTTTTAAGGCCCCTACTGCTACAATCTCTGACAGTGTAATACAGATACTAATCACTGCATTAAGTAATCTCATGAAAAGTAATGACCATCACCATTCCCAGTTTCAGGAACTTCTCTTGCTTGGGTAAATTTGCAATGCATTTTATTTTGCAGAGTTTGTTGAGCTGACCTTGCTCTTGCTGACAAGCAGTATGATTTTATTTATCCTAGTTAATTTTATTTCTTCTAGGGGACCTGATCCTGCAGGTAACCAATAAGTCAAATCTCCCCCCCAAATCTTCCCATCCTTCAGCGTGTCTGTGATTCTTACAACATTGTTTCCTTTGCAGTTAAGGTCCCTAAATAAGTTCACTTCAAATGCAGAGAGACCTGAGAAAGTGAAAGTGACCAGCTGCAAACCAGGAATCCGACTAAAAGGCTTTGGGGAGCCAGCACACCACCTCGAGGCACAGATACGAAAGTCAGGACTTACTGTGTTAAAAACAGCATCCTTACACCTGGCCCAGCATGGGGAACACAGGACATCAACCACACAAGTTAAACCCTAGTTTTGATGTGTACTCCCCTCTTTTGCAACTTTCTACTCAGTAAGGAAATCCCCTTTCTGTATCAGTTCAGAGCACAGCGGCTCCATGATCCATCTCATCATCTCATCCTGACACCTGATGTTTCTTCCAGATTGTTACTCTAAGCTCTCGTATCTACACATGGTCAAGTACAATTCAAGTTTAAATCTTAAATGGTGTCACTTCTTAGTGCCTCAGTGTAGCCATATGTAAAATGGGGATAATTACTTACTTCATTAAGGTGTGGTGCTTGTAAAATGTTTGAGAGTCTCAGATGAAAAGGTGTGCTTGCAAAATGTAATTATAATATTATTATGCCAGAGGTAAGGCATAGGCTTGTGATTCCATGTACAGTGTTTAAATACAATTACTTATCTATCAAAATCAAGAATCTGCACTATTTCTCCCTCTCTCAGCTCCTGATCCTCTTACCATTAATAACTGAGTAATCCTGACTCCAGTGAATCTGCTCACTTACTCCTTCAGTAAGGTGCACAAGAAACAAACAGTAACAGCAACTCCAAAATAGTATCTATTCTCATTTATCACTATTTTTAATAATTTTCCCTGTTTACAAGAGTCCTTAAGTTCCTCAAGGTGTCACAGTTGTTTTAAAGGGATACCTGCCTTTGACATTTCTGTAGATGGCCATTGGTACCACAGGTATTTGTACACACTTTCTAGAATGTGCATTATTTTTGGATTGTGGGTAATTTTAAATAAGTGTAGTTTTTCAGGCAAAAATAATTTTGCAAATTGCCCATTAGCTATGATGCACAAGAGCATCTACACATAATTTCTAATATTCACATTGCTCTTAAGCCTACTTGATTTGGTGTGGTATGTTCAACACCTGTTGGTAGCCTCAACCTTCCTGATGGTATTCCTACAGTGTGATGTGTTCCCTGCTCCTTTTCTCATTTACAGCAGGCATCAGAAGGGCTTTTCCACATCCGCCAAGTCCTGAGCATTTCGTGTAATTACAAACTACCACGTTTTAGGCCAACTTCAGGTTTTCTCCTACTCGCTTTCAAGCAAGGCACAGGCATGACGGCGACATCATGAGCGTTTTTCCATCTCGGGTGTTTTACCCGCTGTGCAGCTGGAAGAGCAGGGATAACCACCTTCTAGAAGTGAGCGTCATACAGTAAGCAGGAGACCGAAAGGACTGAGATGGGAAGAGCACAAGCAAACACAGGGAGGAATGGAGAGAAACGATGCTGTCGTGCAAGGCTGCAGGAGACTGACAAGGAGTTAAGAAAGGGCAGGAAAGTGGCCACAGAGAAGCAGTGCGGCACCGCGCCTTCGTACGGGAGGGCTGGAAGGAGGATCTCAGGAGCTTCCAGGCCCACGCGTGCAGAGCCTGTCTCGGCTCCCCGCCTGCCCCTTCCCAAAGTCTGTCTGGGGGTGCTCCTCCAGCTCCGCCGGTGCTCCCGGGGGGGCCGGGCCGACACGTGCACGGAGCCCCACGGCGAGAGGGGCGGGAAGGGGCCGGGAAGGGGCCGGCACCCGCACCTGGCAGCTCTGCCCTCCTCGGGAGAGCCGCCGCCGGCACCCGCCCGGATTGGCAGGAGCCTGCGCCCTCCTCTTCCTCCCTCCTTTTCCCTCCTCCGCGGGGTGGGTTTCAGCCCTCCTCCTCCT
>VWZT01014678.1:0-40143 GCA_013397055.1 Pachycephala philippinensis | reverse complement strand
GGTGGCCGGGCCGGGGCGGCGGGAGCCGCTCTCGCTCCGCAGCGCCGGGTGCCGGCGGCAGCCGCGGGCCGGGACCGCCGCCTCCCGCGGGCGCGCACAAAGCCGGAGCCGCCGCGCTGCCCAGCAGGTAAGGAGCTGCCGCCGCCGCCGCCGAGCTCGAGTTCGGGCGCGTCCCCGCGCAGACTTTGAAACAGCCCGAGCGCTGCCTCGCACTCGGGGTGTGCGGTCGGGTTTGCGTGGGGCTCGCCGTGCGCGGCAGCGGGCTCACACAGCTCTGCCGGCTGTGCACCGCTGTCTGTGAGCCACCGAAATAGCCATGCTTGGGTTACAAATGCCAGTCGGTGACCTGCGATAAGCGAGCCTCGGACGGTCCGTCCAGCCGGTGAATTTAATCTGTTAGACACCCAGATAACACGGCATTTGTCTAGTCAAGAGGTATTTGTAAATAGGGAGGAACGGGCAGGGCTCCGTGCTGGGCTGCCCCTATTTACATCGCGGCATGCCCGTGTTTGCCTTTCCCCCCGCCCGGGGCTTTACCTTGCTCTTTGTTAGTTACAGTCAAGCCTAAACTGGCCGTCTTCTGCAAGTCTGTAACTCTGCCGAGTGCTGCAGCAAAGATTGCGGCGACGCAGGGAAGAGTGACATCTACTCTCGTTTCTGATGTGGCAAAGTCGATGAATTGTTAAGATCTGAAACCAGCTCACTTTATTGGGGTGTATTTGGGACAAGCGTTACATAATGTATGTGTGGTATGTGGATGTAATGTGTGCTGGAGCTTTCCAATCGAGAACGCTTTATCTCTCTGATGTGCATAAAATAATCATACGTTTCCATTATAAGCAACTCTTTGGTTGTTTGTAACTTTAACAAGGTGGGAACAGTGATCCGTAAAAGGCTCAGATTCAATATGTTGTTGCCCAAGAAGTTTTCTGGGATTTTTGGCATGTAGCCTGAAACCATAGAAGAAATGCTTTTAGCAGAAGCCAGTTCTTTTTTCTTTAAACTCTATGCAGATAGTTGCTACAGGGTTTGGTTATTCCAAAAGCACTGTTACATGCTGCAGTTCTTCAGAGTTTGGAAAAATATACATATAAAATGGCTCCCCCCAAAATCACAAGTCACCACCTGCCAACTTACATATTGTTAGAGAATATAGGTCTTTTTGGGGAGAGATGTGAGGGGAGGCAGCCCCAGCAGGGACTGCCCTCTGGTTATCCAGCTGAGAATGTCCCATCGAATATGAGTGACAAAATACAGATTAAGTAGCTTTTGTTCTTGGCCTCTGGGGGTTTTGTAGCTGATATCTAGTACTTGTTACACGGTGTAAAATAGAGCGTGTGTTCATATTATAGTAATGCAAATAAGCTTTAGGACCTGTTCTGTTATTGGCAGTACTTGAACTCTGATATCTTTAGAAGGCTGTGCCAGAGTTGCTCACAGAGAGCACTTATGTGTATCTCACGGGTCATGATGCAAAACTTGGGAGCTTTGCAAACTTATGGGTTGAAGCACAGTCCATCAGCTAAAAGGTAGTCCCTAAAATCTGTGGCAGAGCTTGTAGGCCATCAATTCTGCCAGTGTGTTTGTGTGAGAGAAGCTGTAAAGCGTGACTGTCTTGGTGCATCCTCAGGGAATCCAGTGGTGCAGACCAAGGCCAGAGCGAGGGCTGCTGGGCTGATCTCTGTGCTCAGCAAACTGAGCTTTTGTATGTACATTATATTTATAGTTTTACACGTGCCTTTTAAATGTTTCTGTAATAGTAGCAGAAGTAGCTTTGGCGCTGAGTTGTTCATGAGGGTTAGTTAGCAACCAGTGTTAGTACTAATGACTGACTTTTCTCCTGGTCATTCTCGTCCAGCAGAAGCCCATGAGTCAGTTATTGTAACTTACGTACGGAATGGCTTTCTATGAAATGCATCTACTCTTGTGCACTTAGCAAATTGTTTTGGCCACCAGTGGCTCCTCCAATCACAGAGAAAGTCTTTTATATATATACTCACAAATAGAGTTGTGTGCATAGTTCTGATAACTCCATGGCTTCCTTTTTCTATGTTTATTTGGTACTGCTGAGCCAATCTGCTGCTCTTCGTTCTCTTCATATGCAGTGAGGCTGTGTTTGATTAATTGTTACTTAAGTAGCTCATTTTAATACGGATTTACATTTAGCATAGGTATATGAAGTATGAAAAGTGTACTTGAACTCCATCCCCTTAGCTGGAAGCAAATCCTCTGCTGCAAGGGTTTGTCAGCATAAACTGAGGAATTCAGGGGGGAATGCATAAACTGCTGGTAGTATACAACAGGTACAAAGTTTTCAGCAGGCAGTGCTGCTCAGTAGCATATAGGTCCTAGTCCTGCAGAGACCCACCCATGTGCTTCAATTCACGTTCATGAATAGCGCCTTTGAAACCATGGGATTTCTTTTATATACATAATAATAAACATGTATACAAGTCCTTGCAGGAGCTAGGCTGTAATACTTAGTATGCAGTATATTTGTGCATGTATATCCAGCTCAGTTGTAAGAAGATTTCAGTAAAGGCTTAATTTTTATGCTGAGCAAATGCCATAAAAGTAGTTTTTATGTCTAAGTCCACTCTGAAGAACAGCATGCCTTGGCTTATTATGCTTTGTGGAGTTCCATTGGAACAGATCCTGATCTTTGAAAATAAACCATTACCGTGTAGATTTTCCTCCTGTGAGGAAGGAGTATGGCACAAGATTGTGCACAAGATTCTCTGAAGTTTTATGTGAAAAAGTCAGGTTCCCTTTTTAAAATCTATTGGTTTTCTATTCAGAGACTTCATGAAAGCTGCTGCCTCTGCGTATGGAATTATTAAAGAATATGTATTAAAAAGTAATAATTAAAATGTAGTTCCTAAAGGAATGGAGCTGAAGTCCTTGTTTGTGGTAAAAGTATGATTTTGGTTTCATTGTCTAACGCCTATCCTCCTGTGCCTGGTGCAGGGGATCTTAAAACTCAGTGGGCACGTGTAGCTTCCTCTGGTGGTGTTGGATTCAGTCCATGGCCAGAGCAAGTGTAGCCTGTCCCATGAGGTGCCTGTGGTCTGCTTAAAGCCTTTTGGTTTGCTGTACACGTGGAGCTGAAGAGGTGATCTGTGAGGAGACCTGTCACACCCTCTGAAGGCATAGGGCTCCTCACCAATGTGGAGATAGCCCCAGCAGCCAGAACTGCAGTCCATGACTCTTCCCCTTTCCTCTGGGTTGTCGGAGGGAATGAGGAGAAATCTGGAGTGTGAAAGGATTTAAGGACACAAGATTATGGTGCAGCACAAAGTTTGTAAAAAGAAATATGTATTTGTTCTAAAATGTATTTCCCACCTTATCATGGCTGTCCTAATAAGCAGTTGTACACGTTACTGTCAGCTGTATGTGAATACCTAGGGGACTATAAATTTAGCTAACATGAAGAAGGTTTTCTGACCGAAGGACTTTTCTGGAGGATGTTTGGTATATGACATAATGGATGCATGCTGGCTTGGGAAGAAGAGAACACTGACCCCTCTGATGTCCTGTAGCCATTGTGACAATCTTATTTTCTGCTTGTGTAAAGAGTTTAGGTACCGAGCTTTGCCCAACACCAACCATGTCTTCTGGAAACTGCAACTCTCCTTTCTAATTCTCAATCAGTCTACCTGTCCTTATGACTAAGACTACTTTTTTATTTTGTCAGTAACAATGTAAACCTAAAATTACATTATGTGATGTATAAACGCTTCTGAAAAGAGGGTGGTGAACATGTATGTTGGTGATCTAATAAACTAGATGAATGATGGTGTGCCAAAACTTGCTAATGATGCAAAAGTATTTGGATTAGGCGAGATTGAAGAAGACTGAGAAATTGTAAAGGGAATCCAAGAAAGCTGGGTGAAAGGGAAGCATAGCAGATGATGCTGATAAATTCAAGAATATGCATGTTAGACGGAATAATCAAATTACTTGTTCATGTTACTGGTTTGTAAATTAACTGTATTTATTAAGGTGGAGAGGAAGATTTCAACAATGTTTTATTTGAACTTGTGTACCTTCTTAACGCTTAGTGTTGGGCAGAAGAAAAATGCTACAGTTGTTTTGCCATATTGTGTTGATGACACAAAGGATGTTATTAAACTGATGCTCAGATTGACCTGGAATTATCAATTTGTGATCGCCTATCAAAGGAGAGTGATTGAAAAATACTCGTATGGAGTTGAACTGAAAATATTAATGTAGCCCTGTTTCAAGGGGGTCACTTAGAGGAGGTAGGGTGTGCATGTGCCAAATAGTGCTTGGCCATTACCTTTTGATACAATGACTGGTTATAGGGAGTAGTTTGAAAGACAATGTGTATTGTACCCCTAAATCAACATGTCTGGTGTATACCACTAAAGGAGATCATACAAACGAAAAGCCTGGTGGGATGAACAAGATAAGTGAACTGTTCCAGGGACGGGAGGAAGAGTCACAGCTACACCTGAAGGGATGTTAACTGTACTGCTCTAGGGCATAAATCAGCCCTATCTGACAGGGATTGGGAAATTTCTCTTAGGACAGATCATGCTATATGTGCCTGTTGTGATATTTTGTATGTTTTCTTACAGGGTAAGCTGCTGTTAGAAGCGGGATATTAGGCTGATGATTAGACACTATAGTAATTTAGTTTCTATATTGTACTGTGAATGATGCTGATTTTAGTTACATATTCATGCAGGTGGAATTGAAAGATTAATTTCTTTGTATATGTTCAGGTTTCATGGAAAGTATGTCTTGCACTTCAAGTCTTTAACACATTCAAGTTTTAATTTATTGAGACATGCTCTGCTGTGGCCTGGGCTGGCATAGAGAAGGGTAGAAGTGATGGTTAGGCTTCATTTAAATGGCAGATAGCACTGGTATCTGTTATTAATCAATTTCAGTATGATTTCATTATGTTTTCTGATAGACACAGGGTATTTTTAAAATGTGAGTAGTTAATACAAATAGTTTTGATTTCTGTAATAGAATGATAGTTCTGTGTCTGGCTGTGAGAAGCACAAGGACAGGTTTATGGATATAACTACATTTTTTGCAACTTAGTGGGTCTTTCACAAAAAATATTGCTAAAAATTAGTGTACCAACACCATGGAATTCTTGCATATCTATTGGCTGGGGAAAAGATTGATTTAGTAGTAGGCATCACGATTGATCTAACAATCAACACCTCGTGTTAACAGGTTAGTGTATGTAATGTATAACATACTTAAGAATTGTCTGTAGAAGTTTCAGAAAACTATGCTATAGCTTAAAGAATAAAAAGCCAGGCCTTGTGCAACTTCTAGGTGGTCGAATGAGCTGTCTTACAGACTGCCTGCTAGCTGTCTGCAAAATAAAATGTGGACTGATTTTGACTTCCCTGTTGAAAATGCTGAAGCTGTTGTGAAGGCAGCCTTGCACTGCTTTTTGAACTTAGAAAAGTTTATGGGAAGGCTTTCATTTGTAAAAGTGCATAAAAGTGATGTTCTCTCTTGGGACATCCTTTGACCATTGGGCTGGATTCAAAGCATATCTCTCCAGAGGACAAAGGGTAGGGCCTTAGCCCAGGAGAAGTTGGCAGTGTAGGAGAAGCAGGAGGTTACCAGTAGTTGTTTTAACTTGTGTTTGTGAAATTCTTTCTTGTTTTTACAACTGAGAAAATAGTTTGCATTCCTAAGGTTTTTGAGATTAGCTCTTATCATGAAACTCCCTCTTTTGAGAGGAGGCATTCACAACCTTGTAGATAAAATGCCTTTAGGTTTTTACTGGTGATGATAATTAAGCCAGGTTTTTGGACAAGCCTGGGCAAAATCAGGGGACTTTGCCAATCAGAGATTCAACAGATAGAATCCAGAGCCTATTTTTGATGTCTGTCACTGGTGTCATTTTGATTTTGACCTCTTCACGCAGGACTTTCATTTGTCCTTTCAGTGCAAAATGTATCCTGTCTCGGTAGTGGAAACCCTGCATTTTCTGGGTATGTGATAGGCAGTGCTTATCTCAGGTGCTTTGAAAGGGAGACAGTGTGTAAAGGAATTTCTACACAAAACATTGTGCCTGTTGTTTACCAGGACAGAGGGAGAGGAGAGGGAAAAGCAATATATTCAGTGGCTTAATTTGCCCTGTGCTGAGGTGGAGTGAAACTTCTGATACCTTCAGAAGGGAGCAGGCCTTGAAAGTCTTACCTCAAATACAGAAAAGAGGGATTTCAGAGGAAATCTGGCTTCTCCCTTAAGAGCTTTGTGAAATGCCTGATGCGAAGAGACCTGCCTCAGAAAGAAAAACCCTGATGAGCTTTGGGGTGGTGGGAATTTATTTCAAAGGTCCTGGAAAACAAGCATCTGAAATAATAATAATTTTTCTTTTATTTTTCCTGTTTTCCCTAGTTTGGGATATTTTAAGAGCTACTGAGTGGAATTGATGTCTATTTACATTCTTCGTAGTGTTGTGAAGATTCAGCCTGTTTAGGAAGATGCTTCGGTCAGCTTACCAGATCAAGAAATCAGCTGCTAATTGAAGGGGATGGCTGGTGCAGTCTGCTGCTGGTAGACAGAAATATTGACAGAGCTTCAGAGCTCTGGCAGTTTCAGAATGCAGGGTGGACGGGGCAAGTTTCTGCTTGTGAATAAAACAACTCACGCAGACATATTTGAGTAAAGGTCCTGTGATTCCTTGCACCTTTGCCAAGACTGTGCTGTGGGAATCTGTGACAGCAGAGGAAGCTAAATCACAGTATTGATGTGCTGCTGATCCCCACTTTGTTGTGGTTCTTTTTGAGAGCAGAGAAAGGCAGTGGCAGGGTTTTTTTGCAAGTTCTCTTCCATGTATCCATGTTACCCTTCTCAGCTTGGTGCCCCAAAATGCATCTGTGTGTTGTTGGAAATCTTGTGTGTAAAACAGAACTGAAATATTGCAGGAGAACATTACTGAGGTGGGTTAACATTTAGCATCCAAATGGTAAGTGTGTTTGTTACTAGAAATTTCACTTCAATTTTTTTTATTCTCTTTCTTTCTGACAAGGGGGAAATAAAAGCTGCCATTTAAAGATGAACATTGTTTTTAATTTCTGCATTTTTTAGGGCTTTTGCTATGCAGTTTGCTGTTGCATGCTGCTTAACTTTATGTACGGAGAAGTGTTTAAATAAATACAGTTCTGTATATGGAGAGATACATTTCAATTCATAAGTAATGTTTTTGAATTCCTTTCTGTATTGTAGAATGTACTGGGAAGTTTATAAATAGGGAAAGACAAAATCCGTGTCTTGAATTACAGTCTGAGGAAGAGGAGAAGAAATGGTTTGGTGCAATAGGCAAATATGTGCTGGGGAGTACTGGCATGTATTATGAGGATTTTGGTTTCTTTGGCCCTCTAAAGCTGGTTCACCTCTTGAAAGTTTTTCTGGTTTCTGTGTTTGATTGGTAAATTGCCCTGTGCATCTGAATATGCAAATTCAGAAATGCAGATTTGTGGTTCAGTAATTGAGACAGTTGTTTTGGAGGAAAATTACTGATACCACCTCAGGACCTGCCTGACTTTGTGAAGCGATGAGCATTTCTCTGGAGCTGGAATGAACAGAAGCACCTGTAAGGAGAACACAGTAGCTTTGGGTGTGAGATCATCTCTGCTTGCTGTGTGTTAGTTTTGCTCTGGCTGCTCTTGTTCCTTGCTGCTGGTGTAGTAACCTAAAACTGTTGGTCACAGAATGGCTCTGAGTTCTTGTAGTGTACATTTGCATATAACTTTTCACTGCTGAAAGGGTAAATTACTACTGTGGATAGGTTGAGCTTTCAAAACCTTGTCTGACGATGGCCCAATTGTCTCTTTTGATGTACAAATGGGTTTATCCGGAGAGACTGATATAGTCTTACAGTTTTTCCTTGAACCTGACTTAGGTGTGAAGACTGCCACCCATGCGCTAATTAATCTGTCAAAACATCTGACAAGGGGTGGGTGCACATAGGAGACAATTAGTCATTTTGTCTATTAGTCAATAATGTCAACGTTGGTTGGTGTTATATAAGGTTTTTTACCTACTTTTTTATTTTCAACTTGCGTTACAGTAGAAGTTTGTTAACACGTGGCTTAACTTTCATGTTAGCTTTGTGTGGTCAGTGTCCCTGACAAGTACCGCTAGTTCTCTGCATGCAGCTGTGAAATTCTGCATTTCCTACCCCCCATACACTCAGCAATGCACTGAAATGGTCATGACTGGCTGGGGTATGAGATGGTGATAATACAGTAAGTCCTCTGCATGTAAATCTGTTCAATAAAAGGGGCATTCAGCTAACTTCAGGTAACATTGTCCACTGTTAAATGCCACTTAATTTTGTTTTCTCTGCTCTCTTTAATAGGGTGGATTTATAAAGTAATTAATTTTTTTTACTTGGAGTGGAATCAGAGCAAGTGCATTTGTCAGTCTTTTCATGTTGTATGTTGCAATCAAAGAGAGCAGCAGAGGATAGGACAATGACAGGGAAGGATATCCTCCATTATGCCAATATTTTCTTATGATGAAGAAAACAGGTTTGTGCATGTTTATCTCAAGAAGGCTTTTTGCCACAACCCGAGTGCCCTGTGGCCGTGGTTTTGAAAGCAAAACATGTTAGTTTTGTTGAGTGCCTTTTGCGAAGGTTAAGATGTGTGAGTGAAAATAAAACAACATTTAAAACTTCCATATTGAAAAAGATCCTTTGGTAATACCATTAATAAAATAATTTTATAAGTTCAATTCAGAGTCTGGATTGTTTATGAGGAAACTTGCCAATAATAAGCTCTATGATGTATAGTATTAATTTCTTAGGAATAGCTCTGTTGTGGGAACTGTGTTAAAACAAGACTCAGCAGTCCACTGAAGCATTCACGAAGAGTCAAAGTCTTTGTCAGAAAAATTGAGAAGGTTCTGGCTTTGTAATCAAGGAGATCACTTTCTTCATAGTGGTTTGAAATAATAAAGTACTTTTTAATTTAAAAGCCTGTGATATTAGCTCCAGTAATTGTTATTTTTTCGCAGTTCTTTTAGGGATAAAGATGAATTGGGTTACTGAACTTGGGAAAAAAATCTTTCTTTGGTTGTTTTGTGTTTTTTTTTTTTTCTTTGCATAAGCATTTGAACCCATTTTTTATCAAAGGATCTGGTAAAATGGCAGTGTAAAACCAATCCAGAAATCTTTGAGTAAGTACTTTTTGGCAGTGCAGTGTTTTGGGGCCTTCATGAACAAAGTGACCTCCTTTGGAGTACATGCCTGTACTTTGATACACACTACATTTGCTTTATCCTGAGGTGTTTGACAGGCCATGCATTCATTCCCCCGTGTGTATTCCTGCCCTTCCTGGGGCTCTCTTTAGGTGTCGTACCCAGGAGTGTTTCATGTTGGCCACACTGGCTGCTTTGTACACCACGTTCCATCGGACATCATTCAACCTGCTCTCTGCAACATGCTCTAAGCAAGGTCCTAAATGCCTCTCACAGAGAACCAGTGTGGATAGGAACTGTTTGGGTGATGACTTAAGTGTAGATTTCCTTCACTGTTATCTCAGTGAAGTTATTTTACTGGTATGTGTGGTGATTTTTGTGTAGAGCGGTCAAAGCTAAAAGAATTTAATCAGGGTAACAAATTGATAGGGCTGGATATCAAGTGCTAACTGCACAGGAAGGGACTCTGCACCAAACAGTGCATAATCTGTTCTGGATGATGTTGTCAGTGATGGGTGTTTTATTAAGTCTTTATGCAGTGATCCCTCTACCCCTTAGGAAAAGAGATTGAGGAGAGCTTGAAATGTTTGTGGGGTTTTTGTAGTTTTGTTTTGCTTTAAAACAGTATGTACCTCATCCCCATAATGATAAAGAAGTATAGAAAAGATAAATGAAGTTTATAAAATAACTAAGGTATGTGGCTTTTAAGAGTAGTTCTGCCAACAGATGAAGACCATTGATCTGTACTCTCCCAGATGTGATGTTCTTTATTATAGGCCCTGTATAATTGTGTTGCCAGCTGCCTATCACCACCACCACTGTTGTATTGTGCTTTGGATAAGTGATGTCTAGACATGACCATGAGCTTTACCTCTGCAGTTTATATCTCTCAGAAGTTAGAAATGTCAGACAATGAAAAGTTCATGTTGTCTTTAGGACACTTTGAAATACTGGAATCAGTTATGGTATTTCATGGTAGTATTTGCTGTATATTCCTTTAAAAACTATGTGTCAAATCTTTCATATTTTCAGTGATTTCTATACTTTCATATCTTCTTGACTTAAGAATATGGCAATGAATGGTGGCTCTGAAGATCTGGTGGAATTTTGAGCAGAAGACGTTATCAAGTGTGTGGAAGCAGTTTGTGTACTAAGTTTGTTCAAACATAGACGCCTTAGCTCATGAACAGTGAGAACTCTACAAGGACGAACTGCAAGGTCAGAGGAAATTAAAAACAAAAGAATGCCTGATTGCCACGTCTGCTGAGACTGAGCACTGATTACATTATCCTTGTCCTGCCAGGATCATGATGATGACAACTGTGTCTTATGTCCTTTGACCAGAATCATAGAATATCCTGAGTTGGAAGGGACCCATAAGGATCATGGAGTGCGACTCCTGTCCCTGCACAGGATGAGCCCCAAAATTGCACCACGTGTCTGAGAATGTTGTCCAAACACTTGTTAAATTCTATCAGTCTCAGTGGATTACAAGGCAGAGGTAACTGAGACTTCTTTTGGGTTAAATTGAGCCCTCTTTTGGTGGAGGAGCAGTGTGATTAGACAAAAGGGGCTCAGGGTCTTGTGCAGAAGAGGCAGTGCAATACACATGGCCTCTAAGACACAGAAGGTTAAGTGTTGCAGTTGGGTACATCCTGGAATTCCGAGACACCCCGCATCTTTACGTTACGTGCCAGGAGAGCGGAAAATTACAGCTCAGTTATTCAAGACTGTAGTAAATCTAGTTAATACCTCATACCTCTGACACATCTGTCAGTGTGGTATCGTAATTATTTACCTTGGCACTGAAAGCTCCAGGCAGGAAGTCCAGTTGGTGAGCACTGCATCCCCAAGCCTCTGGTGTGTGCTTGCTGGCCCTGCTGCCACCAGCACAAGTGGCAGCCCAGGGCGTTCGTGTGAGCAGAGGTTTGCTCAGGACACCAGTCTGCAACAGGAAATTGCACTTCCAAAGGTGAGTGCGTGAAAGGGGTCAGTAACTCTTGACAGCTTGTACCAAAGTAAATTCTGTTGGAGGATTATTACTTGCCAAGTCAGGTGCTGTGATTTTATTTTAAAGCAAAAGGCTGTGGCTGTGAGTCTGGTGTGCTTACCCCAAGCTCCTTTAGCACACTTTTTAGCTTCGTCTGGGAATAAGTAAACACCTAAAATAATCTCTGGTTTTGTCATCTCTTTGGTAGCATGCTTGCTTCCTGTATTATGAAAGTTATCATTAGATTAGCTGTGTTTAAGCTTCCTGTCTCACCAGGGTATTTTCCATTATTTTTACAATCTCTTTCAGGAGGTACCCGTATCATGTTTCTGTAATAAAGGTTTCACTTAAATTATGTGTTGGGGGGTTTTTTTCGTGTTGTTTTTTTTTATTTTTTTTCTCTGTCCACTTTCCTTACTTTGTCTGAAATATCTTTTCAACTCTGATACTTTCCCAGTTGTTTTTTTTTTTTTTTTTTAAATGGCAGATGCTATTGTAATAACATGCAGGCCAAGAAAGCATAATACTACTTCTGTCTGCAATTGATGTGCTTATATAAATGGTAGAAAAAACTCAACAACCTGTTTAGCTGTACCACTACTTATTCTTGCTCTTTTTGGGGGAAAGTGTTGTTAATAGCTGACCCTGCAGCTGTGAACTCTGGCTGAGAAAATAAGTAACTGAGATGCACAGTGTCATGTTTGGCTCATTCTAGAAATTGAATACGTAAGTCTGGAAATACATAACCTTTAGTATTAAGCATGAAAGCTGTGGTCACTGAAAATAATGGACTTTCTGGATTTCACATGTGCTCATTTACTTATCAAAGCAAAAGGCAAACCTAGACCTGAGGTTTTAAAGCAAGAAGTAGAGCTGAATTTTCAGAATAGTGAGGTAGAACTCCTCCAGGTTAGTCCCCACTTAGTTAGACCATGGGCAAACGTTTTGCCATTGCTGTGTACCCTGCTCGACCTGCATGTCCCTTATGGTTAAGTCTCATTTCCCACTAACAGATGTCATTTGCTTGCTAGAGTGTGTGTTTGCCTACTGTTGGGTGAGATTGCACTTCTTACTGGCAGGGAAGACTGGATGTGAAGGTCTTTAGGCTTGTCTTTAGGTTTTCTCCTTTTGATTAAACTTTGGCTTCGCAAATGCAGCTGCTGTCTTACCAATTGATGTTTCTTTGTGGATTTAATGTCAAGTCTTGTGTTATTGCTGAAGAATATACACTAGATCCTTTTGTGTTTTTACCTTCAATTATATTACTGATTTTGGGAGTTATCAGGATAATATTTAGATTTTTTGTCATATTTTATTTTTGGGGATGCTAACTACTTTCTTGATTTATTGCAAGCTAATTGATACCTAAAATGTTCCATGACAGTTTCTTTCTGCGTTCATTGATCCATTTATTGTATCATCTAGGCTGTTGCCAAATATGCACCTGTAGTGCATTTGGGAGATCTTTCCCCCGTTCGACACCAGCATTCACGTTAATCCACTAACTCAAATCTCTGTTTCCCTAAGCTTAGCAGCAGTGCTGTGGTACTAAATCTTGATCTTGTTTCATAATGATGCTTCTTCTTTGTAGTTACTATCTGTCATTTAATTTATTTGCTTCTAAAAGCTGTGTATTATTTTAGTAAATGACGTGTTTATATTTTGAGTTTCTAGCCTATGACTGCAGTAACGAGTAGCCCTTTCCTTTCCCTTGAAAGATAGTTTCAGGCTCATCCTAACTGATTGCTTTCACTCACTTGCTGATGTTGTGCTCTTCATTTGAGCGTCATTGTCTTGATGGTAATTAAACAAAAGCCCAATTAAGTCTCCCGCTATACTGGGAAGCAACTTGCCAGAATTTGACAGTAGAACAAAGGACATTTCATTGACCAATTTCTTCTGAGGGAGATGTCTCAGTGGAGGTCTGTAAAGCAGCACGTGTGATTTTAGACACTTTACAGCTATCATTTTCAAATTATTTTAAATCTGTGACTGAGCCTTCTGCTCTGTTCCAAAGATGTGGCTCAAAACACTACTTGTGTTGAAGAGCTAATTTCCATCCACTGACAATGTGAAAGCCCTCTTGAAACATCATATTTCCAAAGGAGGCAAAGTGAGAGTAAGTAACCTCTTAGCTTCTTGGAGTATTTCAACACAGGGCTTGTGATAAAAAGACAGGATTAAAAATTTTCTTTGTTTATCCAAAATATAAGCCTGTAAATCCCACTTAACTGAAGCCATCGTAGTTATTGCTCTTAATATTTTTGTTTCAGAAGCTGTAAATTGGAAGAGTCACTTTAGAACTGGAAAGAGAAGAATGAATTAGAACAATGTTTTTTCCAAATGGAGCCGTGCATGGCTGTTGGCATTCATACTGCTGAGTAAAGTGGCTTGAGAAGGGGGAGGGAACACACAAGATGAAGAGAAAAATGACCAGAAGAGCCTGCTTTGACAGGACTCTTTAAGATAGTCACAGGACCACTGCCTTACTGCATGAAAACTTGTAAAATGTATGAAAAGAGAATTTCAATTGGGTCCCCAGCTCTTTCTCTCTCTCTTTTACCGTTAACTTTTTTATTTGAATGCCACAGCTCTGTATCACTGTATATCAAGACCAAGACAATAATTGTCAACAGTTCCAAGTACATGTGTACATTATTATGTTTGATTTCCACCGAGCCATAAACACTCTTTGTCCTTTGCCTTTTACTAGCTATTGGCTTGGCTATTCCTTGTGGACAGGAAAGCTGTGTTTAATGCTTTGTAAAGTGGCCATCAGTTCCTTGCTTTTATCTCTATTCAGCATAAATTATTTTCAGCAAGGCCACAGAACTGTTCTGGCCAAGATTTGCAGGTGCCCCGTGTGGAGAGCTATTTCAGGATAAAGGCTTAATCTTGCTGTGTCTTTCCTCCCCTTCTCTCTTATTTCTTCTCTCCTTGAAGAATACTAATCCTGAATGATAGGAGCCCATGACTGGTCTCCTCCCTCCTTCATGGCTCACTTCTGTTGTTGTTTTTTTTTCATTTTCAGAATTAACCCTCAACCGGACAGTCTGAAGCATATTCTTTTACCGTTAAGCTTGAAAACTTTGTGTGTGCTGCCATTGCAATATTTCTAAGGGGAAATTCAGCCCCTAATTATCAAATTAGATGCACATTTTGGTTCTTTGGCATGACTTTACTTCTGTCCATCTGTTAGGTTGGCACTCTGCCCTCTCAGAAAGTAGCCGACCAGTTTCAGCTGAGCAGAGGAGCCAACCAAAGATGGGTTAAGAGAGGCAGCCCGCAGAACACTTTATGTTCGATTCCTCTTGCCAAAAGCTCTTCCTGTTTGCAAACAATGTCAGCGTAAGCCCATATGCTCCATTACACGGGGTGACATCTGTGGAGACAGATGCAGGGATGGCAATACAAATGACATTTGATAAGGAAGGGCATATGTTATGAAACCAGACACCACTATGAGTTTAAGACCGTGTCTGTACTGCACGTGCATACAGAAATATAGATTGCTTCTGTATTTCGGTGCATGAGTGCATTCATCAGCCCCAGGGTTGGGCTTGTGAAGTGCATTGTTGTTCAAGATTTGTGCTAGGCGTAGCTGCAGTTTTGTGATTTGGTTGTTGCACGTTATTACCTGAGGTCAGTATTTTGCTTCAGTACTCTTTGGATGGTGATGTGCATTAAGGGTCCGGTAGCTTGCACTATGTAAGGAAACACATTTGGATAATGCCAGTGTACGAGGAGCCTGTTGTAGCAGAGAGTTCTGCTGTGCAATGTCTTTCTGAAGGATTTCAGCATTACCTTACAAAAATCCATTTCGGTGTTTAGAGATAAATTATTTGCATGTGAATTTTACATGTCTGGGTAGAAGAGGTGTAAAAACTTCTTCCTTTGCCGCTTTGCTAGATTTTGCTTTTTCACCAGAGGTCAGCTTTGTAGCTAAAGCTGCTCTTCCTCAAGCACCTCTGCTTTTAGCACCCTTTTTGTATTCTACAAATTGCTAAATAGACTTCGCCTATAATCCGTTTTAACAATTTGAAGAAAAGATTTACATTGAGGAAACACATTCTATTGGGTTAGAGCACAAGCAAAAATAAAAAGGTGCAGTATTTAAAATATATGCCTTATCAGCCATATTGAAGGTTATATTTTTAGTATTGGGCTGAATGGAAAACACACTTTTCAAAGAAGATGAACGGGTACTGGCAAAGGCAACTTTCCCATTAAAAATAAAAATAACTCGCACATGGGTACGTTTTTCGTATCCTTTTAATGGAGTTAATATTTGTTGTTTACAGACCTGAGAATGGTTTTTGGTGTTTCGTCTGGCTTTTTATTGAAAAACATTTATCCAAGTGTCCTAATGTATTTGTTTATTCAGATAATGTAGGACTGTAATGAATAGTTGTAGGTGACTTCTAATTTTCCATTCATTAAGATTTATTTTTGGAGCATTTCTGGGAACGGTGACACTCTTTCCTTGGTAGTTTAAGGGCAATGTTATATTTGCTAGCTAAAAGACCTCCTAAAATGTATATAGCTGTTAAAGACTTGGGCTGAATGTGGTTTGTTGAATTTGCAGTGTAGTGGTGGGGAAACCCATCTAGAGGAAGAGGATTTCCTTAATCATGGTGATACAGTCACTTTCTCTGCACAGCTTTTTTTCTGCACTTCCAGAAGGATAATTTCACTTCTAGATTGGATTAGACAAAGGAATTCTCCAAAGCATTCAGGAGTGTTGGTTTCTCTGGTTGGGGTTTTTAAGAAACTTTAAGCACCTCATTTTCTTATACCTCTCAGTTGTTTTATCTGTAAAAAAGGGTTAATAGTAACGATGATGATGATAATGTCTGGTTTTTATCTCCCAGTCTCTTCAATCCTGCAAAGTATTTTTTCCTGTATACTCTTAAGGCATTACTCAAGTTACACTCGTTGACTCTTTCCTTGAAGTGTCACCACCCAAAAGGTGAAAATAAACACTTCCCTTTTTCATTTCTAAATTGGATTAGTAGCTGCAAAATGTGATTTCTGATAACTATACATACAGGATGAAGATTCAGTGCAAGTAAAAAGGATTAACTTGTAGAGACTGAGAAGTGCACTGGCATTTTTTTCTCACTGTATTAAATTGCTAAAACTGTGTCTTTTTTGTAAAATGAGCATTTTTATATTAAATTGCCTGGATTTTGCAGAAATACAGTGCTTCTGTTGCATTCAGTGTCAGCGTTTTTTATACAGTTTGCAGAAAAAATTATGTTATTTTGCGAGAGGTTGAGGATACCCTTATAATTCCCTTGTAAATGTTTTTGGTACAAAAAGCCTGGCTTAAGTCTGCAGTGCTTTGTTATCAATGAACCTCTCCACATGTTCATCCACAAGTACTTTTTCCTACTGAAGGATCAAAAAACTGGTTTATTTATTTGGTTACATGATGAATTGCATTAACTTATTGCCTATGCAAAGTAGCCAATGGAAATGGCCTCAAGCTGGACCAGGGGAGGTTCAGGTTGAACATCAGGAAAAATCTCTGCACTGAAAGGGTGGGTAAGCATTGGGATGGGCAGGCCATGTAGGTGGTGGAGTCATCATCCCTGGAAGCAGAAAACCTCTTGATGTGGCACTTCCTTAGCTGACATGGTGGTGTTCCATCAAAGATTGTACTTGATGATCTTGGAGATCTTTTCCAACCCCGATGGTTCTGTGGTTCTCAGAGATCCGTGCAAGCTGCTTTAGTAATCAGAATGTTTTCTTCTAATGGGAATTGCTCTTTTTGCCTCCTTGTGTTTCTGACAAGTGTTTTCAGTGTGTTGATTTTTTCATGCAAGCTCTGACGTTGTGCTAGCCGTGGGATCAGGCTCTCCCGTCCAAGCCAACCCTACAGGCTGTTTGTTGCAGTTTTAGGATCAGCACTCGGAGAGTTCTGAGGAAATCTGTCACCTGGTGCTACCAGCCCAGCAGCTGCATGAGACTTCAAAGCTCTCGTCTGGCACACTGGAGAAATAGTTTTGATTTACAAAAACTCTCCTGTCAGTGCTTATCAGAGAATTTAGATGTTGTGAACTTCCTTAGATAGACCATCTCCAGTAGTGATGACTTGCTTTGAAAAGCCTGTTTGGTTGCCCCTCTGGAACAATAGTGGCAGCTATCTTGAAAGGAGGAGTTGGACAATTCAGAGATACCATCTGGACCAGCTTGGGGATCAAAACAATTCTCTTTTAGAGAAACACTGAAAAGAATTTCAAAACTTGAAGGCTGCCACATCTTGCTAGTGCTGAATACATTGATGCCTGCCAGTAAGGGAAAAACAATGAGGTGTTTGACTTGGTACTGTTTAGAAATGTGCTAAATTAAAATGCCAGGTCTACTTCAAACAGGTAGCACTACTGAATTTATATTTCTTTAAAAAAATTGAATAATGATGGTGCCTGCATTGTAGTGGCTGAAGAACTGAGAAGTTGAACAATATCAGCAAAAAGTGATTTTCAGAGAATCTTGGAAATTCCATTCCCTTAATTACTTTCTTTACAGAGACAACTTGCAGCTTATCTCATGGTTGTTACAAGATTCAGAGTGGTTATGGCATTGCATATCTCCCCTAATGATATTAATCCTAACCATGATAACTAATGATATTAATCCTCTGATGCAAGTTTTCCACTACTGTGATCATTTGTGCACAGCGCTTTGGAGGCAGGGGAGCAAAAAAATGTCAGCAGCTAGATGATACTTGGGGAACATTCAAGTTAAACACCTGACATATGGTGGGTCACCCTCCAAGTATGTGTGATTGAATGATGGTTAACTGATTAGCACAGTTAATTAAGACCAAATGTGTCTGAAATGTGAAACACTTTTTTTTTGAGGGTAGTAAGAAGTGCACTGTAAACACCCATAGTTTACAGACCTTACTACAGTATAACTGTCTGCAACCCACCCCTCAGTTGTCCTCAGGAACAGGTTTGTGCATTGTTTGTTGTTGCCAAGCAAGTATTTCTAACATTTTTAATGCACTTTGTAAACCTTGTTGTTAATTGTTTTCTAAGGCTCGAGGGGAATTGCTACACCTGGTTGTTTTCTGGTTGATCCTTTTCTAATGAAGTGACCTGCCCATTTAGATGTTTCTGTGCTATCTTGACATAAAACTGTGTCTGGGAGCAAAATGCAAATGTTGAGCCAAAATTTTTTTACGGTCCACATGTTCTCCATGACAAAGAAAGATTCAGTCTTCTGGTGCAGGTAAAAATCATGATGAGATATATTCTGTAAAATACAGGTGCTGGGAGCACACAGGGTAGGCACTGAAGAAGCTTTGACCATCTGATGCAATAGCTAAAGGTTGTTGTTGATCACAAGGATTCATTTAGCTCTATTGGGTTCTCAGGGAGAACAGAATACCATCTAGTAAGCCTCAAACAAGATTGTAAATAATGAATCATTTCAAAATGTGATTATGGTTGTAACACTGCAGGATGCAGGTTGGGTCTGAGCACTGAGAAACAGGCTGGTTGGAGAGGCAGAGTGCCACCTCGCCTCCTGCAGCTGTGTGGTCACTGGCCGTTAGCTGGACAAGCAGCTGGTTGTTCAAGTGCTTAAATATAGATTGAGGAGCTTAATAGCAAATAGCTATTTGAATGATTGGTGTTCCTAGTACAATACTTACACCAAGATTTACTGTTGCAAAAGTTGTCTGAGCAAACAGCAATGATACTATGGATTTAGAAAAAAAAATCAGTGAAAATACAAATAGTGAAATTTTGTGTTGGACTGGCTGGCAGTAACTCGTTGCTGGAATGCTAAACAGTAGTCCAAAATTAGTTAAATGTTTATAGATGGATTATTGAAATGATGAAGCTGTTTGGAATGTGGGGTTTTGAAACGACTAATCCAGGGCAGTGCTTATGTTTTGATAGTTTTGTAGATGCTTTTGTATCTTTGGAAGGAGTTATGACCATTGTTTCTGGTATTGTACATACTTAGTGCACAAGCTTTTAGTAAATTACCATTGTTAGACTTGCATCTTGTTAAACAAACATAGATTGAAACAGAATCTGTGCTGTAAAAACAACCGCTTGCAAGCCAACTTCTTTGTGCATGTGGGTTATGTATCATTTCCCCTCAGGAATTAACAACATACCTTGAACTTCACTTTTTCATTTGATTGAAAGAGAGAGCCTTGCACACAGAAGAACAAAAACTCTCGGACTCTAATCTCTTAATCTCCATAAAATGCTTGAATGTTTAGGTTTGATAATATATGAAACAAATCTGGTGGTCCGTAACATTTCTGATGTGCATTCCCTTGTTTTGCAGCAAAAAAAAAGAAATCAAAGCAGACATAAAACAACGTATGACAGATGGGTTAGTGTTGGTGAGAGTTAGCCCCCAAGCATGAAGAAATTCCATACCCCTAACTCTCCCTTCTAATATGCTAGTGGAAAGTCATTTTGGTGGCCTAATAATTCCTTTGCCAATGTTAGTTTTCTTGCCAGTGGGATCACCATGCACTCCGTGGACTTCTGTATTAGGCTTTTTGGTGCTAGAGAAGAGACTATAGAGGAGTAATGTCAAGGAATGGAACTTCTTGGCTTATAGCCTTTTGTGCTTGGAGGCAGATCTGCTGAAAAATATGGAGCCTTCCTGATGCTTGGGATCAGGAGCTGGTTGAGATTTGAAATCGGGTGACTGAGATGAGAAGGTGCCCATAGTAGGCCCAGCTCTAGCACAGCTTTTCTAGCCAAAGAAACAGCTTCACAGAATTAGTGTATGCAAGGGGGTGGAAGTTTTTTCAATCTGTTTTCTTATATAAATATTTTTTTCAAGGGGAGGTAGTTCCTGGGGTCCTGCAGTATCCAAAATGGAACTTACTTCCCTCCCACCTTCCTTCAGGGGAGCAGGAGAGAACTGAGCCCTGGTTCTGGCACATACTCACAGGTGAGGTGATCTCCAAACATGTTGTAACTATTCTGCTATAATTAGTCCTAATGCAAGGAGGTTCATCTTCTGGTTTTTAAGTCTCAAGGGCTGGAAGAATGTTTTGTTGTTGTTGTTGATGATGATTGGGGTTTTTTCAGTAGGTACAGCAGTTTCATCTTTCCATTGTATCTCACACAACTAGCATGTTGTGGTTGTCTAAATGTAGGCAAAATATACATGTTTTAGATGTGCTTTTAACTCTTAAAGTAGACATCTGCCCGTTGTATTGAAGCCCTTGGCCCTTAAGTTTTTCCCACCTTTGGGATCTTACACTGGAATTTAAAAAAAAAAAAAATTGCTTCAGAGGAGGATTGCCTGTCTGAAAAGTCTGCTCCAGAAATGTGCGCAGGACCTAATCAGAATAAGAAACAAAGAAAATACTGGCACTACACGATGTGTGGATTAGATTGGCAGGAAACTGGACCATAGTTAACTTCACTCATGTGTACTGAAAACACACTGAACCCCACACACACAGTGTTAGTCTTAGTCTTTAAAGTTTTGTTGGCAAAGCTCTTCCTTTTATGAGTGGGAAAACAAGTCATGCCCACAGCAGACAGAGTTATGCTGGCAAAAAGCTCAGTGTAGTCTCTGCCAATTGAAGAAATCTCTGACGTATGTATTTTATTCCATTCAAGGAAGAGCCTTGGCTACCTCTTCCCTGCCCCCTCATCCTTTTTTTTCCAACCCAGCAGAAGCTGCTTCTCCACTAGTGGGAATTGCAGAGATAACACTGCCTGTTGCAGTCCCTTTTAGTGTTGGGAAGCCATTAGAAGAAGCTACTGTCATCTTGGATCTTGATTTGTTTGAGTAGGTAAAGAGAAAAATGCTATCAGAGGGGATAGAGAGATCACTTGGAGGCAGAAATTGCATGAGAAGAGTCCTGTCAGGAGTGCCAAAGCCTCTGATGAGGTTTCTTGGGACTTGTCAACCTTAGTGCACCATCTTCACTTTCTCAGTGACGTGGTTTTGCCTGGAGGCAGCAGTAAACCATCAATATGCTGGTGTGACAGGAGAAGATCTTGGGGATCTCTGTCTCCCAAGGCTGTCACTGACTGACGCAAGCTATCAGCAAGTGGAAGCTACAGTTTTGGAGTGATTTTTTTAATTGTTTGTTTGTTTTCTTTTTCTAAGAAGGAAAAGTTGCATGTTTTTTTTGCACACAACCAGCTGCTCATGGAAGATAAGAAATTGCAGCAGCCAAAGCTTTAGATTTATTGCTGTGGCCAATTTCCTGTTATTTTTAATAGGATACGGCCCCTCCACTTCTAAACTCGTGAGCTGTATCAAAGGGACTGTATCGTGTTTCAAACCAATCTGTCAGGTCCTGAACACGTGGACAGGGTTCTGGCTTCCTGTGCAACGTTATATCTGGTTTAGGTATTTTTTGTCTGTGGGTGCATCCACGTAAGTGTTTCAACTCCCTGCTGTGGGGATTTTTAGGAACCTTTGGTTTGTTTTCAAGTCACATTGTTTGAAAAGAAGAATTTGTGTTGAGGTTTGCTCAGCACAGGGAGTGGGAAGCAAGGACTACCTGAGTGTCAGGGCACCTCTGGCTCAGCATGGGTCACTGCTTGGGTCGGAAATTAGGGAATTCCTGGCTGGCTGCTGAGAGAGAGATTCAGCCTCTTTGCGGTGCCTGAGTGGCTGCAGTAGGGGGAGGAAATCTGGCGGGTAAAGTTTTAGCAGATAAATTTGGGTTAAAAACCAAGGTTTTAAAAGAGGGAAATGTGTTGTGTATCACTGTTTTCTCTTGATTAATTTTATTTGGATTATTTTGGCTGTTTTAATTCAAAAACATTTTGAGTGTTGCAAGTAGTCAAAATATCCCAGTGTTCTCATGTGTGATAAAAATAAGGAAACAAAATTGAGTCAGGCACTAACAAAGAACTGCAGAGAGAGTTAAAGGAGGGAGATCAGTTGGGCTGTGTTTTAAAGGGACTTAGTAGGACTTTGAGATGGGGATGCTAGTGCCCTGCGTGGGATCCAGCATAACTTGCTGGATTTATGCAGTGCAGTTGTAATTTGGCAAGCTAAATTTGTAACTGTAATTGTTCTGTGGCTATTTGTAGACTTTATAGTAAATTTCAAAACTGCCCTTTAAAAAATGTCTTGTTACTTTCTTTTTCTGGCCTTTTGTTTTTTTGTTGGCCTTGGGTGGTTACTTTGTCCTTAGACCATCTACGTAAATTTTAGTATTAATGAACAATGAGGTTAATTTTAGTTAAGTGTATTTTAACGTTTGTTTTTTTAACCAAAATAATTTAACTGCAAATTGGATTAAACAGGAGGTGTGTTTATATTTTATTGAATGGACAATATTTTATTGAATTTAAGGCCAGGGAGATATATTTCTTAGGATTTAGCATTATCTCAGTCTGAAGAATGAATTTTTTGTGTTCATCTTTAGAAAGTCACAAGCCCTATCATATTTTTGACATCATGATAATTCCATTATTTTTCTTTCTCTGTCCTTCTGGATAATATTCTTTTGCCTTCTGTTAAGGATATTGTTAGCAAACAAAAAACAAGCATTCAGGATCATCCCAAGATTGCAAATTTTCTGATTGGTACAATCATGTGGGGAGCTTCTACGAGCAAGAGCTGGAAAAAGAAAACAAACATAATTTTTAAGCTCAGAGGACCTGCAAAGTTTAAATAGGATTCAGCACACCTTGAGGACTGGTAAACTTCTGTCCACTGATTCTGGACAAAAAATCAGAAATGCAAGGCAGGTTTTGATTCTGAAGGTGAGATAGCAGTTCTTGTTTTAATGGATCATAGTTAACAGTATATTTAAAGAATGAAAGTGTTTTATAAATTGCATAATACAACCTGAAGGTATATCTGAATTACAGTGCTTGTTCATAATTGAAACTAGCTAGCTAACTCAGTTGCTAATTAGACAGTTTGTAATTCTGAGGAATAAATTTTTCTGGTAGTGGAGACTACTGAATTTTACCTTGGAGGCTGCTGCTGCCTTTATCAGCTGCCTAAGGTAAATACAGAGACCTCTTCATATCTTGGTTTTGGCATGAATTTTCCAGCACTGGCACTGCATTTGTAAGGAGAGTCTGGCCTTTTGCTCCAAAACCCATGACACTCAGGGGTTTTATCCATTTTATCTTTTTAGATGCTTGCCTTTTTTGTTTATTGGGACCTCTTCATTAGAGCACACTGGTTTTGTATGAACATAGATACTTTTCTTTATATTTCTTTACATTTCACACACTGGATTTTACTGTTTTGTAGTTGCAAGAACTATAATATGTGATGAATATGTGCTTGCATGCAATAAAACTACCTGTCTCTCCAGCTCTATCTAGTTCAGATTATAGAAAGGAAAATTGCCCAGTTAAGTTTCTGAAGACTTCTGGCCAAATTCTCTAAGCCAAACCCACAGTGACTTTGGAAAATAAAGTGTATAATTTCCAAGCAGACATTTCAATTGCTTTTATGGAGTCGTCGTAACGCCAGTCTCTGTGCTCGCTGACATGACGCACAGCTTGACAATGGCCGCAAGGGCTCCAAAGGCATCAGCCTTCCCAAAGATTTTCCACTGGAGAAAAACTAGCGTGTCAAGCTGGCAGCAAGAGGTGATGGCTTTAACTGTAGCCTGTCCATTTCAGATGCAGAGCCCACAAAAACCTTGTTTTCCTCATGGACACTTGCCCAACCCGGTCCTTGCTAGGTTCTTCACACATCATGTATTGTCATAGCTCCTTTCCCTAAGACTTGTAATAACTGTTTCTTTCTTACCACTTTTTTTCCCCCTGGTGCTGGAGCAGGAGAATTGTTTGTCTTTCTAAAATTAGATATCCATGGATACATATAATATTTTTCTCTGTTTAAACGTGGCAGTTGAAATTGCACATGGAAAAGAAAAGTGTGTTCCACTACAGGAAGTTCTGCATGTTGTATTCTTCATCTACAGGAGAATAAAATGTTATATTGGGGTATTTCACTCTTGGTTCTGTAGAAGGAAAACAACGCTTATAAAAGCACGTTTATACTGATGTCTATAGCCAGACTCTTCCTCTGTTTTCATTGTGCAGTGTTCAGGGTACCACCCTGTGAAGGGAAGCTAACTATGTATGGGTTACAGCTAAGGCACGTAAGTTTTATACTGCTTGAGTGCTTTTATATAATTCCTGTCTTCTTTCTCCAGCTGAAAGAAGGTATTGAAACCTCCTCAACTGTGTGGACCATTATTTCGTTTAGGTCTTCTTGCTCCAACATCTCCCTTCTTTTTTCAAGATCGCAGATAAACTTGTCTTGTTTGCAATTTCTTAAGATTCCACAGCATGTAGTAGTAGTGAAAAAGCTGTAGTAGTGGAAGAAAAATATGTACTACATTATTACTTTTTTGTCTATAGAAGTAGTTAGTTTTGTTTTCTAGAACCCCTTAAGATGCACAAAGACTGTTCCAAGGAAAAGCGAGGTGAGAAACTGGGAGGCTATTTGATGTCTAGGGCTGCAGGCAGGCCTGATTCCAGAATGGGGTAATTCATCTTGCTAACTTTTTGAAACTACCATAATATTTGTATACAGATGAGAAAAATATATAATTCTCACATCTCTGAGGTACAAGATGATAGCAGTATGCAAATATGAACTTATTTTAATGGAACGGTGTAATTGCTCTCATCTGTTGTCAGAGTAATAACTCGCATAAAAGGATGAGCCTGGCTCTTGACAATGGGTGGTGAGTAGTTATGTTGGACCTCTCTGCTGAAGGGGCTAAAACATAAATTAGGATTAAGGTGGTTTCTAGATTTCTTTTTGATCAGTAATATGAGACCCAGATTTTTATGCATTTTTTATGTTTAGAACACAAGTTAGATGAGTTGGAGTTGCTTTTTACTGTCTCTCTGCAAAAAAAAAAAAAAAAAACAAAAAGATTACGAACTTTGATTGCAGTGGAAATAAGTGCAGTCCGAATAGGCAAAGGAGTTTAGAAGAAGAATGGTCTTCTAAATTATGTATGTTACATGAACACCCACTGTTTTACTTCTTCAAAACAGTTTTAAAACTTGTACAGACCAGGCAACAGCTGGAAAGTCTTTTTTCACCTTTCCTATCTGCACTGAAAAAATGTTTTCTCTATGTTCTTTGCTTATCTTTGCCAATCTTTTTTTTTTTTTCTTCCTTCTCTCCCTCCACTTTGTGCCAAGGTGATGTTTTTTTTCCGCTCTGCAAATTAAATTCTTGCTCTAACTTAAAACTAACTAAATAAGTAGTGTCTGGGCTCTTTTGCTAGTGTCAGGCAGAGTACTTTCATATATCATGGTAGTGAGGGGGTGCTATTTGAGTCTTACTTATATAGCCCAGTGACCTGAAGAAGGTTCCAGCAATGGGAACTTGGTCTTTTGGCTCTACTAGTTTATTTTCTGAATTTCCACTGTGAAAACATGGTGGTAGATTTTGTGCTGCCCTTGTCACTGTCAGAAGACATATATCTGCCAGTGCATACATCCGACTGCCAGTTAAAATGTTTGGTTTACTGGAGTGTTTAGAGATACAAGCAAAGGATTTTGGAATTTGTCCATCATGAGTAGCAGCTTAGCTTTTCTTCGAAATTACACTTTTTTTGCTTATTCTTTCTTAATATAATCATAATGTTCATGCTTGGACATTTTGCAGCATTCATTTTCCAGCTGAATTCTAGGCTTTGTGATTCTAATAGCTTCATATTATTTTTGGCATAAAGGCTGATATTAAGGGTCGGCTGTTTTTTACTTTGATAAGGTTATATATCAAAACTTAGGAAAAAGACTGAAAAAATGTAGCAGCTTTATTTGGGGTATGTAATCAATGGCTGCCAATGAAAACTGATGTTATGAAATCCCATAAGGATATAATCATATTCCGTCAAATCTTCTTGGCTTGTGACCAATGAAAAACATGAAGGTGTACAAGTATTCATTAAGCACATTTCATGTTTCTTGTTTCCAGAAACTTTATAAAAATAGCCAGGTATAACAACAATAAATTCATTTTTCTTAGGAGGATATCCAGAATTGATATGCCAGTACATGACTTTGAACTGTAGCCCTACTGAAAAATGGAGGTTGTTTTGAAGACAGCCCTTCAGAAGGATTCTCCTATTTATGCTGTGTGAATGCCTGTGTTATATTTAGGCGCTGAAAATGCTTCTGGACTGAGTGTCCTGTATTCTGCAGTGGGGGGAGTGGCTGGGGAAGATATGAGCTGTTCTGTCTTTCATAAGGATTCTTAAAACTCTTTTCCAGTGATCCTATTCCCTCTTAGAGTGTCATGGCTGAACTGTGCTGCCTCCAGTCACCCTCCCACAAGAGCAGGTTGTAAACCCTCCTTATGCTGCAGTGCAGGGCAATGGTTTGTACTGCAGCCACAGCTTTTATTTAGCTGAGAGGGAACACTTTAATTCTGTCACAGTTGGGCTGGTTACCTTCCAAACCAAAGCAAGGTAACGTCACCTCTTCATGATGTCTACTGTGTGGCGGGCTTGATTTCATCTTTTTTCACCTTCTTGAGTGGATCCAGTGTGAAGTTGGAAATGGGTAATTAAAGGACTTCAGTCAAATTTTGTGTTTTCATTTTAGTCTTATCACTGTAATGAGGAAAGAGCAGAGCTGGTGCTATCTCTGAATCACACTTCACAGTGATAGACAATAAATTGCAGGAATTTCTCATTCCTTACTCTGCATGGTCTTTTTAATGGCTTTATCTGTCACTTAATCCCTGGCATCAGTTCTGTAAATAATTACCCTGTGACCCTGTGGTCCTTAGTAACTCTTTCAAAAGCACAGCTAATCATTTTATAAAAAAGGCAGGCCGGTTAATTCTTGGCAAGTTTGTCCCAGAGCTCTGCGTCTGCAAATGGGAACGCTGAACTTTAGCAGCAATAAATAAATAGCTTGGGTGGAATTGCAGTGCTGTGGCCACTTGGTGGGGAGCACTTCCCTTTCCCTTCCCACTGACACTGGTGTCTCGTGTGCAGTAGATGTTGCTGTGAGACAGCATCGGGCATGGCTTGGTCTGCTCCATTTTTTTCATCATATACAGCAACTTGCTACTCCATGATTATAGGAATTTGTGTTAGCACGGGCTTGTCTTTGTGGTAAATCGTTGAATAAAATGCGCACTGGTGTCCCGTCTTTGCTGTTTCATTGCTGTTCAGCCACTCTGCACTGGTTCTAGAAAGGCTGAAGTTGGAGACATGTCCCACTCCCACACTGTGTTGGTACAGGTTGATTGATTTCCCAGGAGTGGTGGCCACACTTAACAGCACTTCAGGAGGCTTAAGTGTCTTCACAACTGCCAAGGACAGATTTTACTTGCTTTTGGTTAAGGCACTCACTACAGCCACGTGGCTTTGCCTACTCCGCAGCAGAACTGGGGATTATGAAATTTAATTTCCTTTTTCTTCGAAGTGGATGGAAATACAAGGTTTCTTGCTATCCCTCTTGCAGTTTGTGGGCTTGCTGTGCTAAGTCATTTAGCTCCTTTAAGACATGAGTGCAATCTGTAGTCCATGTCCACATTAAGCCACAGAGGAATGTGAATATCAGGCTTCAAGTCAGAGAAATGAAATGCTTCCAACTTGCTAACCAGAGACAGGATTACAGGGAGGGCTGTACCATATGGGCTTTCTCCACTTTTTATTTTTGTTCCTGGTTTCTTCTCTTGCTTCTCTCCGTGCTGCAGTTAAACTGAGTGTAAGTCTTAGAGATACCTCATCACCTTAGACTTCTTCGAGTCCAGTTATGTGATAACAAACAAGATAACATGATGCATACAGAGAGACTGTTTAATTATTATTTATTTTACTCCACCTTCTTCTCTTTTGGTGTTTAGATTTTGCACTTAGAAGAAAATAAACTTACATGACCTATATATAGTATTTTTCTTTGCCTGCATTCAGCAGAACTTCAATGGCCACTGCAGTGGATCCAATGGATCAAAGGCCTACTTGTGCCACTTTGATACGAACATACACCTACTTGTGGTTGTATAGAAGGTGTTTTTTGATTTTGTGCAAGTTATGCTTAGATCTAGGCTATTTTAATAAATTGTGCAATTTAAATTTAGAGTAACCTTGCTGCTTTTCATTTGAGAACTAAAAGGTGAGACTAACTCCTGTGTTTCAAAGCTGAATTTCTTATAAGGAACAGCAAAACAAGAAAATATTAATGTTCTGTTTTGATGGTTTTTTGTCTCTCTATTTTAATATATGAAGTCTTCATTTTAATATACAGAGTCTACTACAGGAGCTACAGAGGGTCACAAGCTTACAGGTCAGTTTTGACCTTTATTGCTCCAATCATATGCTAAAATATTAGCATAAAAATGGATTAATCTGAGCAAGAAATAGAGATGGTTTATTTTAAAGAAGGATTTCTTTCAGCTCCTGACAAAGTAAAATTTTTTGCAATGCAATTTTTCACTCTGAAGTGTTACAAAGCAACTACCTTCTCTAACAGGGGCGGTTAACAAGCGTCAGGCTATAATCTCATTAAAAGCTGATAACCTCAGATATGATTCCAAATAAAGCTATCACCATATGTAAAGGGTGAGTATTTTGTCCAGACTTATGGTGAAAGGTTGTAAAGTGATTATCAAAGCACTGTTTGGAAAGGTGAAAAAAGAATGGCGTGCCACAGTTTTTAGGATTCATTACAGGGGGTTGGTGTATAAAGCTGCAGCATGTATTTTATACTCCAAAACTAACACAGTTTTACTAGCCTTCAGTGCAAAGCTGTTCTCTTGAGTAGAGCTAATGACAAATAATATGTTAGAGGAAATAAGCAGCCAATCTAAACTAATCTATTATAGCACTGCTGCAACTAAAAATGGAAAATTATACTTTTGTACAATGAAAGCGTATGGGGTTGCAGTTTGTACAATTTCTTCCTCTGTCAATGCAATTAGCAACACCTTTCGGAATACTGTGGAAGTAAACTCCAGATTTTTCTCCCAAGCTCATTTGAAACCTTTTGAAAAACATACTAGTGCTGAAGGATTTGTGTTGATGGCTGAAGTAGTGTTTGAGGTATGGGAGTTTTTCTGTTAAAAACTTCCAGAAAATAAAAAGACACTTGTTCATAGTATCTCAGTTACTATGTGCTATCCAACGCTGTGATACCCAGGTAATTGTTTTCAAATCTTGTTTATCAATATGATCTGCCACAGAGATGAAGGAAGAATGCAGGGGGCTGCTCACAGAGAGGGGTTCTTTTGTAGCCTTGTAATTCTGAGACACCAGTCAAAGAAGTCAGTCACTTCAAAGAAGGTTCCCCCCTAGCCTCCCCCTTTTTAGCCATAAATCTTACTTCTAAGTATTTTGACTGTTTCAGTCTAGTGTTTAAGCCCACACAGTGGGCACTGGAAAATAATCCTTTAATACAGAAAGAAAAGTACCATTAGCTCATTTCCGGCAGCTATTCTGTATTTCAGATGAGGTGTTTTGCTGTCGAAACAAATGCAGTTATTCACAGACTGTGGCTGTGTGATTTACATCAAGGCCTATATTCAGTAAAGATAACAGATTTGCTTTCTTCATGCATGTGCCCACAATATAATCCTCCTTTGATACAACTGGAAGGAATTTTTTCAGCATTTTGTAGCATCGATGTTTTAATACATTAAGTAGTGGAGAGGCTTTTTTCCCTGCAAGTTCAAAAGTTCATGTTATGATCTTGTGTGAAGTATCTACTTGTGTAACTAAATGTGCCTGGTTGTGGTTTGGGATTTACAGTGTGCATGCTTTTTAAACTTTATGTTTCTTTTCTCTCTCCCTCTTCTCTTTTTTCTTCACCCTATCACGCTTGGCTCTCATTGCTTATCTGCAGCCACTTTTGCTCCACTGCATTACCTCTGTTCATTACCTAATATGTGAATGACACTAATTGGGACTCTCCAGGAGAGTAGACCATTGTTCTAAACTTCAAGAAACTGAACAACGTTTTATTCTTACTGTAAGTCTGCAGGCTTGGGTCTTGCTTCACTTGGGTGCCAGTGTTGTTACTGACATCAGTGGGAGCAGGACTGGATTTTGTTCCTGTAAGGAAAAGGGCTGGTTGGCAGTTTAGAGTGGCCACCACATTGTTTGCATTTGATATGTTGCAAATTCAGTGGTTCTTGTTGATCTTTCCCCTCTCCCCCAATTGTAAATAATAAGAAAACATTTTCTTTCCTGGTGGACCGAGTAATCCCCATGTGTTGCAACCTCCTTATGTGAAACAAATACCTTTTTGACTTTTGCAAGAGTTGGAGGTAATGTGATACATTTTGGAAATCTGTAGTTATAACCCAGGTTTTCCCAGTTTTCTGTTTATTTGAAAGACTTTACAGTCTTCGAAATATATATATACATACACATATATCTATACATACACATGTATATGTGTGTATAGATATATATATGTATAGATATATATGTATATATTAAAGGAGGTGAAGAAGAATGGAAGGTACACAAGCATTACCACTAAGCAGAACTTGTAAACACTCACTGGTATAAGCCATTTTAAAATCAGAAGAAAGGCAGGAGCAGAAATAGCACACCTTCATTAAGTGCACAGGACCATATTTTGCTGCAGTAACACACCTTCCCAGCAGGATCTCATCGTGTGAGGCCAGGTAGGCAGCTGCCAGTCTCCATCTGACACCAGAGCCATGTAATGAGCTGCAGGCAGATCTTTCAGTCTCACAAGCAGTATGGCTATTTGCTTCCTAATCTCCAAGTTCTCTCTTGCTCCATTGAAAAATCCCAATACAGAAGTGAAACTGCAGCCACCTCTTGAGGATAGATATTTTTTTCGTTAAAGCAGGATAGGTGATGTTTGAACTTTTGCGTCTTTAGCAAAGTTTTTATTGCATTATTTAAAATCATACATCAACCGGCACCAATTTGTGCTAGTGGATGTTTAACTTGTGAGAATGCTCTGGGGTATATAATTTTACCCTCTATCTGGTACTTGGATCTGCTGGAGCTATTGATTCTGCTCTTCCTGTTATCCTGTGTTTAGAACTTCTTAGTTTTACTCGTGTTTCTTTGTAACATGAGAGAATAATGAAACATGCTGTAAGTTTTTCTGTGGTTTTCACTAAGTGTATCATTCATAGTTTTTATAATGTTTTTGCATGCCCATCAATCACATTTATCAGGAAACATAATCTCTTAAAAATCACTGTAGCTCCAACAAGTCTGAAGGAGTTGAAAACCTTCAAAAAGGTGACTAACTGCAAGGAAAAGTTAATGGCACCAATAGTATGTTGCTACTGATTGTAGCCAGGAGGGGTAAAATAGGGACAAAAGGTGAAGAATCCTGTCAAATGTTCTCAGAGATTTTTAAGTCACTTGATTATAATGGATTTTAAATAGTTGACCCTTACAATAATGGTTAGGCTTTCCTGATCTTTGATTGCTGGGAAGTGTTTAGTGAAAATTTAGCTTGCAGGACCTTGTGCCTTTTCTGAAGGGTGGCACTTAGAGACCAGATGTGCCAAAATGCCAGAATGCTGGTCTTGGTCTTGCTTCTCCTCTTCTGAATGGCTTGTCCCATGCAGAAAACATAACACATACAGATGCTGCAATATTAACTCCTCTTACAGACATTCAATTACAGAATGCTTTATTTTGGAGGGGGGGAATAAAAAAAAAAATTACTGCCGTTTGAATCAACTGGCTATTTCCGATAAAGCAATTTTTATTCCAACATAAGTTTGTAATACAGGAACAATGGGGATGTGTTCTGGGGAGTTCCTTTGCTGCTGAGACCAGGAGCCTTCCTTGGGCTGTGATTTCACAAACTGCTCTCCTGACCTGACCAACTGCTAACAATTAAGGCAGAATCGCTCTTACTTTTCCTTCTCAGAGCTGTGTGGTTCTTTTCTTCCCTCTGCCAGATGAGCTGCTCACTCTGGGCTCTGCCATGAGCTATCTAAACTCACTAACCAAGCTGAAAAGGATCATATTCTTTTACTGAGTTAGGGAGGTGAAGTGTCTAAACCAGGAGGAGGTTCCAGCAGATTTTCAGAGCTGGCACAAGACAAGTTGTAATGTGCTCTGGAATTAAGGGAGGGGGAAGAGCAGGACCTCTCTCCCATTCCTGGCAGAAGTGAGCTCTTAAATGAGATTGCCTCAGGTACAAAACTGCATCCTTGGACAGGTGCCATCCAGGCACTCTTGGCTGTGTCTAATTTGAGGTCTTGCAATAACATAGTGAAGGTGTGAGAGGCTTGTAAATGGTTAACTGCTGTACCCTGCAGACCTAAACCCTGCCATGACAGAGAGGTGGAGCTGCTGCAGACACCTGGCATGGACAGGCAGCATTTCCTGTTTGGAAGGGAAAGGTACTGGAGTCTGGCATTTTGATTCGATAGGTTGGTTTTGTTTTGTTTTTAACTTTAGAACACAAAGTTCTACAAGGTGAGTGGTAGCTCCACCTTCGTTACTGATATTGCGTGGATTAAACCTGATCACAATGGCAATGCAAGCGTCATGTAGGTGTGTCACTTGACGCAGATGTTACTCCTAGCTTGCATGCTTTGACTACCTCAAAAAGAGTTCTCCATCAGTAGTTGCCTTAGAAAGAGCTGTTGGATTGCTGGAGGTATTCTGGAATGATAAGTAAGGAAGTAATGAATAAGGTGCTAATTTGCAGGTTGGGAAGTTCACATCTTTTCTGCTTTTTGTTGGACACAGACTTACTGGAGCCTATAGAAATACTTGGTACCTGCGGACCTTGACACAGAAGAGGACTTAGGTGCTGCCTTACAGATTTGTACCCACAAAACTACATAGTTCTGTGGATGCACAGGAAAGGTGTGTTTGCGCAAAAAGTGTGGTACTTTAGCAGGGGAGAGAAGGATGGAATCACAAGGGGTGCATGTACCAATCTCTGTTCTTCGGAGTCTGTGAGTATGTACTGTCATGGGTACTGCCACAAAGGAGAGGAAAGGGCAGAATTCCGACTGGTTTGAATTGATGTTGTTAATTTGACTTTATTTAAACCTCTCTAGATGTTTTATTTGGACTACTGAAATCAGAAGCTGACCCAAGTTAGATACAGTGAAAACACAACAACTTAGATCAAAAAAGATCTGTTACAGCAGAGGTGAATCTGATGGAGAAGGCGAGTTTTCCTGGAAAGGGAAAGCTGTGATAAGATTGGGAAAGTAGAAATGCTAACTGAGATGGTTTTTTGATCTTTGGCCGCTGTGTATTGTTGTCTGATGACTCACAGCAGTAGTAACAGTAGCAGTTGTCTTCTGAGTTCAGTGTCCTGGAGAAGCCTTGGCATCTGTTCCTGCACACAGGTATGGGATCTCTAGATGCTTAGAGACTCTAAAAGTTCTGCCTAGAATATTGTAATAGTTACAAAAATTAAATTAAATTGTAACTTGACTCCTTTTCCAGAATGTAGAGGTGAGAGTATGAATAGTTTTATTACTGTTTGGATTAGGGGGATGTTTAAATTCCTGCCTGCAAGAATTTTTAAGGAGATTTAAATGCCTGAGGATGTCTTGCCAGGGACTGTATAAACAAGTAGTTGAAGACAGTGGCCTTGTGGCAGATGACTTGTTATTATGTAAGGGTTAAAACCCCTTTTCATCTGTCCAGAGATGAATTTGACTCCTGAGAGTCAGGCTTTATGGGACTTCCACCCATAACTGCATACAGGCACCTTGTTAGGCGCAGAAATGCTCCTTGCTGTACTCTACCTGCATGAAACACTCCCATGAGAGCGCTCAAGAGAGAGAGAGCTGTTTCACAGGGAGAAATCTCCACCTCTAGACACAACTCAGCTAGATGGAGAGGGACCGTGTCAGACCTCATCTCCCATGCACTGTTATTTTTACTCTTCCCTAAAACTGCAGGCCAGCACACCACTTGCAGCTGCCATGCCATGCTGCGGTCTCAGCCCAGCCCAGGGTTACATACTTCTGTTAGGTGTGCTGCTGCTCCTGCAGTGCCAGGAATGCTGGAGGGCTGCCAGGCGCTGTTGGTAAATACAGGCTGCAGTTTGACATAATTGCTTTCTTCCTGGAGTTTCAGAAATTACGTACAAAAGCAAATGAAGTGAAGGAAAGCATTCTGCTTTAAGTGCATTTCATATCAGATGCTGTGTATTCTTTTTTTATGCTCCTTTGAATGTAGCACAGTCTGTACCTGTTGTCTGTAACAGAGGAGAGAGTCACGTACTTGGAAATGTCCTGAGAGTTATATTGGCCTTAATTATTTATAAGCTTTTCTTCTCTCCTGGCCTTCAAATAAATTTGAGAATGCCCAGTGACTGGAGCAGTGCCCTTCACCTCACAAAGCAGCTTCTGCTGTATGGCCTCTTTCTCATGAAACACCCAGCAGCTTGGCTTCCCTTGATCCCTTCAGTCTGTCTTTTAAAACTAAAAAACAAAAGTCTGGCCAGCCCCAGCTGACTTTGGGAGAGCTAAGGAAGAATTTTTTGTATTTCTGGCTTCTTTTGGTTTTAGGTTTGGAAAACGGGTAAAATATTCGTTAATTTGCTTTTTGTGTAGTAGTGGTTTAACCTGGTTTCACTGTAATGTCTCATTAAAAAAAACAAAACAAGAAAATTACTGTTTTGGAAAAGCACAAATTTTTATCTGCATCAGGTAATTTAGATCCGTAGGGAGAGTTTCAATTCTATCCAGAAACGCTTCTGGTTTTTAAGAAAACTTTGTTCAATTCTATGCTGCGTATCACACTGTGAATCTGACCTAGTTCTTCGTGCAGGACTGGCCAGTGAAGAAGGGTGGTTACTAATGTTACTAACAGGTAGCACTAATGGATTAGCCTTTTCCTCCCTAAACCATTATTGCTGTGTCATCTTGAAGGTATTTGTTTGGTCCCCAGCACTGTGCTTGCAAGATATTCTTGGTTGTGTGAGTTATGCCTTCTTTCCCCTGCCTTTGGATGTGTGAACAACAGTGTTCTGTGGTTGAACAGTGGGGGAATGGTACCTCTTGAAACCCCTTCTCTGCAGAGAAGGATTTTTTGCAAGAATGATCAGTGACTCCTTCTCTCCCCCCTTGCAAGATGCAGTGGTGCTATGGGGGAATCAAACAGTGTTGGAGGGATCCACAGCTCTGTGTCTGCTGCCTTTGCGCAGGGATTGTGCTGGTAAGGCTTCCAGGCAAACCGAGGTGTTTCTCTTCAGTCACACGTAGAGAAAGAAGTAGGTAAGAGTGTCTTGGGCTGAGGCATAAGTGGTTTACATCAGGCCCTTGAAGCTGTTTGGTAGTGAAGGCTGTTAGGAGAACTTGTGTTGTGCTTGGCATGAGATCGTGGATTAAAGGTTTAGTTTTATTCTGTGTCAAATTTGTTTTCATTCTTTATTCTGTTTTCCCACTTATGGTCTTCCCCATTCTGCAGCCACTTACTTTATCCGTATGGGTTTTTCAAGTAAACACCATAAAAAGTCCAGTTCCAATGTCTGTGATAGCAAAGGGACTGGCTCATTGTTCCATTTTTTCTTGGTCTGATGAAGTAGGGGAAAATCAAGTTTTACCAAGAATCCACAAAGGTACTGTGTCTCTTTGTCTTCATACTGATGAAACTGCATTTAGGATACTTTTTTTTAGTAGCTGTTTTCTGAGAAATGGTTGAAGGGCTTTAAGGTTTTTTGTGTGTGTTGTAGGCTTACAGAGTATGTACTTTAAACATAAGGAATTTCCACTTAGCAGAATGTTTAAATTCCAAAGCTTATGCTCTAAGAACCTTGTTTAATTCAGCATACTTAGAATGAGCTTAATTTGCAAAGAGCAATTGATATACACACACAAAAAAAGAAAAAGTACCCAAGGTTTTTAAGGATCCCAGTGTAATTTCTCTTCCGAAAAATAAATACTTAATGGAAAACTTCAGTTTTAAAGATGTTATGTCTCTCTTTCACACCTGAAATACTGTTAATAGAAATCCTTTGTTAAAATTAGAACAAGTTCATGGTTATATGATAAGCTGTTTATAGGCTTGCATTAGTTTCACTGGTTTGGTTTTGTTTTAAGTGGAAGTGTGAGTTCGAGGAGGAGAGTGTTGTGAATGCCTGCACAGTTGGGGTGACTTTGTTAGAGACATTGCTTCTCCCAGGCAACCTTTAAATTGGGATGGGAGATCCTGTTACGGAATAATCCTTCATTTGGAAGACCAAAACATTTCTGTCTCTCAATGGCATCTTTTTTTCAGTCATCTACAAAATAACCATGAGTAAAAATGAATGCTCCTGATTGCTTTTAAGATGATGCAAACATTGAAGAACCTAGTCTACCTTTAGGTGCCTGTGACTGGTCTTTGAGATCTTATTTAGTAATATTACCAGAAAACCCAGTAAGAAGTTGGTCAGACATCCAGAATATGTGTAAACAGAAAGCTTAGACACCTGCATTGATTTGAGAATTAATAGTTTTTACAAGCTAGGAAAATCTGAGCTGTTTTTAAGTGTTTCCAACCTTGCCATCCCTATTAATTCTTTAACTGAAAACTAGTTTAAATGCGATCTTTTATGTGAGAGAGATTTCATTGGGCATTCATATATATATTTTAAGTTAAATGTAAAAGTAACCCAATCTGTATTACACAAAGTGCATCCATTAACCCATTTGTACATCTGCACCTTGAGAAAATGGTGCTGGCTGATTGCCCTCAGCAGAATTGAGGGAAAGCTCCCGTTACTTTACTGCTTTTGAAAAGCGGGGGAAATACTGGCCGTGTTTACCTGAGTGCATGATATAACTTAGAGCAATTAATGTCCAATCCATGTTGACAATTCTGGTATGCAGGAGCTGATGTGTTCATTCTACAACAGCATGTGTGCAGACACATCTTCTGGGATGGCTTGTTCAGCTGTAGCTGTAGTGTTCAGTGTGCCTGGACAGCAAAGCCAAACACTTGGGGTTCTTTAACTAAAACTGATTTCATCCTTAGGCTACTGCTGACTATACAATTACTGTACAGAGACTGGCTCCTGCTCTGCAAAGAAATGTGTGCAATTAACAGTAATGAAAGATAAACGTCTTTTTTGCAATTGAATTGGCCAGCTAAAACTCTCCATGTGTCCAACTTAAAATAATCTGCGAAGCCAGAGCCTGAACAAAAATGCTGTTCTTGATAAGATGTAGTCCTCCACACCCTTCCCTCTCTGTAATTTCCTTCCATTCTTCCCACTTTTCAAATTCTGGCAGTAGTTTCAGACAGGTTGGCCAGCAAGGTAGTTGGCAAGTAGTTGGCCAGGGGTTAAAGCAGTAGTCTGTCCCGCATGGTTTGGTACGAGGTCTGCAGCCATTCTCCTGAGCAATGTCGGACAAGCTGGTGAATGTTTGTTTCAATTCCTTTTCTGGGAGTCACGGGTTACGTGTCCCTGCCTCCTCAGGTTGTTGTGAGGATGTATTTATATGTCTTTGATGGCTTCTGATGTTACAGCGATGCAAGGTGTAACAGCTCTCTCATGCAATTATGTGAAAATAATACATTGTGTCTGTACCCATGAAAGCTGAAAACGGGAGATTAAACCACAGCAGCTAATTTGATAGGTTTGTTTGCATTTCAGTCAAGTAGCAGTGCTCCTTCTCAGTCTCTAGGCTGGTCTCTGGTGATGCTGGTAGACTACCAGGCTAGTCACACACCTAACCAGTGGTTTTCTGTTTGTGTGGGGTTTTTTTTTAGTTGCCTTTTTTTTTTTTTTTGTGTTGTTCTAACTCCCTAATAAATGGCAAGTTATACTGGCTTTGGAAAATACACTAAATGAAAAATGTGATAGTTATGTTTCCAATGTAATCATAACCACCGTAGTCAGTTGGGCAGCTTTTAATAATCCCCATAGCAACTACATCCAGTAAAAAGTGAAAATAACTGATTCATGCAGTTCTGTGCCAAGAGATACGTGTGGGCAATGCACTATCTGTTTGAAATGTCACACTCAGCTGATGCGTTCAAATGATGCATACTCTGCTGGCAGTGCCTTCCCTTGCTTCTCTTAAGAAGTAAGGAAATGGGATCTAGTTTTTAATTTGCAGTACTATTGGTTAAGAGAAATGGACTCTTAAATCCCACCGTTAGTGTTCCTCCATTTTTTGCTCCAGAATATTCAAACAAAAACCAGGAAGACTTGGTAGCAAGTAATTTGCTATTTGCTTCATTCCTCTCAGCACATGGAAAGTGGCATTTTAGAGCTGGTTATGTCAGTGCAAATGCTTTGTTTTAGTTTACCTTGAACCTGCTCTTAACTAAACTTTTTTGGTTTGTTTTGCTTTAAAAGAAGTGGTTCTTGCAGGTGAGGATCGTAACTTCTTAAATGTGATTATTTCTGTATCTCTTGTTCTTCTGTCTACTTTATGTTTTGGCTCAGCAGTTGCATACGTCCCTGATAAATCTTAGGAGTACTAGTTAGAAACAACATCTAGGATATGTGTTCTCTGCCTCCCACTCGGTGTTGCCCTGGTCTCTGACAGCCGCGTTCCTGCAGTTACTCATTCCACCTAAAAGGGTGAAATGCAGAATCGCTTTGGAGTTGGCAGCCAGCAAAATGCGAGGGATTGCCTCAGAGGAGGCTCCTCTGAAATGGCTCGGATGCTTCTTGCTTTTCACATGCATATTTTAGGTTTGATTTTTTCAGAGGTGCTGAGTGCCTGCATTTCCTGCTGACTGCAGCCAGCCTTTCTTCTCTCAAGATCGCACCTCTTTTCTATGCCTCTATTCCTTAGCTTTTTAAACTAGTTTTCAAAGCTGGCCCGAGGGCATGAAAACTTGAAGATTATGTTATAGACCCCTGTGGTGGGGGTACTGGTGGGAGAGTCAGCACCTCTGGATGAGTGCCCTGTAGAGTTGCTGTTTGTACCAAGCTTCTCAAAGAACGGCTTTGCAATTAAATCCGTGCTTTAAATTCAGCGCCAAAACAGTATTTTGGAAGATTTGTTGTATAAGGTGTTCATTTGGGATATGTAGTAAGTGCCTGGCAATCCTGCGTGTGGAGGTGTTTATTTTATGGTTTTAAATGTGACTCTTAAACTTTTTTTCTTTCCCACTGAACTTTAGGAACACCTTGTTTCACACTTCAGCCTGCTTACTTTGATGTATTTTGCAGGAATCCCTTGGAGCTTGCCCCAGGAATGGACAGCTACCTCCATCTCTGGAGGAGAGCAGTGCCCGCTGAAGAAGCCTTCGAGGCGAGTGGACAAGCGTGCTGATAGCCAGCTCTGGGAAGAGCCCGGGCAAGGGGCGACCCTCCAGACCTTCAGCCATGCCTTTCGGGCTGAAACTGCGGCGGACCAGGCGCTACAATGTGCTGAGCAAGAACTGCTTTGTGACCAGGATCCGTCTGCTGGACAGCAACGTGATCGAGTGCACCCTGTCCGTGGAGAGCACGGGGCAGGAGTGCCTGGAGGCTGTCGCTCAGAGGCTGGAATTGCGCGAGGTAAGGGCAGCCCGGGAAAGACCATCTGTCACTGGATAATTGGACACATTTTTAGCTCAGGCAGTCTGTGCGTTTGAGTCATGTTGTTCTCGGGGCTGGCCAGATATGATCAGCAGCTGGAGCTTGGACAAACATACTCTGATTGCCTGAAAACTGACGGCGGAACGGCTTTGGGCTGCTGCTCATCCATCATGGCTTTGAGAGCTTTGTAACATGAAGTTTCTTTTCTTAGAAAGCCGTGAGTGTTAAGCTTTTTAACTGGGATGCCAAAGAACAAGTTACAGTAACTTTTTCTTCTGAATGTAACTCTGGTTTCACCAGCACTGATGGCTGAGTTATGCCAGTGGGAAGGAGACCACTGGCTTTTAAACATCCACCTTCATATAAATACTCTTTTTACTGTAAAACTGAAGTAGGCAAGTGATGTTATTAGCAGTAACAACTTACAGTTGTGTTTTACTAGTAACAGTTGGAGGATGGTGGGTTTTTTCTTCCTTTTGTTTTGTTTAATATTTCACATCTGAAATCCTGAAAGGAGTCTGTATTAGTTTGAAAACA
>VWZT01014676.1:148710-189586 GCA_013397055.1 Pachycephala philippinensis | reverse complement strand
TGCAGAGCAGATGGGGGCAGAGCGAGGGTGGGGAGCGGAGCGGAGATGGAGTGCGAGGAGAGATGGGGCGCAGAGGCGGTGGGGAAGAGGGAGGATGGGGGCAGAGAGGGCCTGAGGTCAGGTGGCAGAGGGGCCCCGCGGGTCCCGGCCCGGCCACCGGCGCTGTCCCTTCAGCACCACCGCGCCCGGCCCGGGGCGGCCCAGAGCCCGCCGGGCTCTCGCTGCCCAGCGCAGCCCCTTCGCTGCTGGGCCCCAACCCAGCTCCTGCTCCGCGTGTCTGCCATCCTCTGGGACTGATTCCCCGGCATTTGTACCGAAACGAGCCGCTCCGGGGCCCGCGGGGTGGAGGGAGAACGGGGGTCATTCCCAAAGGGATGGTTCGGGCAGAGCCCACCAGAGCCTGGGGGACCCTGGGGAGGTGGGAGCAGAGCCAGGCTGCTCACGAAGGTAAGAAATGCAGCACACAACGGGGCGAGCGTGGCTGTCTCCACCTGATAATACGTTTTTCACGTGTGATTTGGGGCCCTCAGGATAATCCATATGCAATATTCGTGCGGGCCAAACCCAATGGCCAGGCTGGCTTTTGCCATGCATTATTCATCGATAGGCATCTTTGCACGTGCATACATTAATTGTTAATTGAGAGGCATCTGGGTCCAAATGGCTGCGAAGCACTTTTGCAAGATTCAAAAAAAAAAATAAAACAAACCCAAAAAACACTAAAAGAAATAAACCGAGGTGCATTTAAAAAAATAATAATCCCAGAGCCATCTCTCCCTGCAAACCACACCCAAATCAAGGCATTTGTACCAAAAGGTGGAAAACCACCAAAGCCAAGGTCACAGCTGAGCGAAGCCCTGTAATAAATGCGCGGCGCAGCGATAAAAGACTCCAGACTAAAAGGAAAAAAAAATAAGCCTGCAGCTTGGCCCTGAAGGATGAGGATGATGTGCTCTGGTAACTAATGAAGGAGGGAGGAATCCAAAGCCAGGGGCTCTCCAGGGAAACAGCCCCACCTCCTTCCCCTCCTGGGGCCGTCCCCGAGGATCCAGCAGGGTTAGAGCCACGCTGATCTCAGGTGCGTGGTCGGGGGCTGGAGCCCCACAGATGGTCTCCCAGGTACACACAAGTGCTGTTTTATTCAGGGTTTATAAATATTAATTGCCACAGCGCTGCTGATGGGGCAGGGCCGGAGCTGTGGCGAGTGCTGGGGGAGGCTCCAGCAGGAGGAAAGCCTCGGAGAGGTTGTGGTGACACGTTCTGCAGTTTGCTGAGACGAAGGCAGTGGTTTCAGGCACAGCCTGGATCCAGCTCGTTCATCCCTTGGCACAGCCCTGCAAGATGCTCAGATGGCCACGGGCTCTGCGGAGGGTGGGAAGGATCTGCCAGGAAAGCCGGAGGCTGTGCAGGGATCCAGATGGGAATGAAATCCTGCAGACAGGACTAAACCTCCACATGGCTCAGAGCTGATAATGGTCACTCCCAAAGGCTGTTCTTCTGCTGTACAGATCTGACTCTTTTACTGTGGGAAACGGAGGAGTAGAAACCCCCACAAATATTAATGAGTTTAATTTACAGCCCTGGAAAGAGCTTGGGTTGATGTAATGATAAAGGTATACAGATCTTGAGCAGAAGAATTATAAACCTGTGTTTCTATAGTTATAAGTGAGAAAATGTATTGGGTGATACGGTGAAGGGTTTTAAGTATGATAATATGATTTTATAGTTTAAGTTAAGAATTTAGATGTTATAATAGAAGTATCTGTGTGTACATGAGCTAACAAGTTATTGGTCAAGAAACAGACACAATGCAGTTAAAAGTACCAAAGGTGATAGGTTATAAAGTCAAAACAAAGTTTCGTGTTAATTGTCTATTGGACTGAAAAGTTATAAATTGCCATGGAACTCTGAAACTCGTGACTTTCTTCAGTTATGGCGACTTTCTGTTAAACCTGTGACTCCTGAGACTGATGCCTCGTTTGATTTTTTTAAGTGGTAAGTCACAAATACCAGAGTTGGTCCCATCTCTTGGGCAAGGCTCTGACATTTCACAATAACCCCACAAAACCCAGACAGCCACACACCGAACATCCGTCTCCAAGTGCTTCCCCTTTCCTCGAGGACACACTCAGCAGAATTTCAGCTATTTTGGGTTTGTATTTCCAATTGGGCTCGTGGTAAGTCTGTCAGAGGCCTCACCTGTGTCTGCTGAGACTCTGGCTGATCCCTCGTATCAAACCAAAGATGATTTCAATCACCCAGAGGAAATTCAGGCACTCCAAAAAATTACTGAACTGCTAAAACACATCCTCCTTTGGCTGTATTCTCCTTTTTGGGTATTTCACGGTGTCTGTGTAATAATTCTGGTTTTAGGGTCCTTTCATGGACAGTGAAAAAAAAAAAGAGGCATTTTTAAAAAGTTTTTATTTCCACCTATGAAACCCAAATATCAGATCTTGCAAAACTCCCAGCTGCAGCAAACTCTATTCATCCTGTTACACTTGAACTGAAACACTTCAATGTGCCTGCATGATTCCACAGCTTTATTCCTCAAATATTTCTTCCTCCAGGAAGTGTCTGGATGAGTAAAGATGCACCAGCCAGTGCAGTGAGAACTCAGACCCCCAAAATCACCCTGAGTTTGGGACCAGACACAGGAATTTATTTTGAGTCCCATTGAAGCTCTATAATGCCTTACACACAAGCCTTGTTTAGGATTCCAGAATTCCCAGTCAGGTGTATCGGATTCCCATCAAATTTGTTATCATAAAGAGAATGTGGGGTGATGGGATTTATATTTCAGTCTGAGTTCACAGCTACATAACACAGAACAATTCCTGAGTCGTAACATATTAAGCCAGCAACTGGATATGCCCGTGCTCTAAGCATGGAAATAACAAAATTTTCCTGAAAAATCACTGGAACCTGACAATCCATGTGTTTAATAATCCCATAGGGTGTCTATTTTCACTGAGAACCACATAGATTACTTTGGGAATGACACTGACCCTCATCTGAATTTCATAAACCTGGCATCGATATGAAAATTCCTCAGAAAACAGCTCCTACTTGGTCCTACAAAGGTGGGGAAACACTGGAGGAACCTAAACACAACCTTAGAAATTAATCAGGGCAGTTAGAATCACACTGGCAGCCTCAGTCTCCATGCAGCAGCTTTATATTCTGCTCCTGTAATGAGCATTAATTAGATCTTGCTATTTCAGTTATAGGGGTGTGCAGAGCAGAATGAGCTGAACACTTATTTGCAGATAAACCATTCAGCAACACGTGAAAATGGGTGAAATTTGTAATAAGGCACGTGGATAACATTAATTGATAAAAAGAACAAAAGGGAAACTGAGTAGAAACACATCTTCAGATTTTCTGCACATCCTAAAACTCTGGACACCTCAGAGCGAGTGACTTGCAGCTGGAATAACACCACAGAAAAGTGAAGTGATGAATGGAGAGCTTACCTGAAACTGCAGAGGAGAGAGGCAGAACTGGCCTAATTTAAGATCCTTTTATGCTCTTGCACAAAAGTCCTGAGTGCTGTAAGAACTCCCTGCCTTCAGCACTCCCTGAGAGGAGACAATCCCTGCCTGGGGATTGGCCTTGGCACAGACGAGGAGAAGGACAGCACCAAGAGCCTGGATTGCACTAATTCCTTTGGCAAAAAGAACTCTACACTAACAAAAAGGAAATGTGAGCACTGAGACAGGCAATGGGCTGGCTCCTTGTCAAACAAGGGGAAAATTGGGTGTCTTTGCTCTCATACTGAGACTCCCTTCGTGTACAGAGCCCTGCAATGTGACTGGAAAAACTCAGGAGCATGGGATTGATCCCTGTGTCACACCAATCAGTGATTTCTGATTCCCTGTCCCATCTGGCCAATAAATCCCAAGAAAAACTCAGGAGCACGGGATTGATCCCTGTGTCACACCAATGGTGACCAGTGATTTCTGATTCCCTGGCCAAGAAATCCCAGCTTTTACAAGAGCCTGGAGTGACAAGCTGAGGGGGAATGGCTTTAAACTGACCGGGAGCAGTTTTAGATTGGATATTAGGAAAAAAGTCCTCCCTGAGAGGGTGGGGAGGGGCTGGGATGGAATTCCCAGAGGAGCTGTGACTGCCCCTGGATCCCTGGAAGTGTCCCAGGCCAGGCTGGAGCACCCTGGGACAGTGGGAGGTGTCCCTGCCATGGCAGGGGTGGCACTGGGTGGGATTTAAGGTCCTTTCCGACCCAAACCATTCTGGGATTCCCTGATTCTGCTCCTCATGAATGAAATGTCTGATGCTGCTTTATTCCATTTCATTCTCACAGTTACTTCCAGGGCTGAACAATCAAACTTGATTTGAGTTAGAAACAAGGTGATATAAGCTCAATGTTGCTTTATTTGCCTTCCATCCTTAGGTGAGATAATTGCTGCAAATCCCGAATTTTCTTCGTTATTTAACAATGAAGAACCCAGACAGAAATTACAGCAGTATATTCCACCATTAAATTGCCATTATTGAACTAAATGATGGCAACGACTTCCAAATCTGGGGCTCTTCCTATTGCAAATAATTAATTATTAATACTTCCAGTGGGTACAAGATTTACCACGCGAGGCAGGGTCGCAGTGAAATTTGGGTATTTGCAGAAGCAGAACTCCACAGAGTCAATTCTCCAGTGAAAATGAGCAGAGAAAGCCTGGCACGAGGCACTGTGCCAATTTAAGGGATGCCTTAGGGAGATCCAGCCTGGATCCCTGGAGGGGATGATCTTTAAGGTGCCTTCCAACCCAAACCACTCTGATTCTCAAAGAGAAGCTGAACAAAGCGTGAATATAAATCAACAACATTTTACGGATGCTCAGAGCAAGAATCTGTTTTAGGCTGTGCTGAACTCTGCAACCAGCACTGCTCACAAAATCATGCAGCCCTTAAAAACATCAACTTGGTGCATGATTAATCTTAATTTCCCTGCCTGGCCAGAAGCTGAGGAAGCCACCTTCCCTCTTTCTGGGTGTTGCCTCACCTATTGCTGCTCCCTGGCATTTGAATTTTCGAAGGCATAGGCTCAGGATCGAGAGATGCCCCTGAGTAAGTGCCATTTCCAGAATATTCCTGGAGTATTAAGAATCCAACCAAATCCTAAAATGCTTCATTGGGTTGGAAATTGTTCTGGCAGAGCACAAAAACTGAAATACTGAGCTGTCCACAGAGAAATCATGAAGCAGCTTCCCTTTGGGTATGATAATTGCTGGAGTGGCTGACAGCTTTTCTTGGCACTGAGAACTCAAAGACCAGACACATTATTTCAGGAACATTAAGGACCAGCAGAAAATCTTTTGACAAATGAAGAAAATAAATTCAAATGCTGAGACAAAGATCATTTTTTTTCCACGGTCCCTTTTTATTTCTGTTTATCCTGTGCCTCACTTTTCCTTTATGGTTTTATCCTCAGTGACCTCAGCTAACATAAAGTAGCCCTGGCGAATTTCTGCCACTCAGATTTTGTTGCCAGTGGGTTTTAGTCCATGCAAACAGTTTTAGTCCGTGCAAACACCCTGCCCACAGCCAATAATACAAATACTGAGTCAATGACCAGAGGATTTTCCAAAGGCCCAAATGGAAATGAGGCCCACAATTCCCAGAGACTTCCAGTGGGAGTGGAGACCCTCACTGCTACCAAAATCTCTCCTCACTAATTCAGAGTGTGAAAGGCACCAGCCTGCCCCAAAATCAGATTTTTCTCAGCCATTCCCAGGAGGATAATGGACAGAAGCAACATGAATCTCTCCGAAGTGTTCAGTATTTAAAACAGAATTTCCAAAATCGTTGATTTCTTCGAGATCCATTAAGTGTCCTGTGACATTTGGAAGCCCCACCACAGCTGAATTACAGCTGATGGCTGAGAAATGCTTCTTCCAGACAGTGTCATTAGGAGAACTCACCCGTCTAACCACAAAAAGGCAGCATTAAATATTAACATTTCCGCTGAACACCTCTCCCAGAACGTGACAGCTCCTGGCTCACCACCACTGACATCCGTGTGGAGCTGGGACTGGGCAGGAAATAACCATTGATTTGGGGACTAGAAATGATCTAAAATTTTGCCAGCATTGTCCCCAAAGGATCCAAAATGGATAATGGCAACCTTTACTATTGGAACGTGGCTTAAAATCTGACCTTCTGAGGCGGGGAGCTCTGGCCAAAAAGCAGAGAAATGAGGGAATATCAGTTTGTGTCCTGTCACTGGGGTCTCCTGACTGCTCCCCACCTCCCCAGTAAAGATCTTCCCATTGCAGACATGCCAGAGCTGTGATCCATGGGACTTCCCACACCTTAATAAATAATGATGACAAAAATAATAGCAAGGGTCATAAAGCAGAGCTCGGTCTGTGAGTGATTCACCCGCTTGACTTTGAGTGCTGCAGCTCCCTGGGTTCCTCTGAGACAGGGCACAACAGCACTGAAAATAAAAATCAGCTGTAAATTCACCATGAGAAGGAGCCCAGGCTCATGAAAAACAATTTCTGCTCGGATTAACACAATGCAGCTGCATCAAGGGTGAAACCCAGCTTCACCTTCCCTTTCAGCTGCTCTGCAATTGCTCTCTCCTGTCCCTGCTCTTCCCTGGAAATTCTTCCAGCACTTCCCCTTCAGTGAAACTGCTTCCCCTTTTACTGGGATGGAAATACTTCAATATAATGTAACGATATCCTGGGACATCACCTGCCAGGCCACACCAACAGTGCAGGATGCTGGGCTCAGGGAAGGATGCTCTGGCTTCCTTGGGCACTGGAGGCAGTTTTGAGCACCCAGAGGCAGCGACAGAATCCACACTTGGATCAGAGCTGGGAATATTCCTCACACATTCACACAGGCACATCCCAGCAGCACAGAAATCCTTCCCCTCTCCCTTGTCAGAGATTCATTGTGGATTTCTGAGCTCCTCAAGCTGAAAGAAAAGAGGGAGAGGGCCCCTCCAGGCCCCAGGGGAGGAAGGGATGCTGGATGAAAACGCCCAGGTGAGTTCAGAAGGAGTTGCTTTTGTTGATGGTTCTGTTTATCAGCTTCACTGGCCGGAATCTCTGCCAGTTCATAGCACAAAAGCATCTTACCCTTAAGCTGCATTAAGCAGCTTCACCTCGTGTTTGGAGATGGCTTTAGAGCCTATTTTAAACACAGGGCACCTGTCTGCACAGGTAGGCTCTGAAAACCAGCTCTGAATGCACTGCTGGTCGTGTTTACATGCACACAATCACTGAGCTGGGGAACCCAAGGAGAGGGAAAATGTCTTGAGTCCATTGATAGAGGTAAACAGACTGTCCTGTTTATTCTGCAATAAAAATCCCGACCAGAGACTGATGCCTTAGGTTTTAACTTTTCTATTTTTCAAATCCTGCATTCCCAGTGTGTGACTCTGCAGTGTCCTGGAGCCTGGGAGCTGCTGCTCTCTCATGCTGAGACAGACAGAACAAAGCCTCTCCAGGCTGCTCTCCAAGGACACCCAGCCCGGCCTAGGCCCAAAATGTGTAACCCAGCATCTTGAGAAGGGGGGCAAGCTGAGGGCAAATTCCATCATTAGCTCAAGTTGAATTGGTGAAATGATGCTGAGATGCAAATGGCCCAAAGCTATAAAAGTGTGAAGAACTCGTGACTCGGGGTCCATCTTGGGTGCAGCCTTTGGCCTGCCCAGGGTGTGCCTCTGAAGGCCTTTCCAATAAATATCCACCTTTATTCCCTTCCTCCTGTCCACTCTCTGTTTCTAGGTTGGCCTCTTTAGGCATCAAGGCAGTAACAGAGGAGAGATAACTGCTGCACTGGAAATCCAATGGACATTGGCTAAGCTGGGCCTTAGTGCCAGATTGGTACCATTTCCAGCTGGAAAAAATGGGAAATAACCACACAAAATGGATTTCCAAGCAGTGCAACACTTTCAAGCGAAACAGAAAGAACTAAACCTTCATGTGCGCTTCACATTATCATTGCAGCAGTACAGTATTATAAACATAGACAGAAGCAGCAGCCTTTTCCAAAGGCCTCAAGCAAAGATTTTCTTGATGATCGGTGTTCCCGGGGAACTGGGATTTGGTTCAATATCACAAAGAAGAACAGGGAGGACAAACAGTTAAACAAAAACTTCATGCTGAAAATTTCACGCTGAATATTTCAAAGCAAAAATCCAACCAAGTCATTAAACCCCACGAAAGGAAAATTTCCCTTTTCTCTCTTGTTTTCACAAAGGTTTCTCTCCTCTCCACGTGTGATGTCTGGGAGAGCCAGTGCTAACTGGAAAGACATGTGGTGTCACTGAATTTTAATATAAAGCCAAGAAGAAGCTTCAAGCTCCAGTCTCAAGCAGTGACATGCCCTGGGCTGTTGCTGCTGTACCGAGGACGGGAAGGAATCACCACACAAAGTCCGAGTTCAGGAGCAAAATGGAAGTTCTTTAATGACATTCGGATAGATTTTTATATGTTGGTTCAGGGGAAGTGTGTTGAATGGCATAAGGTAACTGGTCCTTTGGCCACCCACCTCTCAGGGTGATTGGCTGAACCCTACAACACCCATTTCAAAATATTTCTCTGGTCAGTACCATAACAATACTACAGAACAACCTGCAGGTGCAGATAGTTTACAAAACCGTAGCATTGTTATAATAGTTTGCATGGGAAAGACAGAGCTCTCACAGAATGCTGCAGAGAGCTGGAAAATTTCTCTGCTAAAGCCTTTTAGCATCAGTACTGGGCTGTCTCTGCACTGCTCAGGTTCTTCATTTTGCTGACACAGCTTGAAAACCCAAGCAGGCCACGCTGCCCAGCAGGAGACCCCAGACCCTCTGAAGAGCCCTCAGCCCAGCGCTCGCACACGGCCCCCAAAACCATTTGTCATTTCTGAAAATTTCATCTCATTACATTTTAAACAGTCCCACGGACAAAGGAAGCATTATTGGCCTCACTGTACACATGGGAAATGAGGCATAGAAATTCAAATTCACCTCCAACCACAGCGACAGCCTGGGACAGAGCGAGACACTCAGCCAGGCTCTTGTGTGCAGCCAGCCTTTTTTGGGGATCCTCCTCTGCCACTGCTCTGCCCTCCCAGTTTCCAGCCCCTATTTCCAGGCAGGAATAGCATCAGTGGCAAGAAAAGGGACTAAACAGAGTAAAACAGCCCTGAAGCCCCAGATCTCTTTGTGCAGAACCCAGTAAGTCTGGGGCGTTGCAGTTGCTGCTGCCATGAACCAATGTCCTCATGTTGCACTTATTAAATAAATCTAATCTTATTAAACTGCATTACAAGCTTTTATTTCATAAATCTGTGTGCCTCACAGATCACCCAGAGAGTTAACTCCTGCCTGGACTCTGCTTTTCCTCTCCACAGCCTTGCAGAAGGCACTGCTGACAAACCAGACATCCCCTGATCCCATTGCTCCCGAGCTTGGAGCACTGGGAATGGGCCACAGGAGGATGGGAGCATCCAGGATGCTGCTTTATCATCCCATAAACTTGGTACCAGTGTTTCAAAAAGAGTACAAGTTGCATTCCCTTCAATATTTGCTTTATAAGTGGAAATATTTGTTTAAAATCACCCAAAAAACCCTGTTGGAATGAAAACACGGTGTCACTAGCTCTTGGAGGGGAGCAGCACCAGGAGGTGCAGAATTTCTGTCACATTTTGTGCAAAACAGCCTTTCCTGCCTGGGTGTGCTGGGATTTTGTTTTAAAAGATCTGAGGTTAACACTAAACAATTTGTTAAACAAAACTGAGTGAATCAAAACGTAAAATTTCAGGTTTCCATCTGATAGGGAACATCTCCTCTGGTGGCCAAGCAGGCTGAGTTGTACTTTTGTAGGATCAAAGGAAATGTTTGCAGAGAAAGTTCTGATTTCAAAATGGAGAGCTGCAGTTTAAGAATCACTTAATTACCTGCAAATATAATTTGAATAAATATTTTATAAATATTTGGATAACTTGAGTAAATTGATACTTCGATTTTTTAAAGCCATTAACTCTTTAGTGGTTAGAAAATTAGCTGTGGGGATTAAAGACAAAAAGACACCAACAAAATGAAATTACTTAAGATGTCTACTGCATTAGCCACTTATTAACCAGCACCTCAAAAATCATGTTTGAGAAATATTAGAAATCAGAAATATTTGAGAAATGTTATAAGGCAAGCAGTTATTTGCTAATAAGAACTTGGACACAACTCAGCACCAACAGAGTTACCTGAAACATCATGAACATCAGAAAATCCACGGAAGTGCAGTAACTTTGGAGGAGCAGGATTTTAAAGCACATCATTTTCAGAGTACCTCTCTCTTTCAACTCAAGGCAGGACACATTCCCTCAGCCTAAAATATATCCCCACACCCTAACTTTAACAAACAGCAGCAGAAGTCAAGTTAAGTCAAATATTAATGAACGTTTCACCAGCACCTGGGGGGAATAAATGATCAGGTCTGATGGAAAAGATGCTCCGACTGAGGATAAATTGCAGGGTGCTGGGAGGAAACGGTCACCACCATCCCTAGGAATAATGAAGTTGGGAAGATGGGTTTGATTCCTTATGAGAACACAAGGAATGTGGTCACTGGAAACCTGTTCCCTCCATGGAGATGGTTCAGCCTCCCTCACCTGTGACTTTCTCTCCCATCACGGTTCTTTTGGGAGCCCCTGTGTGTGTGCAGCCTTCAGCACTGGGCCATTTGCAAGGTTATTTGAGTTCTGATGCCTAAAGAGGCCAACCTAGAAACAGAGACTGGGCAGGAGGAAGGGAATAAAGGTGGATATTTATTGGAAAGGCCTTCAGAGGCACACCCTGGGCAGGCCAAAGGCTGCACCCAAGATGGACCCCGAGTCACGAGTTCTTCACACTTTTATAGCTTTGGGCCATTTGCATCTCAGCATCATTTCACCAATTCAACTTGAGCTAATGATGGAATTTGCCCTCAGCTTGCCCCCCTTCTCAAGATGCTGGGTTACACATTTTGGGCCTAGGCCGGGCTGGGTGTCCTTGGAGAGCAGCCTGGAGAGGCTTTGTTCTGTCTGTCTCAGCATGAGAGAGCAGCAGCTCCCAGGCTCCAGGACACTGCAGAGTCACACACTGGGAATGCACAACTTGAAAAATAGAAAAGTTAAAACCTAAGGCATCATGTCCTGAACAAAGACCATCAGTGTGACAGCAAATTCCTGAGCTCCTTCCCCACTTCTGGGGGAATTTCTCCTCCTTTAACCCGCGTTCGGTGGGACACGGCTGCTGAATGGCACTGCTGGCATCGCCCCTCTGCTCCCACCCCACGGGACAGACCCTCCCTGCTCTCGGATGTTTTCCACGGCAGCAGCAGCTCCCAGAGGCAGAGCAGTGCTGGCAGGAGGAAAAGAGCCGCTTTGTGTCCGGAGAGGGGACGCCTGGACCGTGATAAAGGAGCACAAAGTCATCCTTCAGAGCACGGGCAGCACCCACCGGCTCCAGTTCATCCTGCAAAAACAGCGCTTGGAGCTGCTGCCTCCTCAGAATGCTCACCAGCATTCCCTCCCGCGAATATCCAACTGTACAAAGCTCCCAAATTCCCCCTCTTTGTGTGCCACGGACATACGGCTCTTTGTGGAGAGCGCAGAGACAAAGGAAGGAAGCGCGAGCTCACAAAGGAACCCCCGGCTAAAAAGCGCCGCGCACTCAGGGGTTAAAAAGGAAAGCGAGCCGTGAGGATGTTTGGAACAGCAGGGCATCAGCTGGAGCCGGCACGGAGCCTTTCCCACTGCCATTCATAACAAAACCAGGAGGCAGAAAGTTACTATAGCAATGGCAGCAGAATGCGGCTCCTCGGAGGGCAGAGAGCTGCAGCAGGCACCGGGGCTGGGTGCGAGCCCTGCAGGGCTGCGAGCTCCCATCAGCTTTCTGTACCACCATCCCCATCTCNAGCTCTGCTGCACCACCGTCCCCATCTCTGCGAGCTCCCATCAGCTTTCTGTACCACCGTCCCCATCTCTGCGAGCTCCCATCAGCTCTTCTGTACCACCATCCCCATCTCTCCGAGCTCACATCAGCTCTGCTGCACCACCGTCCCCATCTCTGCGAGCTCCCATCAGCTTTCTGTACCACCGTCCCCATCTCTGCGAGCTCCCATCAGCTTTCTGTACCACCATCCCCATCTCTGTGAGCTCCCATCAGCTCTGCTGCACCACCGTCCCCATCTCTGCGAGCTCCCATCAGCTTTCTGTACCACCATCCCCATCTCTCCGAGCTCACATCAGCTCTGCTGCACCACCATCCCCTTCTCTCCATGGAATTCGCACTGTAGATGGCTGAATTTTAGCTTAAACCACACCGAAATGAGGCCCGGCTGAAGACAAAGCACAGCCATCCATCCCCTCACTCTCCAGGTGCTGAAGCAGCCGAAAAGTCACCCCCGGCTGCACAATAAAAAAACTGGGCTCACTTTATGTGACAAAAAGCACTGGGCAATAAAACCGTCTGCGGGTACAGACCCCGCCCCTAATGCCTTTTTCTGGGCAGTTTTTCAGCTGTGGATTTGTCCAGTTCCAGCAGGTTAAAGCTGTGCTGGTTGTGGGCTGTGACCCCACTGGCCAGAGGTGTGACAAGGGATTCTCAGGGGTCCAGTGATGCCTAAAGAGACCACCCTAGAAACAGAGATTGGACAGGAGGAAGGGAATAAAGGTGGATATTTATTGGAAAGGCCTTCAGAGGCACACCCTGGGCAGGCCAAAGGCTGCACCCAAGATGGACCCCGAGTCACGAGTTCTTCACACTTTTATAGCTTTGGGCCATTTGCATCTCAGCATCATTTCACCAATTCAACTTGAGCTAATGATGGGATTTCCCCTCAGCTTGCCCCCCTTCTCAAGATGCTGGGTTACACATTTTGGGCCCAGGCCGGGCTGGGTGTCCTTGGAGAGCAGCCTGGAGAGGCTTTGTTCTGTCTGTCTCAGCATGAGAGAGCAGCAGCTCCCAGGCTCCAGGACACTGCAGAGTCACACACTGGGAATGCAGAATGTGAAAAATATAAAAGCTAAAATGTAAGGCATCACCAGGACCAGCTCCAAGCCTGGCCATGAGGTTCCTGCAGAGCCAGACTCAGTCTCTGACTCAGCCCCTGTGCCTGGGTTTGACACAACTCCAGCAGCACCTGGATGGGGCTCGTGTGAAATCAATTTGGTGGTGTTGGTTCAGCTCCAGGGGTCACAGTTCCCATTTGTGCTGGGGCAAAACTGAGCCCATCTCTCAACAGATCCCATTGTCCCCACACAAACACGGGGAAGCCCTGGGGAATGCTGCTCCAGAAGGACTGACTGGGACAGAGAGCAGCCCCCTGCAATTGTAAGAAACCCCAAAGCTAAGGTCTGGTTCAGATACATCCATACAAGATCCCCTCCCTACTCCACAGATCATTCCCTAAAAGCCTAAAATAATAACTTCAATATTGACCAGGAGAGATGCTGAAGGGATATTCAGTGAAAAGAAAGACATGATCAGCCAAAGAACATCACAGTGTGAATGTAAATTAAAGCAGCCACAATACCTGTTCACCCCCCGGGGCTTTTAACAGATGATGGGAGCACAAAAGTGGCTTAAAACACTCCCTGTGTCTCCTTCCCATTTATCCCCATGTCAAATCGAGTGATTAAAATCAGACCCAGAGGAATTTCCCCATTCACTGAAGGCTTTGGGCTACATTTCCCCCCTCTATTAATAAACAGTTGCTGTCTGAGTTCTGCCACAGATTCACAGTGTAAAAACAGAGCAGACTGGGACCGCTTTTGCCAAAAATCTTGCAATCTCTATTTTCATTTCTGGATTAGCAGAACCAGCCTCTTTCACCACTTGTGAGGCAATGAGCCCCCCAGCACTGATCATCCATCCATCCCCACCTGGTCCTGCTTCCACTCAGCACCACTGACCCCCTCCCTGATGCTTTTGTCTGCTTCAGATATCTCACCTTGTCTTCCCTAATTTCTGATGCTGACCATTCTGCACACGAAAAGGGGGCTGCAGCAAGCTCTAATTTCAAAAGGGGCCTCGTTGCCTTGGTTACCCATCGCCAAGCCTCTCCCGAAATCTGCCTTCGCCTTGGATTTGTCCTGTTTTCCGTGCTACGGAGGGATTTCCTCTCTCAGACAGCTGGACTTGAACGAATCAATGAAATAAATAAATAAAAAACCTGAGGGAAACGCCCTCAGATGTGCATCATTTGTGAATTCTTGTACAAATCCCAGTGAGAAACAACAAAAGCAGCAGAAGAGGATGCAGTGCTGTGTCAGTTTGGCCACAAAGTAGATTTCAGAGCTCTAGGCTCAGTCTGTGTCCCGAGGAGCTGGAGCTCACACAACTCTGCTGTCCATTGGTGGTGAGGCAGAACTGGAACTGGAGCATCGCTGCTGCTGCCCCTGCCCCAAAGCCCAAATCTCCACAGTCCAAAGAAGGCGAAGGAGGAAAGAAATCCCTTTGTGCCCGTTTTACAGAAGGGGAACAGCAGGATTTTCAGGATTGGCAGATTTGGGGGTTACAAGCAGGTCCCTGGTGAGGGATGGGGGGTGTTTGGCACACGGGCTCACACCAGGGTGGGTTCAGGGTGCTGAACACTCACCAGCACAGCACAGACCAAAATTGCACACAGAGATTCATCAGGGGCTGCTTTTGATAGACAGGCACGTTGAGAAAAACTTGGATGTGTCAGTGGGTAAATCCAAAGAAGAAAACGAAGTCAAATCCAACAAAAGCAGCGCTCACAGTTTCTGCTCGCTATCCTCCTGTTCCTAGAAATTAGTTATTTTCTGTAGCCACAGTTAAAAATAACACCTGATTAAAATTTTCAGCACTGTCTGGGAGAATTGAATCAGAGCCCACTAAAATGTTAATACTTACTGAGAAAGGTCACTGCATTCTTCTGCGGAGAGAGCAACTTAGATTTGGTTAATCCCAGTTTTGGAAAGTACAGGCAGCATTTTCAGCACTGTAAACCAAAGAGTTATTCCTATCTATGTTTATGACATTTCTAATTGTCACATCAAGTGAAAATTATTTAAGAATGTGAAATAAATAAGATCTCCTCTGCACTCCTGCTCCACCTATGTTGAGTTGCAGAGGCCACCTCCAAGTCTTTCAGTGTTGAACCTTAATTGGATCTTCCAGACAGAAACAATCCACTCCTCACACAGGAGTGCCAGAAAGGAGAAAGAAAAAGGACAAGGAATTTTAATTGCACTGTAATCCTTCCTCCTTGCAAACACCACATTGCAGGGACCTAACAGACTAGAACCAAAAGCAAAATTCGCTGGGAACCTCTCGAAAGAAAACACATTAAAATCCATCCATAGATGGATCTCCAGGCAGTTGGCCACGCTGTTGTTTAATGCAGGAAGTAACATAAATTAAACCATTTGTCACTCCTAACTGAAAGGGAAAAAGGGAACCAGCCAATTTGTCAGCGGATTTTGCCTTCATCATAATTGCTGTATCCATCTTTCCTGCCTCTCCATGCCCCACCACGGCCCTGCTCCAAGCTGTCAGCAGTTCTCACACTCGGCTTTGTCGCTGGGAAAACGTTTCATTCTATAGTTCATATATCTTGATGAGAGGCCTATAAATAGACACCATTTTCTACCCTTGTTTCTGGGCCGTATCCATCACCCTGAACAGCAAAATTACCTTTCAGCACTGCATTAAGTCAATGGTTCTCCAGTGCAGGGCACAGATGTTGATGGGGAAGAGCCCACGGAGCCACCCTGCATGTTAAAATAACCTTGCAGCCCACCAGCTCCATCAGGAGTGGTCCCAGTCTCTACAAAATGTTCAAGGTTGACAACAGGCTGCCAACCCCAGTTCCTGACAATCCAGACAAAGATTTGCCAAGAGGATTTGAGATCCAGCTCCTGTTTGGTCCGTGCTGCACCAGGCTCTGCTGGGCACTGAGATGAGTTGGGAGGATTGGGGTTGGGGTGGCTTTCTTAGGGATTTACTGGACGCTGGCATTACCCACTGCCCAGACCCTGGCAGAACCTCCAGCCCAAATCCAGTTTGGCAGCACTTCATTCCAAGCCTGGGCTGTGGACTCGTCCATTTGCATCATGGAATCACAGAATTGTTTGGGTTGGAAAGAACATCGAAGATCACCCAGTGCCACCCCCTGCAGGGACACCTCCCACTGTCCCAGGGTGCTCCAGCCTGGCCTTGGGCACTTCCAGGGGTCCAGGGGCAGCCACAGCTCCTCTGGGAATTCCATCCCAGCCCCTCCCCACCCTCACAGGGAAGAATTCCTTCCCAATATCCCCCACCTAATCCTTCCCTCTGGCAGTGGGAAGCCATTCCCCCCTGTCCTGTCACTCCAGGCCCTTGGAAAGTCTCTCTCCATTTTTCTTTTAGGTTCCTTCAAGTACTGGAGGGCCCCAATTAGGTCATCCCAAAGCTTCTCCTCTCCAGGCTGAACAACCCCAGCTCTCCCAGCCTTTCCTCCCAGCAGAGCTGTTCCATCCCTCTGCTCATCCTGGAGCCTCCTCTGGGCTCTGTCCAACACCTGCTCCTTCACGGGGCTGTGGGGAGGCCTCCCACCTCTTCCCACAGCTTTAAAGCAAACTTTACAAGTATAGATGCTAAAAAGCTTTAGCAAAGAGATTTTTCCAGCTCTCTGCAGCATTTTGTGAGAGCTCTGTCTTTCCCATGCAAACTATTAAAAACAACGCTGTGGGTTTTGTAAAGCAACTTTGCTATCTTGCACCTGCAGGTTGTTATGTAGGATTGTTATGGTACTGACTAGAGAAATATTTTGAAATGGGTGTTGTGAGAATTGACCAATGGCTCTGGTAGGTGGCAGCTAGAGCTCCAATAGCCTTTTGCCATTCAAGTAAACTTCGAGCAACTTAACACATATAAACCCATCTTTTATTAATAAATAATTCCATTATTCCATTTCTTCCTGAACTTGGACTCTGTGTCATTATTTCTCTCCGTCCCCCGCTACAATAGCGACATAAAAGCATCTTTTATTTGTGACCATCACAATGTCCAAGTCCCAATAATTCCCGAGGCAGGGTGCTGGCAGCCCTCCTGCAGGGCAGCCAGGCCTAGGTGGAGCAGTTCAGCCGTGCTGCTCTCCAGGTTCAGGATGGGATGCCTCGGGACTTCAAAGGGGTTTTGTGTGGACGTGAGGGCGTTTTGCAACCCTTGTGAAAACCAAATTGCATGTGCTCCTTGTGCTCGTCCCCGAATGCCCCAGTTAATGAGTTTTTAGTGCACTGAACCCTACTTAATACATTGCCTAATAAAATGAGAGTAATTAATCAATTACCCAAAAGGGCCCAGCTTTTGATCGTTCTTACGCACTTATCACAGCAGCCAGGGTCCTTCCCCCACCCTCCTCAGCATCACAAACCTCCCCTTTTTGATGATGTCCTGGACACAGTGAGGGGCCTCTCTGGTGGCTGCTGGCCACGCTTTGTCCCTGCTGCGTGGACAAACACTTGGCCTTGCTGCCACTTGTCCCTTGCCAAGCTGCTCTCAGGTCTCCAGCCAGGATCGCGCTGCAGACACAGTTATTGCAGAATTACAGACTTGTTTGGGTGGGAAGGGACCTCAAAATCATCCAGTGCCACCCCTGCCATGGCAGGGACACCTCCACTATCCCAGGGTGCTCCAACCTGGCCTTGGGGCACTGCCAGGGATCCAGGGGCAGCCACAGCTTCTCTGGGAATTCCATCCCAGCCCCTCACCATTATTAATCTACGCTGACTGAGGACAGATCTGTACCAAACCTGAGCCCTGCTGAGCTCTCGGTGCTACCACCAGTTTGATATTCACACTTTCATTGCAACTGTTTGTCCTGTCCCTGGGAAGTGCAAACCCTCTGCACTGGGGGTGTCAGTCCCCATGGTCAGGCTGAGCCTGCTCCAAACTCATCCCTTAAAACATCATTTACTCCAGTCCATGGAATTGCCATTGCTGAGAGAGCTCCAGGAGTGTCTGCTGTTCCTGCTTGGCTCTTTCCTCAGACTGCCTCCTGCTGCTGTGCTGGCCTCGACAGATGTTAAGTCTCTCCTCCTATTTTAGTCCACTGAAGCTTCCGACCTTCTTTTATGTTCCCTCTTTAACTCAGGCTGCCCCTCTGTCAGGGCAGCACAGCTGCAAAACCCTTGGAAGTCATCCCGAAAGAGGAACTGCTGCAAACTGCCACACTTTGCTATTTACTCCTCGCAGCTGAGGGAAAAAAGTGTCTTCCTTTATCTTAGAACTAAAAAAAAGCACTAAAGCTCCTGCAGGAGCCTATCTGTGAGGAAAAAAGGATTTCTTCCACCTCAGTGACAAATGTTGTTTCACTTCTAGTGGGAAAAGAAAAGTAGAAATCCTCTGCAACCTCTGAAAATCCTAAGCAACCTCTGAAAACGTCTTGCCAAGGCTTCTGTACTCCTCACAACATATTTCCAAAACACTTTGGGGGTTGATGTTCTCTACTGAACTCCACAGTGAACAGCTGAAGGTGCATGTGCTTTGTCTGGGATCTTTGGGGATGCTGAAAACATGCAGGTTTCTTCTATTTTTGAATTTTTTTTTTTTTGTGGGAAGATAAAACAGCACCTGCATGGCCCTCCCACCTTAAACTTGGGAGGAAGGAAGGGAGTAAGCCTTGGATAAAGCAAAGGAATAGAAGGGACTTAAATATCAGCCTTCCACTGAAAGAAACCTCACTGTAATTTAGGCAAAGATCATCACAGAACTCCAGACCATTCCATTTCGTTCAGCTATGCCTGGATAAACCTGAATACATCAGGGTCAGGCCCTGCCAGAACAATTCATGCAGACTCTGAGTCATTCTGCAGTGCCCTCCTTCCCCTCGCTCACAGACACAGAGCAGAGGCTGAGCTGGACCCGTCCTGGCAGCTCAACCCCATCAGGAGATGGGGAGGCTCTGAAACCTTCAGCTCTTGATAATTCCATCGGATTCTGTACAAAATAATCCCGAATTAACACCTGAATTAACACCTGGGCACAGATAAACTCAGGAGGAGCCCAGCCCCTGACACAAGTCTGGTCGGGGAGCAGCGAGCCGGGGCAAACAGCTCCGCATTCCAGACTGGGTGGGTCCCTGACGTTTGGAAATACCGGGTCTGACAGCCGGCTGCAGCGCTGGAGGGCAGCGCCTTCCTCCTGCCAGCCTCTTGTTTTCCTTGGCATTTCTGCACCAGCAAACCCGGGCAGCTGATCCTCGAAATAACAGCTGGGAGCAGCCCGACGCTCCCCAGCGCTGTCAGGAAGGGCTCTTCTGAAGATCCTCATGTTGGAGGGAAGGGGCACAATAAAAACCTGCTGGCCAGGTGCCCATCCCGACAGGAAAAACGCTGAAGTTCTTCCAGCAAGGGTTTCTAAAGTGCTCACCAATTAAAATTCCCAACCTGAGACGTCTTACAGAGGCCCAGAGTCTCAGTGTGCCTGCCTCCAGCGGGCTCTGCTTCCAATTTCCTGGCACATGGCAACAGAGAGATGGTCTATGGCGAGGATGTAGAGGTGTGATCCAGGGAAGGAAGAAGGTTTTGCTTTTTTATTTTTCTTTATTTCCTCATCCTCCTATTGGAGGGATGGAGCAGCTCTGCTGGGAGCAAAGGTTGAGAGAATTGGGATTGTAGAAGAGAAGCTAAGTGTGGCCTTCCAGTGCCTGAAGGGGCTGACAGGAAAGATGGAGAGAGACAACTTCCAAGGGATGGAGTACCAGGACAAGGGGAAACGGCTTTAAACTGCCAGAGGGCAGGGTTAGATGGGATATTGGGAAGGAATTGTTCCCTGTGAGGTGGGGAGGCCCTGGCACAGGGTGCCCAGAGAAGCTGTGGCTGTCCCTGGATCCCTGGCAGTGCCCAAGGCCAGACTGGACAGGGCTTGGAGCAACCTGGGACAGTGGGAGGTGTCCCTGGGCATGGCAGGGGGGGCACTGGCTGGGATTTAAGGTCCCTTCCAACCCAAACCATTCCACGATTTGTCAGACAGAGACCCTGAAAGAGGGAGGAAGAAGCCACTAAAGAGGGGCTCAGCTGCAGGAGCTTTAAAGCCCTGAGAGACTCTCAGGTGGGGGGAGAGCCTGGGTTGCTCTGCTGAGACAGAAAGCAGAGAAACACAAGTGTGGCACAGCCCCCTCAAAGAGTTCACCTTTCTCAGCAAACCCAGGGGCAGAACAGGTTCTAATCAATCAGAATATAGCTAAAATTTTCCCTATAAATCCCTGGAAAATCAGCTTTCTGAAGCAGAGCTGTCTCAGCAGTCAGTGAAGGAGCAGCCCACGGCAAGCTCAGGGCACTCATTGACTCGGAGGAGTTCCAAGGTGCTGCTGAGGCTGGAGCTGTTTGAAAGCACCTGGGAAAGTGCAGGCACAAAAAGCTGCTCATTGCTTAAATCCAGGGGACTCCACATCCCTCTTGGAACAAAGTGGCAGAGGTGGGAGGATAAATACAGCCACAACCCAGAGAAGGCAACAGCGATTCCTGTGGCAACACAAACACTTTGGGTGATTTTCCCCAGCCAGGGAAAATCAAAGGGAGGCAGAGGCAGCACAGGCCAGAGTATTTAAGCATCTACCAGCACCCTGCAAGAGAATAAACTCAGCACAGACAGCTCGGACAAACTTTATATTCAATTTCTGTAAAAAAGTCTGTGTTATCCCACCCTGCAGTGTTTATAGTGGAAAAATCCAGCTAGAAAAAGCAGGACCGAATGGGTAACACCCAAGGCTGTCCAGGCTGCTGTGATTAAATGCTTTACAGAAGCATCTTTAGGCCAAATCCTGTGCCTTATTTCCCTGTCTGAGCCTAATGCTACAAATATGGATCACACCTTCTTCTTTGCCCCGATGACCATTCAAAGAGATACAGATTTTACACATTTTATGCCCCTTCATCTTGGGCCAAATCTCCTTGTTCTTATCCTCAAAGTGAAGCACAATATAGTCTATGCCTTGAAGGAAATTTTCTTTTATCTCCAAGTATCCCCCGTCTCAGGAAAAGTAAAAAAAACACCACCAGAGTTGCAGACTTCCCTTGAAACATTCCAAATATGAACAGTAAAATATCTCCACAGTTGTGACAAAATATAGTGTCAATTTTACCCAACTTATTTTAAAAAAAGCTTTTAAAAATGATAAATTGCCACTAGTCACAAGCCAAATGTTGTCTTTTCTTCATGTTACCCAGAATCAACACCCACAAAGGTCATATGATGAAGGATCAGTGTCCATTGATCAAATTTTTTAAAAAATCAAGCTAGGATGGAGACAAAAGTGTGGTTTTCCAGGGAAGTTTCTCCTTTATCAGGAAGGGCTGCAGCAGCTCCTGGTTAATCAAGCTGCTGAAAGGTTAATTATCTGTCAGAACACACATGGGGTGGGGGAAAATCCCTGCGAGCAGTTGCTAGGGAGGGGAGGTTCCAGGAACAAAAGGCAAACGGGTGCTCGGGGCCGGGAATCTCCATCCCTGGATTAGGGATGCACTGCAGGGCTGGGCACCTGCAAAGGCACAACCCCGAGCGTGTGCAGGGCCAGGACTGGCCTCGATGAGCCCTGTGGGTCCTTCCAGCTCAGGATATTCCATGAGTTTGTGATTATCTGCAGGCAGAGCTGGGCTGAGAGCTCTCTGAGCCAGACCCACCAAGCACTGCTCCGGGCTGGGGATGTGGAGTGCAAATGGGACACGGGAGGAACAGCAGCTGCCAGTTCGGCCTCCATGGCTCTGTCCCTCCCTGGGACTGCTCTGTCCCTCCCTGTCCCTGCTCTGTCCCCATCCCTGCTCTGTCCCTCTCTGTCACTGCTCTGTCCCTCCCTGTCCCTGCTCTGTCCCCGTCCCTGCTCTGTCCCTCCCTGTCCCTGCTCTGTCCCCGTCCCTGCTCTGTCCCCCCTTGTCCCTGCTCTGTCCCTCCCTGTCCCTGCTCTGTCCCCCCCGTCACTGCTCTGTCCCGCCCTGTCCCTGCTCTGTCCCTCACCCCTGCCCCAGGACAGTGGGATCTCACCCTGGCCCTGCCCCAGAACAGTGGGATCTCACCCTGGCCCTGCCCCGGGCTCCGTGCCCCTAACTCTGGGCACAGCCACAGCAACTCCAAAGGTCACCAGGGATGGAGGAGAGCTCGGTGTGTGCTTCAGCAGCCTCTGACCGAGCTCCAGAGAGGTGGCCAGAGGTGGTCAGGGCAGCCTCAGTTCCCACAAAGGACAGGGAACCTGAGCCACGTCCCTCATCAGCCCAGCTGCTGATATTTCACACACAGAAATGCAGAAAGAAGCCTTTGCTTGGTGCTGCTGAAATTGTGACTCCCAGTGAAGGATGAGGTGTAGCAAATTGGGCTTACTGGGACTCTAACCCAGCCTGTCCAGAAGCCTCAGCCTCTCTTCCTCATGCTTTAAACCAGCCCTCTTCCGACAGATGCTGATGCTGGAGAGCATCCACTGCTCCTTCAGGACCCTCGGAGGTGCCTGGTGTGTGACCCAGCTCAAGGACATCATCACAGGGAGCCCTCTGACAGCACAGGGATGTCACAGCCTCCAGAGAGCAGCCAACACATGGGAAAATTCAGCTCTCCTGCACGAGGCAACTCATTCATCCAAAAGCTGGTGTGCCAGGCTGTCAGCAAATCCAGGCAGAGATGGGAAAAACAAATATATTTAGGCAGATTTTAACAGCTTGACCGAAAACCCATAGAAAGTCCCTTCAGGAAAAGGGAAAAGCAGCTGCTGGTTGAACATAATGGAAGCTTGAAGGAAGAAAGCAGCCCGGTGCATGTGAACGTTAATCAAGCCCCATTTCTCTTCAAGTCAAAACACGAAGGTATTTACTGGTGTGTTGGAGAAAAGCCTTCAGGGGGATTAAATTATCCTGTCCAACCCATATTCTAATGGCTCTGCCTGACCTCCAGAGATCATCGCTGGGTTTCTGGCTCACTGCCCTTCTGCATGTGATAAAAGCATTTGGGGCTTACCAGCGAGGTTTTCATCGCTCTCCATGGGAGGCCTGGGAAGGCCACGGGATTGTGCCTGGAGAACAAAGTACGTTTCCTTGCTGATAAGAATGTTGGGGGACAGATTTTATAACAGGCTGTGTGTGTGCACTGAGAGAGAAAGGATCAGAACATGGCAGCATCACTCACTCCACTCACAATCGCTCACACCCCGTGCACAGGGATGTCCAAGCCTCCAGCTCTCCTGAGCAGCAGAATTTGGCACAATCCCAGTTTGGTTCACAGCAGTAAGTTGATATCACAGACCCACTGCTCTCCAGTGAGGCTCCACAACATCAGCTCACTGCAGAAACAAGGCGATGGATTTTCTGATCCTGACCCTCATCATGCAGGATTCCCATTGCCTGATCCCACTGAACAAACCCAGTGTTGTACTAGAGATAAATGTGAAATACTCAAGCTACGTTTCATCAGAACCAGAGATTGAAAAGATGCTCACTGACTCAGCATGCTGACACATCCAGTAATTTAAGACTAAAGACCATCACCTCATTATCTCCCTAAGATAAGGCCCAGAAAACCAGCCCATCGAAAATCATGGAGCTCCACACAAATTTGAGTCTCCTAGGAATATTCTTCTATAGGAATATAAATTCAGTAATTGCTTCACGGGTTATTAAATCTGGTTTTATAAGCTAAGACAGACATAGCATATAATCCAAAACTAATCACACCAGAGCAGGTCAGAGAGCACACATTAGCATGCAATTGGCTGACACTAAAATTATCTACACTGGCTGAGAATTTGGAAAAAATATCCTTGGTACTTGGGATCATTACATGAAAGGATTATAGAAATCCTTTGCTTTTAACTGACGTCATTAACACCTTTCTACAGCATGTTAATATTTCCCTTTTACAGATGAGGGATGAGTCACAAAGACTTTCCTACAGCCAGTATTAAGTCAGTGGCATGAAGGCACCTGCTGCTTCAAGTACTCATCCTGGAAAACAAACCCACAATTCCTATTTCTAGCCCAATTAAAAAATAAAATCCCGAACACTTGGAGAAGCTCAAATTCAGCAGAAGGGGCGGAGAGCAAAATAAACTGGTAAGAAAAAGGTGCAGAGGGTGAAGTTGTGCAGCCTGCGTGGGTTTGGCTGGCACTGGCTGTGCCAATTATACAAATTATGCAAATGTGATGTTCAGCTAGGTGTGTACAGCAGCAACAACATACAAGTGCTTTGGGGCAAAAAACACATGTTCCCATGTTTGGAGCATTCAGCATCACAAATCCCAGTCAGAGAGTTCTGAGAGACATGGGCTGGGAGGAAATATTTTCTGTTGCGCCTTTTCTCCTTCTTTTCTTACATTTATCCCATTATTTACTCCTAAATGCTCCCGACGGACTCAATCCTTCCCGTGCTACTGCATCTCCCTCCCTCCTGCATTGAGCAGCGTGAGGATTTCCGGCAGCCTGCTCCTTACAAACCCAGAACTCCCGTGCACAAGCGCTGAAATCGAATTCTTCCCCACTAATTTCACATTCTCCCCCACTAATTCCACATTAACTCCGCTCCGGCTGCACTGCTGGCAGGAGCGCTGAGGATTTATCAGCGGCTCTCACAGAAGAGGATGGAAGGCAGCACCTTCAGCATCACTCTGTTCTCTCTTTTTCCTCTCTCAGACGGTTCTGTCGGGAAAGAAAAGCCCCCGAAGAGAGCCGGGTGTGGAGGCTGCCAGGGTGACATCACGGATGGTGCCACCGCAGGAGCAGCCAATTGGGGAGGGCTCTCCCGCTGCCGTCCCTCTCACCTAGCGCAGGAGCCTATAGGAGGATATTCCACGCGGGAAACACTCGCTCCTGTATCGGCGATGCTTATCTTGCCACTCCTCCTCCCTCTCCCCTTCCCACTCCAGCTCAGAGCACGTACACACACACACACACACACACACACAGAGCACAGGCGAGGCAAAACAACCCCGCACGGCAAAAAGCCGGTGTCCGAGTATCAGGCTTCTGCCAGCGATTCACATCAGAGCTTCCTGCTGCTGCTGCTGGAGAGGGGTATTTTTGTTCAGGGATTTTTCAGTGGGAGGAAGAAGCTTCCTCCTCCTAGTCGCTGATAAGTTTAACTCGTTGTTATGACGGTGCAGCCAGCAGATTTTGGGTTTCTATCCTAAATGCAGTCAAAGCAATTCAGCTCCAGCCAGAGACCCCAACCAGGCCTGCAACGCTGTGAAAAGGCAGCAGAGAATTTAAAGCTGGGGCTCAATAGCCTCGAGCTGCGCCAGGGGAGGCTCAGGGTGGGCATCAGCAGGAATCTCTCCATGGAAAGGGTGCTCAGGCCTTGGCAGGGGCTGCCCAGGGAGGTTTGGAGTGCCCATCCCTGGAGGTGTCCAAGGAAGGCCTGGAGGTGGCACTCAGAGCTCTGGGATGGGGATGACGTGGGGATCAGGCACAGCTTGGACTTGATGCTCTTGAAGGGCTTTTCCAGCCTCAGGGATTCTGGGATTCTGTGTTCTGCCTTTCCCTGGATACCTGTGCATTTAACTAGACAAGACCTAATTTTTAGCACACAGAAGCAAAGCCCAGCATCAGACTGGGGCAAACTGCAGAGCTTGCAAGTGCTCCCTGTTTACACCAGAGATCCTCCCTGCAGCTGCCGTCTAGGAGGAAGTGGGCACATAAAGCTGTTTGTGAGCTCCAGCTATTAAAGCAATTTGTAGGAACCCTAGAGATCTCTTCTACCTGTCAGACAGTGCTCTTAAAGCAGCAGCTGTAATTGTCTGCTGCTTCTCACTCTGAAATGAAATGATAATTGGCACATTGTGGGAGCAAGTCTGGGGTGTCTCCTGGTAGTGGTGCAGCCTTTTCATGTGAGAGGAGAGCAGCCAGGCTCTCTGGGAGAATCCTAAAGGAGACTGTTGTACTCCAGGCACACAGCTTTTAAACCCAACTAACTCGCAGCACCTAAAATTCTCCTGAGTACAAAGAGATTTTTATGCCCCATTATTTGCAAAAAATACCTGAGCACTGCTCCAGCTCTGGCCAGCCCTCACACACGACAAGGCTTTAATTCTGAATGTGCAAAGACGAAGCTGAAAAATCCACCTCTGTGTATCCATCTCTTACTGACTCTGACAGGAACTTTGTTCCCATCCTATCAGGATTTATAAAAGTATCTGTATTTTTACAAAGAATCCTGTAACTGGAGCTGGCTCGATAAGGCGAGGAGCAGGAACGCTCCGTCCCTGCCAGGCCTGGGAACACAGACAGACCCTGCTCAGCCCAGCAGGGCCGAGGCTGCAGCTCCTTCTGACCTCCCATTTCAGGAGGAAATTGAGCTGAGAGCAATTCTATCTTATCCAGCACCACTGGGAGTAAACACTGCTCACAAAGCACCCTCCAGGCCTTCTGGAGGAATTCTCAGACAGAAAAATCCAGAATGGTTCCAAATTTGGAGCTGGATCCTGATTTAGTGCGCGCCACCTTCTTACCTATAAACATGACAGACCACTTCATAGAATCCTGGAATGGTTTGGATTGGAAGGGACCTTAAATCCCATCCCATTCCACCCCCTGCCATGGGCAGGACACCTTCCACTATCCCAGGCTGCTCCCAGCCCTGTCCAACCTGGCCTTGGACACTCCCAGGGATCCAGGGGCAGCCACAGCTTCTTTGGGCACCCTGTGCCAGGGCCTCGCCACTCTCACGGGGAGGAATTTCCTCTGTGTATCTCACATAAATTTCCCCTCTTTCAGTTTGGACCCCTCAGTCCCTGTCCTGGCACTCCAGTTCCTGATGAAACTGTAAACTTCCTTTATATCCTCCTTCCTTGGAGGTAAAAGCACCTGAACACCCCTGTCCTGGGCCGTGCCAGCATGCCAGCTCCAGTTACACACATCAACCCTGAAGTAACAGTGTGCAACACCTGGGGCTCTCCCAGCACCCCCACTCCTACCTGAAGGAACTGGGGGCTCACGGAACCAGGAAATACACACAAAACAGGGCAATATTTTGTCTCAGCCGCCAGAACTTCCCCTGACAGAGCTGGGGACTCAAAGAGGCTCAAGGTGTTTGAGCAGAATGGAGCAGCAGTGTGAAAACAGGAGGAAATGAAGGAGCACTTCCCCGAGCCTGGGAGAGCACAGGAATGCAGTGAGGCAGGATGAGAACTCAGGCATCCCAGCAATGAACTTCACCCTGAGCAATGGGAATAATGCAAAAGCAGAAGAGGATTTCAACCAGCAGCAAGGTGCAAAGGAGTTTTGCTGTTCCAGCTGCAAAATGAGGATGGTCCCACAAAGCTGCTCCCAGCATCTGAGGGACAAGGACCCTGTCTGTTCCTGCCCACAGAACGAGCTGGAAGAACCAGGAGTGCAGTTTGTGTCTGAAATTCCACCACGCACCATTTACATCTTGTTTGGTTGTAAGCTCATGTAGCACTGTTGAAGTAAATGAGGAATTATTATTTTTTATAAGGAAAAGAGGAGCAAGGAGTATGTTTCACTCAAAGTTTCTTCTATTGATAAATGACAGTGTCCCAGCCTATATTTAGATGTAGGTTACATGCCAGAAGCAACAGGTTGTGAGAAGACTGGTCTTAAACCAGAGATTTTCATTAAAACACTTACTTAGAAGACACGGAAAAATGTACCTGAGAGTCAGAGGCTCCTTGATCTACCATGGAAACGCATCCCAGGATCCAGGGCTGAAATTAAAACTCTAAAATAAGGTGGAAGTTAAAGAACAGCTCAAGGTGTAGGTCCAGCACAACTCCACACACTGCCAGCTTTGCATGGTGTCCTTTTGTGACATAAATGACACACCTTAATACACTGCAACAACTTCAACAGCTGTAGGACTATTCTCTTTTTTTATAAACACCACAATAAGGCATTTTCTGGCCTTAAAATCCACTGATCTGTCTTCAGACCACAAACAGCAAGTTACACAAACCCCACCACTAAAAAAAAAAAAATCTCTAAACAAACTTCCCAGTCTTATCAGAAAGCGTTAGGAAACAGTTTAAAATAGCAAAATGCCTGTTTCCATCCTCTCAGCTCTCTGGCAGCAGCTCAGAAAGTTAAGTCATGTTTACTTTCCTTCCCGGAAAAGCACCCCTCGCTCTCCCCCTAATGTCAGCACAGCCTGAGTCAGCCCAGCTCACACAGGGCAGGCCACAAAGAGGGACCTAATGAAGTGGAAATTAATTAATTCAGCTTTCTCTTTTTCATGGGGATGCTGTATCCAGCACGAGGTTTTTCAGGAGTACCTCAAGATTTTTGTTTTGTTTTGAAAGTGCTGGTTGAACCACAGGGCACAGTTGAGGGATCCTGGTGGTTTATTTTGGTTTTCAAGGCCCAAAGCACAAACGAGTCTTCATAAATGGCCAAGCACGAGGCAAAGATCCTACAAACACACATAGGGAATCAGGGCTTCACTTTCAGATGGAATTTTTACAGCTATGCACACACACAAATGTGGAAATCATGTTTTTGTAGCAACTTTTCCATAGGCAAAGATCCTACAGACACTCACAGGGAATCAGGGCTTCGCTTTCAGATGCAATTTTTACAGCTATGCACACACACAAATGTGGAAATCATGTTTTTATAGCAACTTTTCCATTAAACAATTCAAATTCTAAGCTTTTCATACGAGTACAGTGAAGCCTGAGACCAGGGTAAGGAGGACTCAACATCCCACCAGTGAACTCAACCACTGAGCACCTGGAGATTCCCTCAAGTCAAGGTAAAGGGAACTTTCCCAGAATCTGAAATTCTTGAGCAAGAATGAAAAGAAACTTGAAGACAGTCCTCAACTCCATCAAAACGTGATTTACACCAGAATAATCCCAAAGAAAGCAAAGAAAGTGCTGCCTTATGCAAGATGATCTTGTATTTATTATTGCATTACAACTAAAAAGGTTTTGAAGCAATTCAAAAGTTCAGGCCCAAGTTTCACTGTGAGTCCCAGAGGAAGAAACTTTTTGAAAGTAGGATTTATAATTTTCTCTTATTCCTCTGGGGAAAAAAAAAAACCCAAACATTTACACAACGTTCTGGATTTACAGATTAAAAATATAAAAAATAATAACTAAAATGGGTGGTAGCAGTAATCAGAATGGTGCCATTCCCACCTAGAATGAACAAGTCTCCTCACGATAAATAGAAATAACCCGTGCTCTTGAACCAAGAACATGGAGGCAGACTAACAATGAGGGTTTATGTCCCTTACTCTTTAATCTGCAAATTAAACAGAATTAGGAAACAGAAGAGAAATACAAGGAATACAATAGAGTTGACCAATTATACAAAATCTCAGCAATTCTACTTTACATTTCGTATGCCACCACATTATTTTGCTTTCAGAGTTTTCCTGGACAAGGTGCTGGAGAAGGTACACGAGGCCAACCAGGGGGAATATTTTTATTAAGCGCTTCAGGAAATGAAGCGGATGATCCCAGGTCACTAAAAACAAAACCAAAACAAAAACAAACCCAAGCAATCTTTCCAAAAAAAAAAAAAAAAAAAAAAAAAAAAAATTCCAGTCTATGAACAGCAGCTTCAATGTTCGTGTCACCCAGAACAAAATAGTTCCATAAAACATCTTTAAAAAGCAGTCCTGTAAAAAAGAAGAGACAAAAGAAAGGCGCAGCATGAAGTGATTTCAGACAACCAGTTTTGTGAGAGCTTTAATGGCACAAAATGTTTATAAGCTACAACTTATACATGTAAACTGTATATAATGTTACAAAGTGCTAACTAATTTATGAAGAATGCATAATCACTTTGGCTCAGTTAACTCCAATAGTTCAACAAATGTCAATTAAAAAATTTGAATTTCTAACAATCTTCAGCTTTCACTTTTGAAAACAGTAAGTAAATATGCATTTGCTGCAGTTAGGTCAGCCTGCTGCATCTTTAATGTGCGAGTTTATGCATTTTTTCTTGATCCTATTTACAAATAGTCTAGGCCAGTTTTCACTGAATGTAAGAAAAAATGAAGCCTACTTTTTTTTTTTTTCTCCAAAACTGTAAACAGGTATAAAGCTTTTTAAACAACATTTATCTTAACAAAACTCCCAACTCTCAAGAGTTGAAACCCCTTTTTGAATGATACAACACTCTGTTCCTGTTCATGTAAAACTGGAAGTTGCAGATTTTCCTGCAAAGCTTAGAGTAGGGTGTCAATAAATACTGCATTGTGTCCCAGCCAGTGTTACAGTGAGCACGGGGCATTCCTCAGCTCTGGGTTTCACAGGTTCTACTCCAAATATCATCAGTGGTGTTGATACTCCAGCCACAAGCTTGCACTGTTATTTAGCAGATATTCTGAAGAACTACCTTTTCATTTAAGAAAGGGGTAATTGATTGGGTTTTTCTCTTTAAAAAGTACTCCCTACTTAGTAAAAATCTCTTCTTTCGTTACTCCAATTTCATACAAAACAAGGTGCTGTGTTAGAACTGAAAGTGGTCCAGCCTTTGTCCCATTCCCCCGGATTTTAGGGCTGTAAAAGGAAGTATCTGATGCTCTCTAAAACCCCCTCCACCACGTTCCCCTGCCTGCCCCCACCTCGGGGTGAAACCCAATATCCACACCCAAAACAAACCCGCACCTGTGGGCAGCTCAAGTGCCACTAAGTATTCACAACTAAAAGAAAAAAAAAAAGCAGATTACTCAAGAGGATTTGTTGTTCACCCTGAAAGCATTCTCTGACAGTATTCAGAAGTAGAGAATGAAAATAAATACAGTTTAGCAGTGGGTTCATACTTAACTTTTTCACTTCCTGGGAGCTAAATTAAAGTTTTTTTAACCCAAATCTCAGCTGGGATTTAGCTTCTGTGCATCAACTGGTTCAAGCCATCACTGCTCTATCAAATAATCAACTTTATAAAGTCTGATGCAAGCAAACAATTATAGGTATCTGTTCTCTCCAAATGGCTGACTGGATTTTCTCATTTTCTACAAGTCAGCTTACTAAAGTTTTTATTTAAATGAGATTTTTGCTAGTCTTAAAATTAGCATTGGTTCCCTAAATACTTAGTATTAAAGTCTATATCATATTTTTTTTTTATATATTCATATATATATAAAAAAAGAGTATTCTATCCTTCAGAGTTCATGCTACATGTTCTGAGATCCAATAAAATCTATTTAAGGACACGACCGTCCTGATGCTTTGTAACAATTTGGTACTAAAGCTTCACATTTTGAAAAGAAGTGTCACTAAAGGAGGACAAGGTTTAATGTTCCCTAAGATAAAAGTTCAACATCAGTGAGAAATCTACCCTAACATGAGACATCACGAGTGACTTTCAGGTTCCAAGTATCCCCGAAAAGGAGATTGTACAGTAAACAACGAGAGAGAGAGGAATATTGAAAATTCATTTGCAGAAGACGTTTCAGAGCTTTTACAACTTCTGAACCTTTATGCACCTGCAAGATTGTCCCCCTTAAGGATGAGTCAAACGCTTTTCCTGCTGGAACTGCCGGATCCTCGGAGCTGGAAATGGTTCCACGACAAACAGAATAATTTCCTTTTTACACAGAGCCTACCTACACCTACAGCTGTTGGGTTTTTCCTTAATTTAGAACTACTTTGAAAAGGAAAATTTCACACCGAAAATTTTCCCCTTAAGAAAACAGGTAAGGAAAAGAAAAAGCTTCTTCACATGCAAACAATGCAATTTTTCTAATATTTCCTAGGTATCAGACAGGTTTTCCTACAAGGAATAAGGAGCTGACTTCATAGAAAAGACAAGATTACAACAATTACCTAATATTAAAATATGCTGATGGATTTAGTTATCCTACTTTAAAATTTATGCAGTCTTTGCCTCCTGCAAATCAAATGGTGTTTGTTAGCCAATACAAGGGGCTGAGTAAATTCCCCCCAAAAGCTGATTTAAACTGGGTCTTTATTGCCAGTGATTTCTTAGTTTATTCCACAACCAGCTTCTTTTTTTACAAAAGAAAAAACTCTTTTCCACTCCTATCAGTAATTTCCTTCCCAAGAGACTGTTTTATCACCACCATGCAGTCAACACTTAGACCATGCACAACTGCAATTGAAGTCAGGTTGCACTAAGGAGGCAACAGCATCACTGATAAAATTAAACTTGCTGGTGGCATTTTGCATTGAGAGAAGCCCTTGCAACATAGAGACAGTTGTAAACTCCATCCAGCAACTCTGACGTGTCTTGCAGGCCAAGAGGCAGGGGAATGGGAGAGAGGGAAAGAATGTGGATAGCCAAACACCTCAATAGAGTTCCAACACAATACTGAATTCCAGAGTTAGCAAAAACCTGGATATGGAAGGAAAGGGTGAAGTCAGGGTCATGCTTAAAATGGTCTCAAGTCAAATGTACTAAATGAGACAGTAACACCTTCACAGGTCACGTGGGGTCCAGGTTTTGCACTCCATGGTTCAATAAGTGCTGGCTGAAGGTGTGGTCAGGCGTTTCCCAATGTAGATGCTGAAATACAAAGTATAAGCATATGGTATTGCACAGGAATGCTCCCTGCTCTCCAACAGTCCCTGCACACCAAACTGCTCTAATCCCTCTCTCAAGTCTGACATCCATCCACTGACTTCACTTCTCTTCTATAAAATTCCTTACAGTGAGGTTTTGAATGAGCCTGGAAGGATCAGTGCTTTCAGTGCTCACCCAAAGAGGGTTTTTCCTCCAGTCCCAGGCTCACCTGAAAACCCCAATCCAAAAGTGTTTGTTTTTTGAGTATCTGACACAGCAACACTCCCAGATAAAAACAAATCAAGTAAATAAAACAAATCAAGTGCTGCCTATAGAGATGGGGGTGAGCTTTAAAACTCTGAGCATCGAGGATCTTTGCAAACACTGACCACAGGCAAGATTTAAATCATTGCAGAAATGCACAATTTTGCTGTAGCACAAATATCTCACAGTACATCCTCACATATTCTATCCTCATTTATTTGATAGTTTACAGGAATTTAAAGAGACACTTGAACTACATCCCCAGAAATAAACACAAAGCTAAATAAAAACATGTTGTGAGTCCATGCCTTCGCCCCATCCCGGAAGAACATAAGATGGATAAACAGAACGTAAGGATTTAGGCAAAGTGAGAGATTATGGGGGATTATGCAGGCCATGAAAACACTGCTGAGCAGAGACACGGCTGATTGTGCAGGACACATCCAGTATTTCATTTCTCTTTCTCTAAGTACTCAGACCTTGACTTTCAGTAACATCACAAAGGAGCACTAAACTGGAAATTACAGAGTTTGTGCCACACTCACAACCTAAGAATCATTATTTGGTTCCATAATGGTCAGTAAAAGTTATTTTTTTACCTATTCTAATTTCCCCCTTTACAACCTGAAGCATTTAAATAGAAGGCACATCATCAAATTGCACTTGTTACAATTCCAAAGGTTATTTGCAAACTCATCCATGCATTTTCAATATAACTTGATTTATTCTAGAAATAAAGCACATTAAAGGCCGCAAAGTTTTAACTGTTGCAAAGTTTCCCTGCTTTTGTAAAAGTGCACCAAGTTTGAGTGAGGGGCAAAAATCCTTTTTCTAGAAAAAGGCCTTTTCAGCAGGACCTGACATTCAAGCAAAGTGGAAAAGCAAAAGTTGAAGTGAGAATTAGGTTAATACTTACCCTAGTCCCAGAGCCAAAACATGAGATATGAACAGAGATGGAATGAAAACCTTAAGAAATTCTGCAGAGAAAATGCCACCTTTTTTCATTGCTCCACTTTTTCTCATACTTAGAGACACTGAACGTTTAGGATGTCTGAAATGGAATTCCCTGGAATAAGAGGGGGAGAGGGGGAAAAATTCAACAAGACTTTTTTGTTTCTTTCCCTTTTTTTTCTTTTGCACACAAATGCACAGATCTCTGTAGAACATTTTTTTTTTTTTTTAAGTACAAAGAGCTAGAGATCAAAGCCCGAGATCCCTTACACAGAGTAAGGAATCAAAGAGAATAAGAGGAGGGATTGTGGAGAGACCACTTACACAGACAGTATAGACACAAAGGGAGCAGGAGCTGCAGAGAGAGGTAGGTCCGAGAGAGGGAATTTCAGGATGTGATTTGTTAGCAAGAGGCCTCATTTTTTGTTCCAAACACAGATACAGAAGTCTGCCAGATTTAGACAGCATCCTCTATTTTAATAAAAATGCTTTGCATTCAAGGATCTCAAGGTTTCCCCTTCTGTGGATGAACATTACATATTTTACATAGAAAGAAAAAAAGGGACAGAGAATTTAGGAGACTTGCTCAACACTCTTCCAGTCAATAAGCCAAGACTAAATCCCATGGATCCCAGCTCCAAGTACCCAGCTCTCCCAATAATTATCATTTTGTCAAGAAACCTTGCAATCAGCTTGCTGTGGCTTTATATTACCTTCAAGTCATCTTGCTGCTATTTTGATTTTCGTACTTCATTGTTTTGACCTTTTTTAGCCTCCCCACAGAGAAATCAATCTCTTCCTAAGACGAACTTATTTTGATGGTGAGATTGTGACCATCCTTTCCTTCATCTATTCATGAAAATATATTAATATTCATTAAAAACCCAGAGTTGAACTCACTTGGGAGGAATGTTTTCAGGCCTACTTGACCAGTCTGACACCCAGTCTGCACTTTTCTTCAAAACTTCCAATTCTTTCTCTCCTTCTACTGCTTCTTCTTCGGACTGAAACACACAGGGGACAAGCCTTGTAACACTCAATTAGCTCCTCCTCGGGGTGTTAAATGGAGAGTGACAACAACAGTGGTGACACCTGATAAATGTAGGATAACAAATGGTGGCACCTGATAAACGAGCAAGTGTTCTTGGACTGCTGATTATTTCAAAGAGATTTGATTTGGCCAGCAGAAGTCAGGAAACCACAAATTCTATTACTATATCCAGGATTTCCACATCATTGCAAGCTGTTTGTTTTCTTTAACTAACAAAAACAAAGGATTATTTTAATCCTGAATGTAATAAACCAGAACTGTGCAAAAAATATTTACAAATGGAAAAAAACATTAGCTTGATGGCATTCCATTTAAAGCCCACAGAATGTGAGTAAAAGCATGGGAAGTCAAATAAAAAGGTTTCAAAACCAGTATTTTGACTTTTTAAAAGTGTTACTAGTCATTTAAAATTTATATTACTTGCAACTAGTAGCTTCTACTGAGTGAATCCCAGATGCAGGAGGGAAAGGCAAGCACTCACTTTAATTGTATATAAAGATTTAACTTTACCTCAATAGGTGCAAATGTTACCATACAGGAAATGAAATAAATTAGGAAGAGTAGAGAACACCACTGACTTTAACTCCTACTTAGTATTAAAACAATCTCCTGAGTGACTCTTATTAAAATAAGATAAACCACTTACAACATTAAGTGGGAACCACAGCAAATGAAATAGCACAGTCACAAGTGAGATGAAGAGCTCACCAACACCTTCATTCAGACCCCTCTGGCTCTCAGGGCAGAACTGCAACAGTCCCAGGTCTTTGACAAAATTAAATACAAGGTTTCATTCTTGCAGGAATGTTTGATTTATACTGCTGAAGACAGCAAATTCTATGAAATGATCAAACTAAGAGTTCAGCATTAGTCTCCTCTCAGTTTGTGTTATGGAGATTACTCACTGTCATGTGAGTGAGTGTCTGCACAGCAATCACTGCACACCCTGAAATCTTGTGCAGAAATATCAACATTTCAAACCTGGCTCTGACACCCAGTGCCAGCAGGGTTACACAGTAACGTGACTGCCAGGAAAGAGGCTTTCTCAGATGTACAGATGGAGACTCATTTTTCCCTCATTCCAAAACTATTAATCTCCAAGTCAAATTTCAAATAATACAGAATTTAAGTCTTTTGACATCACAAAGAGCTTGTTCTACCCCTCAAGCCTAGATTCACAATGTACAAATGTATATTTTAAAAGTTAAGGAAGAAAATACCTGAGAACTACTGTCTTTACTTGTGTGCATTTCCACATCAAAAGTTATCTGTCCATCATCTTGAGGTGACGGGCTAAAGAAAAATTGATTTTGTTATGTAATTTTGTCAAGTAACAAATCATCAGTGTAGATAAATCTCAGCTGAATCATTTCCTCATGCACTTCTGGACATTATTCAGCTAAGTTACAGACTGCACCACCCTTCAGATCCCAAATACCAGCTTTGAAAAGTCTTCCCAACCCCCTCATCTTTTCCTTTTTTTTAAATTTATAATCCTACCCTTCTTGACAGGGTTGACAGTTGCTCCCTAAAGCAAAGAAAGCACTGCCCAAAAGTTCAGCTGCCACAGAAAAGATGCAAATCCCTTTGTTCTCGTAGGGAACACTGCCAGTATTGTGAATTACAAGTGTTTTTGTATCATTACAAGTGGAAACATCACACAGTTACCGCGAGCCAGCAACTATTCCAAATACTGGAGCACAACTTTTCCCTGAGAAAAAGTTTTATCCATCCACAGGGCAAAAAGGGCAATAAACTGCAGGCAGAGCAGCCAACACTCCTTTACCTGTCGCAGTGGGAACTACCTCTTGAACTGCTCTGTCCTGACTCGTGCTGGGCATCCAGGAGGATTTTCTCCATGTCCCCATTGTGGATGGAGGAGGAGGATGGGACGTGCTCCAGGCCCCCGTTCTTGCCGTTGCCGTTGTCGTTGCTGTTGCCGTTGCCGTTCATCTGCAGCTCCACCCAGGAACCTGTGGGGCAGCCACACGTCACCCCACAGACACCCCAACACTGAACACACCTTCACTTTATCAACTGCACCCAGAGGGAAACACCAGTGTGCTGCCTTCAGATAACACACACTGACCCGAGAGAGCTCATAAACACGGGACAGAGACAACAGCGATGGGGTTCTTCTTTCATCAACACAAACACCCCTAAAAGCTGCGGTGTTGCTCCCTAACTCTGGGGCTGGGCAATAAAATGTCCCCTTTCTCCCCAACTATTCATGATCTAATCAGCCACGTCTCTCTCGGCAGTTTGGAGCTTCAATTAACTGTGGATCACTCCATTACATGTCACCCTGTTCTACATTCCTTTCTCAAACAGAATTTTCATCCTTACACCCCCTACTACAAAACTCTCCCCTGTGCAGCTTTATATTCTCCTTTCCTCTTCTTCCAAAGGCCTTGGATCAATCCCTGATTTTTCTACACATCAGGAAGGCTGCCATTCTCAGGCCCCACTCAGCTTGCTTTGCCCTGGCACAAACATCTCCCATAAAGCTCAAATTTACTGGTTTTTCCCCATTTTTTGGTAGTTTTACCTATGGGACATCCATGTGTGCACTAAGATTCAACAAAGAGCAAGAGTGTACCATGGATGACAAGAGCAGCTGCTAAAAAGTTCACACGCTCTGGAATTAAGGTAAGGATTTTTATTTTTAGATGTATTTCACTTATATTTTATGTGCAGATTAACTAAATATGAGAGTGTACGTACTGATACATTCTTTGGTGACATGTTTCAATTGGAAACAAACAGGTTTTAGAAATATATATGTCACCACTACTCCTGCCTAATTTAATTTATTCCACCTGAAGGCAGGAGCTTTCAGGGGTTTTTTTGTATTTGGTCGACTATTTTTTGAAGTTTGGACATCTTCCCCAGTGAGGTAAAAATATCCAAGAAAGAAAAGCAAGCCTGAAGCTATGAATACAACATCTGAAACCACTTTTTGAGCATTATTTGGACAAGCTCTACACTTTAACATTGATTTTTGATTTCTGAAATGCACCTGGGAGCGCTTGCACTTATTTTTTGTAGCATAGTTTTGTCTCTGGGAGCTCCATCAGTGACACAGCAAGGGATGTTTAATAATGAGCCTGTTTTCAACTTGATTTGGTGAAGAATTCACCTTTAGTACCGATTATTCATGATGCCATTACAGTGATGCCCATGGAAGCATCATGCCCTGCTGGTTCCCAGCCTGGTTTCCCCAGGCTGGATTCACAAACAAGGAATTTTGGGTATGCACAGGCACCAGCTCAGCACTGCACACCAGCTTTTCAGATAATCAAGTGTTAACTGGGAAGAGGCAGCTTTGCTCAGTCAGCATCAGACAGAGGCTGTGTTATTCCAGATTGGTGATGATTGCTGGTGTCTGAATTCCTAAATAAAACAGCCAGACTCTAAGAGCTTCATCAGGAACTTTGTTCTGCCTCGTAGCAGCAAGAGGCCACACCTGCAGAAAAGCAGGTGGCAAATGCAGTTAGCAGGTGGGCAAAAGTTAGGTAAAAAAGCTTTATACTCCCCAACAACCACTTTTGGTTATTGGAAAATCAGAATCTGCAAAGCCATTTATGATTTAAAAAAATCAGGAGAGGGCAAAGGTGTGAGGGGACGTGTTCCTCTGACACCAGAACACCCAGAGGATGGTGATCAGATCTCCCTCCTCTAAACCCACTGCCACAAATAAAAATTTTATTGATTTACCTCAGGCTGACAAACTGTGTTTATCTAAAACACACCGTGGCCATAGCAGGAAGAAACCCCAAATTCTACTGTGAGTAAAGAGTCCCCGGGAGCTGAGCAGGAGTTGACATGAGGAGCAGCACGTTCCCAGCTGACCTCACCAGGAATGACTCAAAATACATTCAAGGAAGCACAATCTGCCATCAGGCTCCAACACGCTCCCTACTCCCACTGGCACTCACAACCGGTTTGGGACAGGGAGCAGGGAACAAGACTGGGTTAAAAGCCTGATTAGAGGGACATAAATCTCTGTTTCTTTAAAGGGATGGACAGGAATGTATTGGAGAATAAACTGCCCAAATAACAGAGAGCGGGGTTTGCCCCAAGTTTTTTTGAGAACTAAGGAAGTTACATTAATCGCCTGCCTAAGAACTTTTAATTTATGCCATATTTCTGCTTGCCAGTAAAATAGGAAATGCGGCAGAATGAAGAGTGGTAGAATTAAGAGTAACAGAATTAAATGTGGCAGCATCTCCTCCCTTCACAAATCATGTAACACACACTCTTTGGAGAAAAAAAAACAAACCCAAACAACTGTTCGTATGAATGGTATTTTTCTCCAAAATTGTTTGAATTTTGGCTTTGCTCTATGGCTAATTATTTCACTATGAATTGATATACACTGACTTTAATTCCATGTTTTTCCATAACTTGGTGGACTGTTTAAACAGCAGGAGCGAAACACGTTGGGGAAGACAGGTCTCATTTAGTGTATTCCCTCTGATTTCAGCTGGGTGAATGGATATATCAAAGGCAATATATAAATTAAATAACTGTATACATTATATAGATATAAAAATATTCCAAAGTAGTAGATCACAAGTAGTCTGAGGCATGATCAACCTGAATAAACTAATAAATATCACTTTTACAATGAAGTACAACATTAACAAAAAAAGAAAAAGAGGGAAAGGGGAAGGAAAAAAAAGCCAACCAGATTCCCACAATGGTAATTATTAAGCAGATTTTCCATGACAGAGCTGGATGGGTTCTTGCCTAAGGTGGGATTTCTTTTTGTCAATATGTAACAGAGCTTTATAATAATTAAAATATAGGAAGCATCTAGAATTCCCAAAGCAAGCAAGTTGGGGTTTTTATCTCTATGAACCCAACAAAGCACAGGTTACCAGTTTTATTCCCAGCTCTTCTGCCCTCCAAGTGCTAAGGGATCTTTGAATAAAAGGCCCTAAACATGCACAAATGACACAGAGAACACCATGAATAGGTGTCTGAGCTCATTAGCCTGAAAAGTTCACTGAAAAGCTGAGAGAATGGCAGAAAATGCACCTCTCCCACCAAAGCATTGTGCAGGGGCTGAACATCTGAAAGCAGCACTAAGCCCGCGTGGAGCTGATTGGGTGCATTTGTTTTGTTCCCGGAGCAGAGAGTGTCAAACATTTCCTCTCCTACCTTGTGCTCAGCTCCTCCAGCGCTCACTGAGCTGGGTGAGCCCCTACGTGCTGACCCAGCAGCAAGATCTCCGTGGGCAGATCCAGCCCCGGCTTACAGAGCTCTCCCAGAGCTCCTATCTCCCAGCAGATTAATGAGTCCCACAGTTACCACACCACCAGAAACTAAAAATAAAATATACAGGCAGCAAATATGGCCATTTTCTAAAGTAAGCATCGAGTCAGGCACAGGGCATGTCGCAACTTTGACAGCCTAATTGGTATTTAAGTATAACAGGCCTGAATAATTTGCCAAAATTATTGACTCAGGTAACATTGTTTAAGGCACCACGGTTATCACACCACGTAGTGTTACCACAACACAATAGCAGCGTTATGAAATGGGCACAGTTTATTCTTCCTTTCATACAATTCCCATTGAGTTATGGAAAACCAACCAGCGAGTTTATTTCGTGGTCAGCTAAACTTCATCGTAAACCACGGAGGTTTACAGTTAATCATTAATGCAATTTATTCACCTCTTCTATACTTAAAATTTAGAGATGAAAGGACACTCTGAAGGAGCTGTTTATAACGAAGGGAAAGCATTTGCCAAGTAAGTACCAGAGCCTACACGATGTGCCTTACTAGTGTTATCCCAGGAACAAAAGGATGCAGCAAAGCAGCTGACAGAGATGCCGGATATAGAGGGAAATAGCTCACGTCAGTGCTATTGACTCAGCCACTGAATAAACTCATTCCCACAGCCACGCTCCTCCCCCTACCCCGCTGTATCCCCATCGTCGCTGTTCGGGTAAACTCCGTGTAACCACGCAACGAGCTTGGCCCGTTCCTCGGGGGACTCAACGGCCCTCAGCCCATGCGAGGGGCGGCGGGCCGGGTCCCGCCGGGCGCAGCACTCCGGCAGCCCCCGGAGCCCGTTTTATCCAGCCCGGCAGTGCCGAGGGCCCCTCGGCTCTCCCGGCCGCGCTCCCGCCGCCCGGGGCTGCGGGATCCCCCCGGTGCGGGACAGCCGCACCCAGGCCCC
>VWZT01014676.1:106131-148091 GCA_013397055.1 Pachycephala philippinensis | reverse complement strand
CAGCCGGGCTGGGGGAGCCCTCCCAGACCATCGAGTCCGGCCGCTGACCGATCCCCGCCTTGTCCCCTCAGAGCTCTGAGTGCCACGTCCGGCCCTTCTTGGACACCTCAGGGATGGGCACTCCAAACCTCCCTGGGCAGTTCCAAGGCCTGAGCACCCTTTCCATGGGGAAATTCCTGCTGATGTCCATCCTGAGCCTCCCCTGGCCCAGCCTGAGGCTGTTCCCTCTCCTCCTGTCCCTGTTCCCTGGGGTAATATCCCAAATACCCCCGGGCTGCCCCCTCCTGTCAGGGAGTTGTGCAGAGCCACAAGGTCCCCCCTGAGCCCCCTTTTCATCTTGTTAACTTCATTCTGGAGTTTGACATTGCTTCAACTTTAAGGTTTATTTGGAGGCCTAGACTCTTTTTGGTGGAACTTAGGAACTTCACTCCCATCTCTCTCAAAACTAGATCTGTTTATAAGCATTTTGCTTCCCAAAAGCTGTAAAGGAGCCTTTTACACCATAAAGTCCTCCCATCAACAGCCACGAGAGTATAAATTGTGGCTTTTTCATTAACTCACTGTAGGAGTTCAGTAAGAGCAACACCATCAGAGCGAAGCCATGCAGACACAACTCCAGTAGTGTTCTTTGTTCTTTCCCCATTACAAACGCGAAGAAATCACTTTATTTCTGTGTCAGAACTATTTTAAGCTAGAGAAAAGGCTTGCATGCACAAGTGTCACAATCATCCCGTACTAGACTACCTGTTTTAAATATCTTTTGTCTTCTATTCATCTACACTAATGTTGGATGTTTGAAACCCACATTTTGTAACACCAACACTTCCCAATTTGACTGCAGGCCCTGCATGACTGCTCCAAATATCCTGTGGAAAATCTGGATGTCTCTGGGATAGCACCGGGAGAGAATTAAATTAGTAATAAAAAGAAAGCAGTATTTTAATTAATCTGATAAAACATCTGTTTACAGGTGGAGGGGCCACAGAAACATTCGAGATTGGAGTCAGAACAATGAGCTCCTTATGATTTTGAATAGAAAACCTGCTCGGGTAACCCAATCCCACTTTGCAAGCCTCAAATCACAGGCTAACATGAGCATTTGTCACCACCCTCATTCAGGAAGCATTTGCCACAACACTTGTGGCATGAATATTTATCAGTCAAGTGGGACTATTTAAATTTCTGAGTCAGAAATAAATTGATCAAGATTATAGAGTGAGTCAATGCAGAGCCAGAAATAGCATTCACAAGGCCTGACTTTCAGCCCTGTGCTCAAACCACTACACAGGTTCCTTGAGGCATTTGAATGATGTAATTAATGCTTGTAATTTGAATCCTAGGACGGAAAATGCCGTGACAATGGCAGGGTTGGAGGGACACAAAACCACATGTTAATAGAAGAGAAACAATGCTCATAAATTTCTGGGATTTTTTTTTTTTTTTTTGGTGCAATACAAAGGTTTTTCTTCTAGGAAAAAAAAATCCCTTTAAGTCAATTGAAATCAAACAAACCTGTGCCAAGATAATCCCACTGGTTTATCTCATGGTTCCAAGGTGTTCTAAATGTTTGAAACAAGTAGAGAAGGAAAGCTGTGGCTGCCCCTGGATCCCTGGAAGTGTCCAAGACCAGGTTGGATGGGGCTTGGAGCACCCTGGGACAGTGGGAGGTGTCCCTGCCATGGCAGGGGTGGCACTGGATGGGATTTAAGGTCCCTTCCCACCCAAAACATTCCATGATTCTAAAGTCTAAAACATGCCATGATTACTTTTATTTTCTTTGTTTAGTATTTCTGTTCCCAAAGCTGAAGAAGAGCCCTTTGCTGAGCGGGGCACACCCAGCATCCCCCCAGCACGAGGGCTCTGTTCCCTGCACACCTCGGCTGAACTCTGCGGTTATTGTACTGCAATAATCCACCCTGGAGACGCTTTTATGGTGTTTCGTATTTAGCAACGACTGATCACTGTTAATTCCGGAGCTGACTTCGAGGGACAGTGACCACACCTCGCCGTGACCCCTCGCGGTTCCGAAGCCTCCACCTCTTTCCAGTGATGTTTTGCCTCCTAGTGGAGAGCCCTGGCTCAGAAATGCAATATTAAAACCAGCCAGGGCTGTTTTCCTGTTTGCAAAGGTTGAGATTGTTACATTTGGAGGGTAAAATTCACTGTGTAGAGAAATGGAATTCACAGGTTTTATTCTCTCAGCTGTGAGACAAACACTGGTTTTATTCCACCGCTCATCTTTACAAGCCCAAACCATTCCAGGCCAGGTTAAATAAGATGTTTGCTGAGGGCAAACAAACAGCTCCAGACACCCACTGTCATTACACAGCAGCCTCACTGCCAGCACACCTCGATCCGAGACACCAGTCCTTCCCTTTACAACAGCCAATTCCATGGCAAAGGGCAAAAGGAGACACCCTTTATTCAGTAAAAGCGGTGTTTGATGAGAGCCGGGGTGTTTTACACCTCTACAGCCCGAGGGGAAGAACAGAACAGCAGCACACAGGAAATTGCTTCCCAGCTCTGCTGTGCCCAACAAGATGACAATAAAAATCTCTATTAAAATATTGGTATTCCATCATCCACAGCCCCGCTCCAGGAGGGGAAAAACCACAGGTTTCTGCTTGTCAGCACTACCTGAGCTTTTTCCAGTCAGGCTGATAATAAAAGGATCTGTAGTTAATGCTCCTGTCCAAACAGAGCAGGAAGGGAGCAGGTGCGGCTGCATATCCAGCGTGTTTTCCAGGCAGGGAAGTGACAAAGGACTCGAGGCACGGGGCTCTCGAGCACCTCGGCGTTGTGTCAGCTGGAGGAACACCTCACTCTGAGCAGGAACCGGTGCGGGAGTGACACCCCCTCACCCTGAGCAGGAACCGGTGCGGGAGTGACACCTCCTCACCCTGAGCAGGAACCGGTGCGGGAGTGACACCTCCTCACCCTGAGCAGGAACCGGTGCAGGAGTGACATCCCCTCACCCTGAGCAGGAACCGGTGCGGGAGTGACACCCCCTCACCCTGAGCAGGAACCGGTGCGGGAGTGACACCCCCTCACCCTGAGCAGGAACCGGTGCGGGAGTGACACCCCCTCACCCTGAGCAGGAACCGGTGCAGGAGTGACACTGCGCTTGTCACATTGCAGATCCAAACCACCTCAGTGGTGGGTGGTGACATTTCTGTACCATTGGTGGCTTCAGGGCAAGGGTGCAGGGAAGAGAACGCCTTCCCTGCGTTTAGTCTGGCATTCAGGGACTGGAAATGGTGGATTTGCACTGGTTTTACTGGGCACCGAGGAGGCTGTGTGAGTGAGCAGCTGAAGGCAGGGACCAGCACTGTCCTGCCCGGAACAGGATTGGGGACAGCGTTCCCCAGACCCAGGGAAGAGACCACTCATTCAAAAATACCTGCAAATGCAGCGAAGGGGAGGGGCAGGAAAGAGCATAAAAAGCATCCTGACAAAGTGTATTCTCTGCATACTTTTATTAATAAAATATACGATTTACAGCATGTATCAGTGGACAGTGTGCTTAGAGAATTCTCTAATGGATAGTGAGACAGCACAGGCAGGAGCTGGGTTTGGTGAGGACAAGTTAAACCTCAGATGACATCTCAAGGATCAGCGTTACCAACAAAGCCAAACCCTTTCCCAAGGCAAGCTTTAACCCATCCCAGCAGGCCCAGCTGTGGTCCCAGAGGAAGCTGTACTGGAGTATTGCTCTAGGTGACTGCACCCGGTCCCTCTGTGCCGTCTTCACGGGCTCAGCTCCGGGTGGGGCTGTGCTAAGCACCTTCAGTGCATCCCTGGGGCTCTGGGCGGCACAGGAACAGCAGCCTCAATGCCATGGCCCTCATCTTCCCCCTGCAGCATCGTTAAACCTACACCTCCACAAAACAGGATTTTACCAGCTCCACAGCAAAAGCATCTCATCACCTCTGTGCCCTCACAGTAAGATAAAGGATAAACCTCGGCCCTGGAAACAGCTGTACACGTGATTAATGTTACTCAACGAGTTGTTTCCTGAACTGTTGGCAAGTCTGGTTGCTGGAGTAAAATTAGTCACATGCTACTAAGCAGGAGTAGGGCCCACTCATTTATTCACCCACTGGAAAACAGCTGCTGTCCCTAGGGCAGTTCATTTGTTTTACAAGGCTAACAGGTGAAAAAAAAAAAAAGGTAAAATCCTTACAAAGGCTCATGGTCAGGCATGCATGGTACAAGACAAATACTGTATTTAAGAGAACCGGATTAATAAATATTAGAATTTTTACATTTTCAAACCACTGCACAAGGACTTAAAGAAATTAAAGAATGATTGCAATAGTAGTCTTGTTAACAACCTCTAACCCAGCCAAAATTTTACAGCAGAAACAGTATCTCAGTTGATCAAATCATAATGTCATTTTAATAACTACCTCTAAGCCACAGAAATAATTAAATATAGGTAACTCAAAAATGAAAATTCTCCCAGTCAAGGTAAGTTCACTATGACTTCAAACTTCACTGAACATTTCCGTGAAGGAAGAGCAAAACCTAAAAGCACATTTAGCGAAAATATCTGGAAGTAAAAACTCATGAGCCTTATAAAGCATCAATATCTAGTTCATCTTTGGATAAGCCTTATGTGCTGAAGAGTTGAAATCTCTCACATCACTATGAACACTTATTTCATGCAGCTTCTGTACTCCACGTGTTCGGCTCCTTGCACCAGTGAACATTTCTGGAAGTGCAGGAACTTTGCAAAGCCAAAAGCCAGAAGAAAACACTTGCATGGTTAAAACTACATTTCCAGTTGTTAGCAATAAATACAGAAAATCGAGCAGCAGAATGCAGTGCAGTCATTAGCTATGGAACCATGGTGCTGGTACTACAGAACACCACACAAGAGCTCAGACAACTTCTCACAAAGCCACGGGGGACTTGGTGCTCTAAACAAGGCATTAAAGGTATTTCATCCTAAAACAAGGCATTGAAGAAACCAGAACGAAACTAAACATTAAGACATCAGTCCCATGAAATGGAATTTAAAACCTGAAGATTCTATTCCTGTTCTGATTAAAAGCAACAGGTTAAAAAGAGGAGCATTCAAGGACACTGGAACGGGGAGTGACTGCTCAGATCAGAACCTGACAGCAGTTGTGGTGCCGAGATGGAAGTGGTCACACACTGCCTGGTGCTCAGGTTACTCAGGAGTGAATGCAGGTACCTGTGAAATCCCTCCCTCTCTTCATTCCCATGAAAAATAATTAATACTGGTTAAAATCATTACAAAAAACATCATTTTATTTTCATGCATCTAAGGTAAAACACAGAGTATTTGTATAAAGAGGTAGATTAAAAAAAAAAAGAAAACAGATTCTCCATTCTTTGTCACTTTTATTCAGTAGTTTGTTTGTTTTTTTCCTTATTTTCTCTTTTTTTTGGTGCCAGACATGGCAAGGAGTGATTACAGTCAACTGTTTATTAAAACATTTGTTGCAACACAGACCCCCTTTACCACTGACCCCAAACGGACCCATTTTATGTGCTTTATTTTGTTTTTTTTTCCATACACCACCACCAAGGCGAGGTGGAGGGGGACGAAGGGGGAAGGGGGAGTCCAGGAGGCCAGAAGGAGGAGGAATGCTACAAGCCACAGCAAGAATGAGCTGTATTTAATAAAAAAAGGGGGCCACAAATGATACAGTAATGAGGTTACACAATTAAATCCCATAGCATGATTGAAGGCTTTCCCTGTGTCTGACGTCATCACAATGGAAGGCATAAAAAGTGGAGTAAACCGATGTTGAGACAGTCCAGTCTAGTCCATTAGGCAAGATGGTGCAAGTAGTCATTTAAATTAAAAAGTGCCCTATCCTCACCTAAATGGCTAGCAGGCATGGAGACAACAGAGCCACAGAGCCTTCTCCATGGAGCTATAAAAGTGTGTTGTCATATGGCACATTTTTAAACACTGGAAAGGGGTGCCATAATGGACCTCTCACTCGCTTTCGTTACAGGTACAAATGCTAGATTCAACTATTTCAACTATGCAGGAAGTGACTCTTCAGTTAGGAATGCCAACCCTAATTCATCTTGTCTTGAAATATATACAAGTTGTTTGTGGTAGCTACGGCGATGATGTTCTCCTTGGGGTGCCAGGCTGTGTGCAGGATCTTCTTGTTGAAGTCTAAGCTGTCAACACTGATCTCGTCCTTCTTCCTCTTGCCGCTGGCGCACACCTTGCGCGGCTTCAGCACCGTGCGGGGTTTGTTGTTCTCCCGGGACGCCTCCAAGGTGATGTCTCGCTTCGTGTTTCTGTCAAACATCCTGAAGAAGTTGTTGTAAGATCCTGTCATGACAATGCTGCACGGAGGGGGAAGGAAGAGAGAGGTCAGCTGGGAATTGCTTCTCCTTTTCGCGAGCCGGAGGGTCCCGACTCAGATCGCGCAAATGGAAAGGAGGTGGCCTCACCCACACCTGCTACAGCTACAGGGAAACACTGCAATGTTTTATAGTTTTAAAACCCCTCAAAAATACCCTTTTTCCTTTCATGGGCCCTTTGAGGTATTTTGACGCCTCAAATGTCATTTAATTTGCTTTTCACACACGGAAGAGATCCAACAAACCCCAAACACATCGGATTTTTAGCTATGTGATTTTAGTGACACACAAATTGTGTGAATTTAGGTACTGAGTAGCACATCTAGTCTGTGAAAATCCTTTAGAGCTCCTGGTTCTGCATCAGCTGGTCAGTAAGAAAAATACATTTACAAGTTTCCCTGTCCTTCCTTTGCCTCAAAAAATATTTGAGCAGACAGATGCCAAATTAAAAAACAAACAAACAAAAAAAAGCACCATGTCTGCCAGTACTGACAGGGAACCAACGAGCTGCTTTAGATGCAGCAAATAAGCAGTTAGTGACATGATTAGCACAGAAGCAAGGGCTGTCCTAAGTGCTGTTATTGGCAGGTCACTCCCATGGCCAATCACTGTAAAAAGGAACATTCCTGGAAGGTTTTCCCACGGGTTCCCCAACAGGTCTGGTGCAGATTCTTACAGAGCTGACAATGCACATGCTAAAGTCTACTGAAGCACTACAATGTTGTTCAAAACCAGGTATTTGAGGTCCATGGCCCATTTTAAGAATAACTTGGAAAGATCTGAAGTGCACAGGGAGAAGAATCCCACTTGCCTGTCTGATCCATTCCAACAGCACTCAAACTTGTCAAAAATGCAATCGTTCTCATACAGCGAGCAGAGTTTACTTCTGAGGTATTCATGCACCTGGAACAGAGGGATCAGAGAAACTGAGTGAGCATTGGACTCCCACACCTGTAAAACAGCCTTCCCCGACTGTTCCAAAAGCAAGGAAGTACCTGAAAGGGCTCACAAGAGCTGTTTCTTATAAAGAAAACAGCAATTTTCAGTGGCAGCTGAAAACATTTTATGGAAAGGATATGTTTCACCTTCTGTTTTCTTCAGGAAGTAACAGAGAACATAAAGCTGAAGACTTGTCCTGATTCTCACGGCTGGAGATCACCTCTCCACCTCCCACATTCCCACTGGGTAAAAGGGAGGCTTTTTCAGCCCCAAACACAGGTTTGGGTTCTGCCACCACCCTGCAAATGCCAAGATCCTTCAGCAGGAGTGTGGAATCCCCAAACATCAGGGATGCTCTGCCTGAATCTACACACAAAACTGCAACTGCCACATCAAGACCATCAGTAAGACTCAGCCTCTGTCTGGGTTTTTTAATTTCCAACCCACACGATTTTCACCCAATACCTGGTATGTTTCCACAGGTCTATTTTCCATATTTAAATCCCAGATCTTCACTGACAGATAATCTCTAGTCATCATATATCGACCACTATGGCTAAATTTGACATCAGATATGGAAGAGATGATTTCAGAGAAAAATGATCTGTTGCTAGGATCTTCTGGTTCTTCAAACACTGCAGGAAAATAAGACAGGCATTTCAAGAGGTAAGTTTGTATCTCTGATACAAGATACACCTGAATTACTTTAACATTTTCTCAGTAAGTTTTCCCCCTGGGGCTTCTCTGTGTTCTATAAATGAACTTTCAAGGGAAACACTTGTAATATAGTTGCCATACTCTCTTATTGTTGTAGCAAGCCAAGGTCAGCTTTTGAATAAATGAGTAATTTGCTAATATGTGAAGTCTTGATTCACACATGCAAGATTCCCAGCACCAAGTACAGACCAAATGGCCTTTAACCACCTGAAGTTTGCAAAAAGCCATTCCTGGTGGCTAAACAGAAGCTGCTACTCATTTTACTCACTATTTTTACTCCAGAGAAACAGAAATACAATTCTAAGAGTTATTTCAATTTTAGGCTTTAGATCTGTTCAATATCCTACAGGAATCCTATACAAATCCAGGCAGACAATTCAGTGTTTGATAGACTCTAACAGCAAACATCCTCTGGCACAGGGAGACCCTGAACTGCAGCACTCACACTTCGAGTGTCTGTCACAGAGGGCTGATGCCCTCATGTCACACAAGCGAATGGTGCCTTTACTGCTGCTGTAGACAAACGTGCTGCAGCTGTTGGGGTGGAACTCTGCAGCTGTGATCACCTCTGTCAGCTCCTCCATGTTGGCAGGCTTGATATCTACAATATCTGCAGCAGCTCGTTAAGGAATTGCCTCCAGTGAAATGGGTTTTTCTCAAAAAAAACCCATTATTCAGGTTATTTTTCAGGGTATTTTTCAGTTCTAGATGCTTTCAGAAATTCTGCTTCAGGCTCATGGGACCAGGCACAAGGCAAGTAAGAGTTAAAATCAAGCCACACAATTTGTCTACAACTCGAGGTGGTAACATCACATTCCCTATCAGTTTCAAGATAATTCTTACAGCAGCGAAAACCTGCTTCAGTTTTGCTCCACTCCAGCAGGAATTAATTCTATACTACAAATTCTCTCCCAAGTTTTTCATACAGAACTTTATTTTGCTTAAATTCTAATTATACTGCTACATTATAAAACGTTATTTTATATTAAAAACTTGACACAGGTGTGGCTGCTCCATCCCTGGAAGTGTCCAAGGCCAGGTTGGAGCAGCCTGGGATAGTGGAAGGTGTCCTGCCCACCTGGATGAGCTTTTATGTCCCTTCCAACCCAAACCATTCCTCCTCCAGAAGTCAAAGCTCTTACAATTACCAGGGAGAAATAACCAGGATTAATGGAGGTTAATTCTCTCTATACATACTAAACACTTCTCATGAAAGGAGATAAAATCCAGCAGTTTTCCTGTTCCCATCCCACAGAACGATGGCAAAAGGATACTAAAACTTCTGTCTGTGATTTCTAGGTGCCACAGGTTGATCCGCAGGTCGTCTGCAGACAGGTACGTTTCATAGTCACTATTGATGGAGATGGAATTGATGTGATACGTGTGGGCATTGGCAAATATCCTTCGTGGGCTGGCTTCCACCATGAGGTCCATGGGCCTGAACACTGGCACCTGCAACACAGAGAACAGGGAGAGAGTGAGATCCAAACCCACCACAGACATCAGCACTGCTCAGCACAACAACTGACCTGGGTGAAATCTCTTAAATCAGTATTTCTGCCAAGTGGCATCACAGAGAAGATAAAGTTAATGATGTGATGGGGCAGTTCCTCCCTGAGCCATGGGCTGGGAGAGGGAGAGGAGAAACGAGCTGATTGTGAGCTACTCACCCGTAGTGTTGTAACTGTAGTAGGATCCCTATACCGTCCATCCTCCTCCTTTAAATTATAACCCTCGGGTCTTTTGTCCCTTTCACTGATTTTCCATAACTTTATTGTTTTATCTGCAATGAAACAGGCACAGTTTAAAATGAGAGCTGTAGAGAGACACCAGTCATCACTGCTGATGCCTTCAAACAAGACAAGGCCGCCCACGTGCACCAAAAAAGACAAAAATGTTGCTTGGGGGAAAACAAGACAAGATAAAAACCATTAAAAAACCTCCTCCACAGTTTGTTCTTTTTATAAGAGTTAGAGCAAGTTTCAGTTAGGACAGGGATTGCTGTGAATGATTGATGGAAGCTCTGACACAGGGACTCACACATGTGAAGGTCTCTGGGCTATAAAGCAATTAAATCCCAAATACACCACCCTGTGCCCAGGGAAGCCACCAGACCAAAACCCCAGACCCCTGCAGTTAAACCCTGCTTGATTCCAGCCTTTTGGAGAGGATTAGACCAAATCCTAATAGCAAACCTACATAGTAACATGTTATGGTGCAAAAGAAGGTCATAACTTACCATTTGTAGACAATAAAAACTGAGCAGCATTTTTCTGGGGTAACCACCTAATTTTGTTGATCTTCTCTTCAATTTCTAAACTTTTCAAGTAGTCAAACTCTGGTTCATGGCTTTGAAAGGTACTGTAAACATTGTATTCTCCCCTACTGTGAGACTGGGTTTTGTTCTAAAAAGAGAATTAAATGATCAAGACATGTAAACAATGTACATCGGGGTACAAACTGCTTCATTTTCATGAGCCTGTCAACCAAATGAGATGAGCATCATCTCTTTTGCAAGAAATTTATTAAAGTTTCTACTATTTTGGCTAAGAAAACATCAGAGAAAAGACAGTTTATGCAGCAGCTTAAGTTTCCAGAAACTCCCCTCAGAACATGAATAACATCTCCAGCAAGTTTTCACATTAATGCTGAGCAGCTGAACAAACTAATATTTTGCCTAAATATTTTATTTTTAAAAAAATTATTCTTTCATCTTTAATTTTTCCACCTTTGCTGTTTAAAGGGAATATTCCTTCCCCTACTACACAGACACACATATGGCAAATCTATTCTGTGAGTACGTTCAGCTTTCCAGGCACACTATGGAAATCCCACATGGCACCTCTAAATTTATACCAGCAGCTCCACTATTCTGGTTTATAATCTCCAAGTTCCCTAAGAGCTTCTGAACTGCTTAAGCAGCTTTTTCTTCCTCATTCTAGAAGGGAAAAAAGCGCATCACCTCTGCTGAATACAGCTCTGGCATTGGAGTCACCCCTGCAGTTACCTGTCCAGGTGGAAATGTTTGCAAAACTGAAAAACTTGCACATTTCCTCTTTCCAAAAGCTGTGTCTTAGGCACCAAAATATTTCACTGCATGGACTGAACCTTGAATTTCATCCGCTGGGTGCAGAAAACTGGATCCATTTCTGATGCAGCACTCCCCACATTCACCTGAAGTGGTTTCAAGCTGAATTTTGTGATTTATTCCCACCCACTCCAGAGATTGCACCATCAGATGCCTTTGCTGTGATACGTTCCTGGTTGGGGACTTTGCTCCTTCCTTCTCTGGTGTCTCATGTCATCCCTGAGTACCTCACCAAAACACACCTGATACAACCCTTGCTGGCCCACATTTGTCACATTCCTTGCATGGTTTTCTCGTGCTTCATACCTGGAGAGCTGGCAGGAATTCTTACACTTTAAATAAGCTGGGTGGAGGAGGGGGGGAGGAAGGGAGAAAAATGCTTAGAAATCACATTTGGCACCAGAATTCTCTACCACACCTCTCCCTTACACTGCTTTTCCCACCCTGGAGAACGGAAGGGACTTTGTTCTAAGCCTCAGTCAGAACTAACAAGTGAAGCTGGGTCACTGCATGGAACAGCTTGGAAGGGAAATCTATTGTGCTGCAGGAAATGCCTTAGGAAATTCAGGGAACTTTCCTTCAATCCCAGACTCACCATAACGACTGAGGATTAAATAGGATTAAATGTGTACTCTAGTAAAACTCTACAGGACCAGAATAATATATAAACCCAGTAATATGTGAACTCCATCCTTGGGATAAAAATCAAAATTTAAACTCTCAGTCTCACAGTGCTCAAAGGGAAAAAAAAAAATTCCAAAGAAGGAGAGGTGTTGGCCCAAGTGCCTGATGTTAAATTCCAATTTAGGTAACTGCACTGTGCCTACGCAAATTCCTGCTCCGTTTCTGTGAGCTGCAGGATTCACTTCCTGCCTGGCACCGAGCTGATGTCACCGGCTGCCACATTCCAGCCCGGAGGTGGCAGCAGTTTGGCAGTGGGTGAAGCCACGCAGCTTTACACAGCTCTTCACACAGCCCTTGTCAGTGCTTCTCTTCCTGCAAAGCACTCCAGTGCAGTGTGGCACAAGGGGCACAGAAATCCAAATCAAACACTGCAAAGCACTCCAGTGCAGTGTGGCACAAGGGGCACAGAAACCCAAATCAAACACTGCAAAGCACTCCAGTGCAGTGTGGCACAAGGGGGCACAGAAATCCAAATCAAACACTGCAAAGCACTCCAGTGCAGGGTGGCACAAGGGGCACAGAAACCCAAATCAAACACTGCAAAGCACTCCAGTGCAGTGTGGCACAAGGGGCACAGAAATCCAAATCAAACACTTGTATTTTATACACTTCCACATATAAAAGTTGTTGGAATGACTAACTACCCGTGCGTCAGGGAATTAAGTCCCTGAACACAAATCGTTCCCTAAACACAGAGAAGCCAAAAAAAGCCAAAAACAATTCTGTGGAATTTCATCTGACAACCCAGGTGGTTCTTCCTACCCCTGGATCCCAGCTGCTAAGGACGTGAGCTGTGGGTTATGCACCAAAAACCAAGGAGTCATTTAAACACAGCTCAGCTGAGAGCAGGCAAGGAACTGCTGCAGCTTTAAGCTACATTAGAGGATTCTTAAAAGCATCAAGCTACAACTCAAGAACTAAAAAATAATAAAGAAATAAAAAGAAAACAATAAAAAGCCACAAAATACCTCAAGAGCTGGTGCCAGACAGCCCCACTAGGTGTCCCCACTGACCGAGGGGAGCTGCTGGCACAGGGACGGTGCCTCACCCTCGGACCTGCCCCCTGCTCTGGGAACCAGGAACTGCCGAGCTTTGGGAGTTTTCAAATGGAAATTGAAGGGAAGACTAAACAAAAACTAACAGTGACATCTCTAGGCAGTGAGGTGACATCTCCCTGAAATCCCCTCTCCCTGAAATACATTCTAACCACAGCAACTTCCAACTACAGCCTCAGTTAAAATCAGGCACTGCAGCTCAGCTGCCCACTCTGACCCAGGGGGAGAGCCTAAAGACCAAAAAACCAGGAGAAAAGGAGAAAAAATACCTCTGCTACAAGAATTCTGTGCTTTTACCTGATTGATACCAGAGTGGAAAAGGACATCTGAGGTCACAGTCACACACTTGCTTAAGGGCAACTTTTAATATCCCCAGCTACAGTGAAACCTGAAATCACCATCACAGCCAGGAAGAGTCATTGTAAAAGAACCAACTTCAGCTCCCTCAAGGGTCTTTCGTGTCCTACCCCTTTTTGGTTTTCATTTTCAACATTCTTTAGACCACAGCTAAAGAGTGTTTAAAATAATTTCTGTCAGTGTCACGAAGTTCTCATTAAATTTCAGTATTGTAATCACTTATCACACAGGCATGCACTTTGTGTAAAGGGTTTTACAAATACAGGCTCCTTGTCTTTGGAAAGGGAATGAATAGGAACAGAGAGAACATGTAACACAGTGTAATTAGGCAGCACTCACCTCCTGCTCCTGTTGAAAGATGACAACTCTCCCTCCCTTGTCTCCTGTTGCTAACAACTCTCCAGAATGGTTAAATTCTACTGTAGAAATTATATCCGCTGCAGAACAACAAAAATAAACCCCACAGATTAATCATTCTTCTAAATACCCAGTGGCCAAGAAAGCCATGATTAAAAAACAAACAACCCCCCCAAACCCCCAAAACAAACAAAAACCCCCAAAACAAAACAAAACAAAAAAACCAAACAAAAACCCAAACATACTTTAGTTAAAGGACATCTATAAAATGCAAGTAGAAGTTTCTTCCAAAAAAGAACACTAATTTTTTAAGCTATACATTTGAAAAGCAGTTCTAGATCACCATGCCAGAGCTACAGGCTCGGTGTTGTGCATTTCTTTGTTCTGAAAGGTTTAATATCACCAACTTCTTAGAACTGATTCTTCTACTCTGGCTCTACTTTAGGTAGTACAGATTGTACCTTCACACAGAAACTGTGTACCTTTATTTTCTCAGTTTTTCCTAATGGATGATTTAGATACAATCATTATCCATATGACCTCAAAGCACCTTTTTTTTTTTTTAAGGACTCAGTATACATTTGATACCAAAGGTATCAGGGGAGAAAAGTTCAGACATCAGTGTCTAAGGAATGCAAGGAATAAACAGCTGCAGAAAATCAGGAAAAAACCTCAACAGTCTCCGAAAAATCCAAGTATCTCTTCTGGATGAGGAAGGTTTACATTATCACAAGTGCTTTTACAGGGAGTGCTAAAATTAAATTGTGAATATCGACTGACAAGAATAGTAATCCCTAGTATCACACTGAGCTGGTCATAGAGCAGAAAGGACAAATTACAGCTTCAGCTCAAGCCCACCCATTCACATTTCCAAAGGTGCAAATGCTCCTTAAACTCCCAAATAGTTGAATATCAGAAGCCAAACCACTCTTGCAACACCAAATTGCAACACAACTCTATAAATCTAATTTCTGCAGAAGAAACTACCTCAGAGTTTCACATACACAAATCTTGAGGCCATTTCACTTGCATGCCAGTCAGCTGTGGATAAACAGTATTTTTTGTGGGATGGTTTCTTTATTCCTCATTGCATTCATAACTTTTTAGAGCTTGACTTAGAGCTAAACACCAGCTCCACTGAGTTTTGTATTATTATACAGCACAAACTGCCCTAGAGGTGCCCCCACCAACCTCTCCATGCCATGCTCACCTGGCACTGCTCAGACTGGCTGGAATGTCTCAAAACAGAATTAAGGACAGAAACACAACCTCAGCCTGGACCTCACTGAACCAGGATCCAGATCACACACACAGAAAAACTTCCATTCCAGTGCACATCACTTTTAACCCCCAGAAGGCAGCAGTTCCTTCAGCCAGTCATTCTTGTATTTGTGAACAAGATAAGTGATTTATCTCACATCTGTAAGGTTTAAGATGCATCCCACTGAGCTGCAGATATGGTATTTAATAGGTGCCTTTCCCAGGTGAACGGGGCACAGAGATAACAAACAATTCAGCAACGTGCAGAAAGAGGGAAGTGCAAACCAAGCAGTCAAATTTTGACTTTTCCACACAATACAAAGCACGTTGTTGCACTCCTCCAATGGGAAAAGACCTTAAAAAGTCATCAATTAATTGAAGAAAAACACTCTAACACCTCTCAGCAGTGAGAAGTACACAGAATAATTACTATTGTGAAAAACACAGACTTAACACTACAAGCTCTGACAGTGTTGAAACTGATGAGACAATACAGTAAATTATCAGCAGATCCAATGTGTCCATGTACATGGAAAGAAAAGAGCAAAGAAAAAGTTGCCTTGGAAATCTCATATATCCATCTAAGAACAGATGGATAAATTCACCAAAGTACTTATTTGGTGAAAGTCACTGGGAATTTTAGAACAGGCAGCAACGACGGCCAGAAAAACCTTTAATTAAGGATAAAAATCTCTATTTTCCTAAGTCTGATGATGATATATATTGTATTTACTAATAATACAAATCTCATATAGAGCAGAAAGACAACCACTTTTTTGTAGATCCCAGACATTCTTGCTTTCTGCATTTATTTTAATTTTCAGGAGAATCCAAGCTTTCCCCCAGTGATCTCCAAGGTGATCCAAATCCTGCTTTATCACAGACCCAAATGCACAAACCAACTTTCAGCACCTACATCCCACATTTCCAAGGAGTCCAGCAGGCTCAGGCACTGCTGACAAGGTACTGAAAACTCTCCAGTGCCTGACTGACACCACACAGATCATTCCAAGTACTTGGATCAGTTTTAAATTAAAACCAAATAACTGCTGTGTTCATTAGCAGCAATCGCAACAGAAAGATATTAATTTGTTTTAAAACTCAAGATACATCAATAAATCCAATGTGCCTTCCACAGTGTAATCTTGGATTGTTCCCTTTCCAAGGGCAAAACAAAACGTACTAAAAACGTGACAGAAAAAAGTGATTTTTGCTTAAGTAATCCCAAACCAGAGCTGAGACACAGTTTTTACAAAGAAATCTGTACTGGCGAGCAAACAAACAGCAAAAACCCAGTTGTACATTCACACCCAGTAACTCCCTGTTTGGAATTCCACATTCCCACACCTTGGTCAAAGGAAGAGCCCAACATCAGGGCACTGGTGCTGACCTGAGTGGATTGAAAGGTGTTGGAGAACTGACAGGGGAAGCATTTCACCCTCCCCAGTGCTGGATTCGCTTGTGGATTCTCATCTGTGTTAACACCCTCCTTGCCAAAACCACGGATCCATCCTATCCTTCTTTATTCCAACAGTAATTGTAATTCCCTGATTATTTCAGCCCTTCAGCACCATTACAGAGCATCCCCTGCCCGTGCTGTTTTCCCTCCTGTCCCTAGGTGGGAGCCTGCAAACACAGAGCTGCTCCTGCTGGCCACAGGCTGGGAAATGATCCCTTCCCAGCGCCAGGGGCATTCGGGAGGGATACTGAAGGGAGAAGCAGATGTGCAGTGCCCTGCTGTCACCACCCCGATGGCTGCTGGAAATAGGATGCATTTCAGTGCCCTCTTCTTCCAGCACAGAGATAAACAACCACTGATCCCTTATCTGATACCCAAACCCCTCCTAGGCCCCGGTGTTATCTGCTGTCACACAGCACCCTGGAGATGAGATTTGCCTTCTCCTCCCCTCAAGCACCTCAGGACATCTCTGACACCAAGATGCAGCGTGACATTGCCAGTGCTGAGGGTCTCAAACACTACAGGGCAGCATCAATCACACGAGATGAAGACAGGATTTAAACAAAGACAAAAATGAGGAGAGCAAGGTACACCTTCTTTCCTGCAGGGCACCTGCAATACCTGTACCGAGTGAACCAGGTTTCTGTTTCTTGCATAACTTGAGACAAAGAATTCAGGGGTTGTTACATCATTTACAAGTATTTCTCTGCACAGATCTATACATTTGTCCTTTAGTTCCACTAAATATCCCTTCAGAGACACTTATTGTTGTAGAAACTTGTTGTAGAAACACTTCTGAGACTGCTAAATGCTTTCAAATAATGGTTTTTAGTGACCTGAAAGCAAAGGGGTGGCAGGGTGGGAATCATCTACACAGCCTGAAATCCATTTATGAGTGAAAATGCTCTGCAGCAGGTCGAGCAAAGCACTATGGAAACACAAAGCTGCTGCACAGTTGTATCCCTACCTCAGAGAAATAAAACTCTACAGCCAAACCAAGCCACTGATCCCAAAAATCTCAAACTAAAGAGAGGCTTTGGTCCCTGACCCATCAGCACACGGAGACAGGGCAGGGTTTGCTTTCCCCAGAGATATCCAAAGCTCCCTACAGCTCTCCCAGATCCAGCAGCTACAATCTGGCCAAGCTTTCCTTTCCTTCTGCACAGCATCTTTATTTTCACAACCTGCTTTGAGTTTTTTAAGCTTCAATGAGACATCTTCATTTTTTAAGTGCTCCAACAAAAATCCAAACCACCAGCAAGGTCTGGACACTTGACTGGATTCAAGCAGGACTCAATTCTTCCATGGCAGACATGGAGACAGGAACCTGAGGAGCCAAAGGAATCAAAACAATGTGTCTGGCTTTGGCAGAGAATAGGGAAAGGGTAAAACACATCTCAGAGCTTCACGTAAGGCTCTGAGGCCACTGGGCCAGTGAGAGAAAGAGAACCAGTTCAAATGAAAAAAGGAGAATAAAGGAATCCAACAGCTCTCAAATGCCTTTTCCCCTGCTAAAAGCAGTGTTTGGAACAAGAACAACTCAGTGACAATTAGTTAAAAACACTTTCACACTTTGGGGGCCTTCCACGTGTTGCAGTGAATGCAGAACCACACGTGCACTGTCACCACCAAGTTTTCTGCAACTTTAGAGAAAGTATTGTGGTGAAGTTTTACCACTGTCCAAATGTCTATGGAAAAAGGGAATAAACCAGCTTCATCAATCCAAACCAGCAAAAGAAAACTGTAATCCAATGACTTCATTCCAGAAGGCCCATGGCAAACCTGAAAAGCAATTCTGTATTAAATTTGTTTCCAATAATAGAATAAAGGGGATTTTATTAGTAGAGAAGAGGCTATCTATTTTAATGTTCCATGAACTTTATATAAACTCTGATTAGAAAACATGCTTGGTAGGCAAAACATGTCACCTACTCTGCAGCAGCGAGTCAATCATGGCAGGAACAAAGAGAGTCTTTATTTCACCAGACCCAAAAGGTTTCCGTGCAAGTTTTTGGAATCACGTTGATCTGCTGCCTAAGCAGAGAGCAAGTAAATCAGAGTGTTTACACAAGTGGAGCAATCTCCTGATGTTTCCAAGGACTGAACAAAGAATTGTAGCATTTAAAAAGCATTTTAAAATTATTTAGAAAGCGTTGTTTATACATTTTCCCAGTGGCTCAAAACATGGTTTCTGGAATTTTCCAAAGGAGAAACAAATCTTGTCCATAAAGCAGAGCAGATTATTTACAGGTTGGCAATTCTGTCCTGAGGAGTGAAAACAGAATTCACTGACCTAATGTGGAGATCACTTCCTCAGTTTATCAGCCTGGAAAAGCTATTTTCATCAAACTAAACATCAATCAATCATTCCAAGGATACTTCAGAAACTGTCTAAAAGGGAAACATTAAGAAACCAACTTTTAGGATTAGTATTAAAATCCAAGGAAGCTCAAACAGCCTCAAACTGAGGAAACAGCTGAGGAATGGATAAACATCATGAGAGACAAAGACAGTGAAATATTTGAATTTGATGCACAATTGCTGAGCATACTTGAGCCATTCTTCCTAGAGACAGCAAGAGTATCTGTCCAGGAGAACCTACAGACCTCAAGTGTCTGGAAATCACTTGTGGGTTGTTTGGTCCTTTCCAATCCAGGGTGAGGCAAAACCTCCCTGCTTCAAACTACTGAACAGATGCAACTTCCAGAAAGTCCAGCTCAAATCACAGCTAATGACAGAAAATTGGGGCTTTTGACTGGACTTTCTTGTTTCCAGTAATGGTTTTGTTTTGGAGTTATGTACTCCAAAAAAACCCAAACAAACAATGAAAGACACTGGATAGAAAACAAAAGCTCTTCCAAGGCTTCAAATATTTTAAGCAGCTCCACAATGCACTGAGTCATCCCACCAACACCCCACTGTTTGTGATTTGGATTTACTACATTTATCCAGAGTCCTGATACATTGTGTACTTATCTCTGGAGGTAGATAGTGAGGTGTTCATCCCAAAGTGAACAGGAAAGCTGTTTAAGTAAAATTAAGGCAGGGTGAGCACACAGGTCTGTCCAAAGAGGAGAGCTCCCAACACAGGGTACCACAGCTTCACACCCCAGGAAAAGAGTAAGACAGCAAAATGCCATTTACTCTTTAGTGCTGGTGGTATAAAAGAAAACACGCTCTGCATTCCAGCCTTCTCCCTAATTTATGTCTGTGGAGAGGGGGAAGGGAACACAAGGATTGTATGCTCTAAAGTTACCATGACCAGTTTTACTATTGACTTCATTTCCCTCTTCTTCATTCACTTGCAGGAGTGATTCCCTGCATTCATTCTGTCTCCCTGAAGTGACTAGGCAACAAATCCAAAGGCAGCTGGGAGAAGGCATTCCTACTGTTCAATTTACTGCTTGAGACTCGTTCCAGAAGTCCTTTAAATAGATCCCTTCTCTACTAGAGAGGGCATTAAAAATATATTAATTCCTTAAAATATGAGGATGGGAAGAAATGCACGTAGAAATAAAGAAACCAGAGAGGGGTTATTGCCCTTGTGGCAAAAATCCTCCCTCTGTGCTGTGCATCTCTGCCAGAGCCAGCTGGTTCCTTGTTCTCTCCCGAGTACCAGCCCTGGAATTCTGCAGCACACAAAGCTGCCCTCCTTCCCAGGGAGGGGAATTTGTCTGATGGCCAACTCACTTCTCAGTGCCGTTGCCCTGCCGGGGCAGACACAAACACACAGGAGCCCAGGGTGCAGCTCCAGCAGACAGCAATGAGGCTGGGTTTGCTGCCTTGTGCAAACCTGGGAGCTGTACAGATTTACAGAGTATTCCCTGGCCTGCATGTTCACTCCAAGTGAGTGAACTCACTCAAACAGCCCTGGGAGGCTGAAAATGAAGAACATGACCACGACAAAGTTGTCATTTCCCTGCTGATGCTGAAAGCATTTAGTGCTGTTAGGGGGAGATGCACTTCAGGGCTGAGACTCTCCCAGTCCCATTTACATCCCCACCTACGTGTAACAAACACCAGATACCAGTGCCCAAACAGGGAACACACGTAGCACTTCACAGCATGAATTACTCACCTAAGTAAAATAATCAAATATAAACCTTGTCAAGCAGGCCTAAACCACTGTAACTTCGCTCTAATTTCCTGGATTCCTCTATATTCCCATTTCTTTTCTTTTATTCACCCTTTCTTCTCCCCTTCCTTCTCCAACTTTGCCAATCTTTGAGAAAAGATACACTAGGCAAGTTCTAGTTAAACAATGAGTTCAACTTTGGATTAGAAAGCCAGAGTAATTTACTCATTATTATTATTATTACTACTACACATTTAATTTTTAACTTTTTATTTAGTTCCCTAAAATAAAAGTTTGATACTGCTTGATGAAGCTTTTCCTGTCACTTCCTAAGTCACATTAGCATGCCCAAGTCTGCCCTGCTCACTGTGGGCTCCCAGGTAAGCAGGGCTCTACTCTTGTATGGCAAAGCACAGCTCAGAGTGTGCCACATCCTCCCGAGATCACTCTTTGTGCTGTCAAATCCATGTACCAGCAATGACAGCAAGAACACTCTGTTATCACCAGCCTTCAGAAGCAGGAGCTGGAATTAAGTCACTTTTTTATAACGAAAGGAGGAACTGGAGGCAAGGGAAAGAACCAATACTCCAAGACTCCATAGGATTTACGTGCATTAGCATGGCTTAGAACTTACAGCTGCATTTGTAACACTTAGATAGTCCAGAGATAATGCAACTTAACACTCAAGTACAAACCAACGTTATTTTGGTGGTTTCACAAATTCATGCAAATAACTTTGGTTAAGCCTTGTGATTTCCTAGAAAACACAACAGCAAATTTCCATCCCCTCCCACTGCAGGAGCAGTGGCACCAGCCCTAATCTTGTTGCCATTAGTTTTATGTAAGGCCAGTAATGCCCCTAAATAGCTTTACTGGGCTCAGTGCTCAGAGCAGAACTCCAAATCCATCTGTCCCACGCACCAGAAGCTGCTCCTCCCTGCAAAGCCAGAGTGAGAGCATGACATCGGAACTGCAGAGAACAGGATTAGCACAGAAGGGACTCTCAAAAGCTTCTACAAGTTGGGATAGGAACTAATATGTAGATTAAGTGTTTTACAAGATAATAGTAAAGCAGGGAATAGAATCACCAGCTGCTAATCTCTCATCTGGAACAGCAGCTTCTTATACATCCAGAAATCTTTATGTGATCTCAAGTCAACCTTGGCATCAACTTCCTCATTTAAATAGAATTCATAGAAAGCACAATCTATGGTCAACATTACAATCCAGGTTGGAGAGGCAGCAGCACACTCAACGTTTTAACTCTTGTGTTTGGCAAACAGCTCCTGGGCCTCACTGGGCAAGTGCTTCAACATCTCCACTCAGGGCAAGTTTCCACCACCAAATTTACCATTATGTTCCCCCACAGTTCATTTTTGGACCAAGGCAAGAGACTGACAAAGAAATGTGCAAAACCAGCAACTCTCAGAAGTGGCAGAAATCACTACAGGGAACACTTAAAATCATCTTCAACAGACACTGCCAGCACCTCAAACTTCTGTGAACAATTGCAACGCATTTCATTTCCATTAAACACTTTGTATTTTGTTAAGATAACAGAGTTCACTGAAACTGAGGTGAAGGCATCAGATGAGGAAATTTGCTGTGGGGGAAAGCAAGGAACACACTCAGGAGCAACCACATCTCCAGCTAGCACAGCTGGATTTGCAAAGGCCATCGAGCCCACGCCCAAAATGCCAATTAACTGCATTTCTGTGTGCAGTCTCCACGAGCTTCCACCTACAACAAGGCCAGAATCTGGCTTTGCTAGAACAGAAAGGAAACTGATTTAAAGCTCAGACTGCTGGCTTCCTGTCTCCATTTATAGTAGGAAACTCAAGTCTCCAGTACACAGGACTCCAAGACACCTGTGGTGGCAGGGAAAAACAGAGATGACAAAGAGCAGCAAGTCAAAGCAGTCTGAAAACAGATGTCAGACACTGATGTGTCCCTGCTTCCCACCACTGAAAATGACATAAAATTGCTCTGAAATTTTACTTCTCTGAAAGGAAACTCACATCTTTTCATTCACACTGAAAAATAATACTATGAGGTTTGGGAAGGAACTTCCCAAAATCGATTACACCTTAAATTGATTTAAAACTGTGATCCACTGTGCAATACCTGTGCCATGACACTGTAACCACTGGGCTGTAGGTTTTATTTCTGCTCACCCAGTCTGGCACTGCACTCTGTAACTCCTTTCATGCCAACTTCACTGCAAACCTACAGAATAAAGAAACCCTGTAGGGTTAGGATTTGTCAGCAGGAAACAGCTCTGAACTGCCCCCTTGAAACCATTTCATCTGATGAGAGAATTAAATAGTTTTGGGGTTTTTAACCCTGATTAAGTTTTTAGTAGTAAGTGTTTCAAAAATTACTGAGAAAATTCCTCTCCCGTTAAACTCTCAACAACAGCAGACATAAGAATGTTCTCTCCATACAAACAAATGCAAAGCTGTTTGGTTTCTGGATAGAAACCATTAACCCTCATCACCCTGATTAATTACTTTCTATTTTTAAACCTTAAGAGATGACTGCAGTTCCTTTCAGAACACATGCACAGGAGACCAACAGGCAAATTCCTTCCTTCCACCATGCAAAAGAGTATAAACTGAATGAATTTAGTTCAAAAGGTGCTGCAAACCAGAGTTCCCAGTACTTGCCTTGCCCCTAAGCTGGGCATGGTCTAGTTGGGAGAACAGAGGAAGGCACAGGCAGTCTGATCACATGCAGAGAAGCAGGAAAATAAATACATTTACAACAGACCAGACAAATAAATACCCCAAAAAACTGTTGCTGACTGGGCTGCCCACACCCAGGCACTGCATATTTAATAGGTAAAGGTAAATAGGTAAAAAAAAACTTGGCTCCAGTAGTAGTTGATGTGAAAAATGTAATCAGCAAAACAGGAGTTGTGGCCCTCGCTGCAGTTTCCAAGTCCTTTTGAGCTGCCTCCACCTCTGAGGGTGTATTTTACATGTACACCCAAGGCAATCCACCCTACAGCCCTTCCCACCCTGGAATTGAGGGGGTTGTGTGTCTGAAGCTTCTTCCAGAGCCCCACAACTCCAGGAGATTGCTGCTGTCCCAGTAACTCCATGTGAACACTCCTGCAAAGCAGGGACCTTACCAGCTCAAGACAGAGCCATTTTTCAACTCAACACGAGCAACATCAGTCTGAAAATACTCCCAACTCAATAATAAGGGATTATTTAATACCTGACAAGAATTCCCTGGAGGCTCTAAAGACATCCTCTGCCTGGAAACCACAAACAGCAGTTACAGCACTCTGCAAAAGGCAGCTCAACCTCGAGGTGGACTGAGGCACCACTCTGTTATTTCAATTTATCCTAATAGTTTCTAGTCTTTACAAGAGGCCTCCAAGTTTTCATGCGAGGAATAAATGTGATTAGGAAAGCAACAACTAAGTCAGTTCCCCCTTTTAAATCTTCATCACACAGCTGTAGAGTTTTTCCCCCAAAGAATACCCTAAATAATGTATTCAAACAGGGGATTCCACCTTACATTATTAGCACTGCAAACATATTTAGGAAGATAGCAGAGATACACACATACTCAGGGAACATTTTGCTGGGGACAAAGAGCAAGTGATGAGCATTTAGTTCACATCTCTTAATAAACAAGCTTCCCAAACTCAAATATTCCTTCAAATATGACAGGAAGTTCATATTTGCTTTTCCTATTCACACTAATTCAGGTCTATTGTTGGCTGAAACAAAGGTCTTTCAACCTGCATCAACTGTTCCCAGGACATTTGACACCAGTTTATTAATATCATAAACAGGAGAGGCCTGAGTGGCAGAAATCCAGCCCCACTCCTGGCGCCCAGCTGAAGTCACCTCAGAAAGGGGGGTGAGTGTCTCACAGGTTGTGGAACGACAACATTTATCCAGACAGGAACACACAGTTAAAGGTCACAGCTTCTCCTTGAGCCTCTTCTTTGCAGCTACTGCAATATTACAAAATAATTTTTTTTTTTTTCAAAAGGGCTCAATCTGTCCACAAGCTTTCCTCCTTCCAAGCAGAACTGTTCTGCTTCCAAACAAAAAAGTAATCAACAGTAAATCCAGCGTTTCAGCATTTTTAAATGCCAGGCACCTGTTTGATGGAAAAGCTTCCGTGGGGTTCAGTTTTGTAACATCACAAAATTCAGCTGCTGAGAGCTTCCAGCCCCTGAAGCTTAAATCTATTTTCAGGTGGGGAAGAGGAAAAGAAGAGTGGCCCTCCTACTGAGGATGTGTCACACTCAGTGTTGCATCAATCCCTTTTCAATTACAGTGAAAACTCCTCTTCACTCACAGTTTAGGATTACCAAAAAAAGCCCAGGAACAGCAGTTATCCAGGGGTTGGGTAACACCATGATTGGAGGCTTTGCACCCCTAGCACTGCATGAGAAAGGATGAGTTTGATGTGAAATAGGAAAAAAAAAAATACCACAAACACAAAATATATAAAATATAAAACCTAAGCAACATCTATGTTAAAAACCTAAATGCATTATAAGTTTTAATTTACTTTATTTCAATGCATCATCCACCATAAAAATCCATCTGACATCGTGGGTACCTGGCCTAGGTTTGCTCATGCCCTGCTGCCATCTCAGGCCACATTAATTGCACTTAACCTGGAGAAATTGTGTTCCTGTTTCGACTCGAGGCAGCCCAGAACCTCAGGCTTCCAGCAAGTGCCACAGAATTCTGGCAACCAACAAAGTTTTTAACAGCCCACAAGAGTCATAGAACCAAACCCTCCTTAAATGCACTGAAAAAAGTGAGCACACACATGTTCTTTGGTGCTGCAGCAATCAAACTCTACCTAAAAGCAGATTTCTTTTATCCCCACATGAGATCTTTGCTAAAAGGTAAGAAAATGAAATCTATGGTTTATTTGTAGCGGGGTTGGCAGGGTTAGGGTCCTCTGCTTCTACAGTTTCAAGTATAGGTAAAACATTGGGTATTACTACAACATAGAGATAATTTGGCTAAATTACACAAGAAGGAGCTTCCTTTCCTTGGAATTTTCCTGTTTCAACCACATATTATCCCATTAAAGTAGCTGAACTAGTGCTACACACAATCCACACCAGTTCTAGTTCTTTCAGAAACACTTTCAGCCACCAAAACCTCCACTGATTTCTGAGACAAAGATGACAGAATGGTTTAGTTATATTTGTATTGTGTAGAATTTAGTTTGGGAGTTACTCATCATTCCTGTCCTTTGTACAATTGCATACAGATCATACATATCTAATTACAGGGGAACAAAATTAACTCCAGCAGGAACCAACTTCATGCCCACAATTGCTTCATCTGAGATCCCCTCAGGTGCCTGGATATTCTGTCACTACCACTCACAAAACTGGGACTTGTTGAGATATAGGAGGAGAATTGAGACAAAAAACCTTATAAATAACAGATTTGATTATTTCTCCTCTAACACAGCATTTGCCTGGTTTTAATACTCTGGTACATGACTTGTTCCAACATCTTTTCTGCCTGCAGAGCTTTAATTTACGACCTATCATTAATAAAGCTGCAGCAAAACTACATATCTTAATTTCCAAGAGGGTAACAACTCAATTTTAGCACCGCTGAAGACAAAAATTCATGTTTACTGATTTTCCAGAATAAACTTCATGCTGAAACAGAGAAATTAAATGTCTATTTCTGACATTTGTGAGCTGTAGAAAACATCCCTGCTGACCTGGAGATAAAGCACATCCTATGAATCTATAAAGATTGAGGAGACCCCAACTCCATCTCAGTCCCTGGAAAACCTGGATCCTCAGAGCTAAGTCACAGTTCATCCTCTCAAAGCTCCTCAGGGTTTATCCATAATGCTCACACAAGGGCTCCATAATTCTCCTAAGACATGCTTTGACATACAAGCTATACACAGTATAAGGATTCCCCAAAATGCATTAAAAGTATTTGACTGAGTCTTATTGAAGCTTTAAAGCTTTATTTCTTCTCCCTGTGATAAATATGTTGGCAATGCATCTGTTTTTCAAACCCAGGCTAATTACCCCCTGGTAGCAGAAGTGCTTTGCTGGAGTGCAGAGCTGCTTTATCTATACTTCCATTTTCTTAGGGAGCTGCTCTCAATGTGCCTACAAGGAATGAAAAAGAATGTTCATGAAATAAAAAAAACATGAACAAGCTCAGAAATACCATCTAGGCCTTCAAAAAGAAAAGGGTGTCAGCAGTGAAGCTGTTCTTCCAACCTAAAAAGATGGAGAGGGACTATTTATTTACGAGGGCCTGGAGGGACAGGACAAGAGGGAATGGGATCAAACTGAGAAAGAGGAGGTCAAGATGGGATATTGGGAAGACATTCCTCCCTGTGAGGGTGATGAGGGGCTGGGATTGAATTCCCAGAGGAGCTGTGGCTATCCCAGTCCTGGAAATGCCCAAGGCCAGGTTGGACAGGGCTTGAAGCAACCTGGGATAGTGGAGGGTGCTTCAAGAATGGGGTGGCACTGGGTGGGCTTTAAGGTCCCTTCCACCCCAAACCATTCCAGGATCTGTGACTCCAGGTTATTCCCAGTTATCAGCACCAAGTCAGAGCCTCAGAGCTGTAGCAGAGCTGATTTCCATCCCAGCCCTCACAGTGCAGGTGCTCCTTCACCAGGGGTGACTTCACACACACCCAAGGCCCTGGGTACTGAAGCTCTCCGAGATCCTTCTGTGCCTGCTCAGTGGCCACAGCTGAAGGTTTTTAATAAACATCCTGAAGGTTTTTAATAAACATGCAAGAGGAGCAGCAGGTACAGCTGAGAGATTTGCATTGAGAGAACGTCCTAACGAGCTCCTGTGGGACTGCTCTCAGTGATCCCATCCTGGCTCTGTCTGACAGCTGATAAACACATCTGCCATGATAACCACGGGCTGAGGACACTCCAGAGTCTCCACTCAAGAGCAGGGATTTCTCAAATGCCAAAGTTATTTTTGTGCTCTTTGATTGCTTTTAAAAGGGGATTTCTTCTTTCTTAAAAAAAAAAAGAAAGTTTATGAGCAACAGGACCAGCAGAGAATCAGCCCTGTGACCCAGGCAAAACACAGAAGTATTTATTCACCTCTTTTCTAATTCACAGAATGTTTTCAAGTTTCTCCTCAAGACTACAAATTACTCAAGATACCTTAGGCCAATTATAACAGAATATTCTATAAAATATTACTGTATTACTTATTCAAGAGGGTGTTTACCTACACAGCACTGAAAAATACAGCCCATTTCATAGTGCAGGTATTAATTCACATAACAAACATCCAATCAGTAAAAATTTTGGATGTCTGTTCATGGAAAGAATAAATCATTTTAATTTCAAGTTGCATTTACTTGAACCATAACCTAGTGCTTAGTCATTATCTAATAGCTTTTATTTTAAAAAATCCAGAAAGAAAATCTACTTGCTTCTGCTTATATTTATTAATTTTTATTATCTTTTTTTTTTCTCCTACGCTCAAGACAGGTGATTCAAGAGTCCTTGGAACTAATTTGATTGGTAATTATTTACTTTTTAATTCCTGCTGACAGCCCACACATAACCCTATAGAAAAACTCCTCACATCCACCACAATATCTACCCTGAAGTACACACTAATAACAGGCTAAAGAGTCCCTCAGCAGACCTTACTTCAGATCTTTTCAGGGTTTGTTTGTGTTCCCAAGTAGTACAGAGCTATTTATGGAAAAATCTCTGCTGGAATCACAGCCAGAATTTCAATAGGCTGCACGGCACAGTGCAGCCAGGGGTTGCTGTTCTGTTTGCAAATAACAATATATTTGGAAATAACATACTGGGCCATTGTTCTGCACATAGAGAAAAGAAGCCTTCAGGCAATGCCTTTCTTGTCACTGAGAAAGCCACAGATAGAGCTCTGCAATAGCTTCATTTTCTCTTTCTGCTGAAGCCAATCCAAAACACACACTGCAGGTTAAAATTTAGCAGTAGTATTATTACAGAAAAATATAATACTTTGGCAATGCCTTTCAAAATCAGAACTCTGAGACTTGGTGTGCGTTCTTGTCATAGATATAAAAAAACCCAACTCCTCAAAACTACCCTGCTGTTTCAGACTCTTCTCACACATTCTTTGACCAAAGGGTTTATTTCAGGTGCAAAGCTCAGGCCAAACATTCGGAGGCTTTTAATCTTGGTGTGTAGAATGCAGGAGGCTGTTGTGGCTCAGACAATGCGTGAAGTGCCTCCTTCTAAGCAAGCAAAATGAAATCAGAATTCCTCTTGCCTACCAGAAAGGCAGGGAGGGAGGGCAGGAGGGAGGCAGCTCTCCAGCTGAATTTCAGGCAGCCTGCCGGGGAGCACAGGGCCTGTGAAGGTCACGAGTACAACTGAAGTTTCCAGCAGAGATAAATACACAGCTCTGTGAAGTGACTGGAGAATCAAAATTTCCGATTACTGCCCTCACTCTGGTCACTCACTCAGCTATCAGCTCCTTTTAATACCTAATGCATCTTTAGTGGCACTTGGAACCCTAAAGAACAGTCTTCCTTTGCCCAGTTGCCTTTTCTTTTTTTTTCTCCCCACTTGGCAAGTGTTTTCCTGTGTTTCTATTCTGGCCCAAGCATACATGCCTCAGCTTCTTAAAAAAAAAATTATTAAACAGAAGCCAATGCTAATTTCTGGCCTGGACTTTGAGATTCCTAACACATGGAATCTTGACAACTCCAAGGCATATTTATAAAACCTCTTAAAATTATATATATAGCCTACTAATCTGAGCGAAATACCAACCTTTATTTTTAAGTGTTTGTTTTAAATATGTCTATTTATAGATCAGGACCTTTTCTCTGGGTTTTGGAAGAGTTGCATAACAGATATATAGATAGATATAATTTGTTTATATATGTTGTACATATGTTTTATACGTAAAAAGGTAGGGAGTATTTTGGTAGTGTTACTGTCCTGCAAGGATGTCAAAGATCATTACAAAAAACTATCAAAGGCTTTGGAACTTCATTTTAGGAAACACCACCCAGGTCTCACAAGCAGGGAAAATAAAGGGAAGGGTTAAAATGACTCCAGAGAAAACAACTGCACATTATTACTTTCAGTTATCTCCATTTCTAGTCTTCCATCAGTCTCCCCACCATCCCCTGGGATAATTACATTTAAGTTTAAACATGTAAGTTGGAAAAAAGTAAAAGAGTAATAAGAGACCTGTGAGAAAACAGACCTCAGACCAAAGACCCTGCTTAGAACAATGTGAATTGGAAGGTGTCAAACAACTTCCAGTTGAATGCAACATAAAACCCCTGGAAAAAGAATTTCAGGGTGTACATAAACAAATTCATAGGCACAAAGAGAAGCTTCTCTTGACAACTCCTTCAGAAGGACAGCGAGCAGCAGGAAGGAAATGCAGGATATAACCCTGATGCCTAAAGAGGCCAAGCTAGAAACAGAGACTGGGCAGGAGGAAGGGAATAAAGGTGGATATTTATTGGAAAGGCCTTCAGAGGCACACCCTGGGCAGGCCAAAGGCTGCACCCAAGATGGACCCCGAGTCACGAGTTCTTCACACTTTTAGAGCTTTGGGCCATTTGCATCTCAGCATCATTTCACCAATTCAACTTGAGCTAATGATGGAATTTGCCCTCAGCTTGCCCCCCTTCTCAAGATGCTGGGTTACACATTTTGGGCCTAGGCCGGGCTGGGTGTCCTTGGAGAGCAGCCTGGAGAGGCTTTGTTCTGTCTGTCTCAGCATGAGAGAGCAGCAGCTCCCAGGCTCCAGGACACTGCAGAGTTACACACTGGGAATATAGAAATTGAAAAATATAAAAGCTAAAACATAAGGCATCAACCCTGCCATGGCATTTTTCTAACACAGACGTGCTCTTAACCAGAGCACAGGAACACCTTGCACCAGCACTGCACCAGCACTGCACCAGCACAGAGGCGTGACCTGGTTGCACAGTTGTTGATGTCAATTCAGAAGCAGCAGAATGATGAACATCCTCCAGAAACAGGCAGATGTTTGGTATTCCCAGGCTTGGGATGAGCTTCCTCAGATCACACCAAGCAAAAGCATCCCCAGGCTCCAGGGAGCCAACAACCTCACGTGCAGAATATCCAAGTGATTTTGTTTTGTTTCAAATGCTCTTTGTCTTCCTCCTGCCCTTTCCTCTGAGGCATCTCAATACTGTGAGACACAAACGAGCTGGGTTAAGCACAGCACGTGTCCTGCTGCAGGAACACAACCCCGCTGCCAGCTCCTGCTGCTTTCCAGAGCAGGTTACCACTTCCAGAAGGGTCTGGAATAAGATGAAAGACCCTGGACACTTCTTTAACACACACACACACACAAAAAAAAAAAAAGGAGTGTAAGATTTAGCTTAAAACAAACAAACAAAACTAAATCAAAACAATGACATGAAGCTGTGACAAGAACTGACTGAGAAAAGGCAAAAGGATTATACAGAAAGTTTAAACTTTTGGGCAAAAAGCCATTCCTGCCAGTTCCACGCTCCAGTAAAACAGCTTATGAATGTTTCACTATTACCTCTATAAACAGCGACATTTTCTCGCTGCTGGGCTATTTAATGAACACTGGAGGCTTCAACTTCAACTGCTGTTTATTCATATTGATCTGTGAGAAGAAGTGTCCTCAAATACAAATCTCTGCACTGAAAGTAGTTTTCATGTGAAAGGCAGACCAATAACAAGCAGGTATCAACTGTAAACATGAAAATGCTGAGAAAGAGGCTGAATTGTTCACAATTCCACAGTTTCCTATGCTGCCTTAGAACCGTTATCAACTCTCCAAAAGAAGCAATCCATCCTTTCACCTCTCATCCCATTCCTGTAGAACCACCACCTATCCCACCACAAACTTTGCTAAGAGTTGGACAAATTAAACCTGGAGAAGGTGATGCAGAATAAAATTAATCCAAAATGAACCCAAGACATGTAATTTTCATTTGGGTTAGTTTCCCCAAGTGACCACCCTGGAGCTCAGGGATCACCTGGCTCAGCTCAAGGCAGTGACTGGCAGAGGCACCAGGAAGGACCATTTCTCTCAGGAGCAGCAACTACTGAAGTGACAATAAAAGTCCAGGCAGGCTGGGATGTAATTTGAATTCTAATTCCTCTTCCCACACCAAGGCCACACTTCAAAATAAGGCAAACTGGGTAATTATTAAAAAACAATCCAAGTTTTTCTTTATTATCTCCGATATTCCTATATATTATTCCCTACACAATGCATCAAGAGCAGTACCAGAGAAGTCAGGGGTTTGTTATGCAATTCTATCGGAAAATAGTCCAGGAATTCTCAAATAAGTGCTTTGAGAGTCATATTTTTATGAAAGCCAAAGCTAAAGCTTTATTTCAGTATGTAATTCTTGTCCACTGGACCACTTCACTTCCAAAGTATGTGAAAATAAAGTAAGACCTTCAGACTATATTTATAAGCACTACACACGAACATAGCTCATGGCTTCTCAAATCATCATTTAACAACAACACAAAGACAAGCTAAAATCACTGCTTTTAAGGATCAAGGAATGGTCACCGAAATACTTTTTATAGTCATCAGAAAAAAGAGGGAAAATACAGTTACTGGCATTCAACAAACAAAAATACATTAGAAATTACTCCATATTTTAAATAAACAGCTACAATATGAAGTCTCAATTACCTTAACTGTTCCTGAATATATGCAATTATCTTTTCTCAGGTTCTCAAAACCAGAGTGCCAACTGTGTGTGTTTGGAGCTCACATTATTCCCAGAGCATTAATTTAAGAACTGCAATTCAAAATGTAAAGGGAAACATTTCCACACAAAATGCATTCTATATACTTGGGAAAAATCAATCTTTCTTACAATACAACTCTTTTAAATCCTCTTTTTCCTGACCCTAAAATTTTCTTCCAAAATTAGACGCAAGCAGAACTGCCTCAGGGGCTTCACATGTGACCTAAATATGCTGGTTCTCTTCATGGTGCTATCACTTGTGGATCACTGAGAGGAAAATACATTTTGATAAAGAATGGCTGACCAAATTAATAGCTTCTCCTCCACTGCCTAACAAAAGAGTGTTAGAAGTTAGAAGAGGGAAGGGAGAAGCTTCCAGCCATTTCTGTTTATCTCACTGAATTACAGTCGTGCAGAGAAGCCTCAAATAATTGTTTTCAGTAAGATCAGCTGGCAGTAGCAGAACCTGATGGTGGTACTTCATTTTAAAGGCAAATTAACAACCCAAAACCTTGCAGTCACTAAAGACCCAGGCAAGAGCACCCTCATGGAACACTGCCTGCTGCCCAGAGCAGGGTCCCACAGCAGGCCTGGGTGGGAAGCCAGAAAGTGAGCAACACTATTTTCAGTTATTTTCAATTAAGGAAATCCTGCTATATAAAATTATTAATAAGTGCACACACACAAGCTATCAATACTTCACCTCTTAAGACTCCTTTTCATGCTTTCCCCATTTTCAAAGGCATAGAATTTCTATTATCTATCTTCAGTTTACTGACACACTGACCCTACAAAAGCTGGTGTATGTTGCAAGAGCGTAACTGAGCTGTGGCAATATAACAAAACTATAATTACATGTGTTCCACTCAAGTTTAAAGCCTGGAAAACTGTCCTGGCATTGTTATTTTGACTGTAAGATCTACCACTGCTTCTTGAAAGAGATTGCTCCAAATTGGTTTGGATCAATAAATACTTCCTGCATTTATCTGTTTTCATTTTCATTGGAACAGGGTAACTGTTCACATTCACAACCTAAACATCAACCTAAGCCAAGGCTTTTTACTCCTTTCAATCATTTCTTTGAAAGTGCAAACCTCAGTTTCCTGTGATAACTGAACACTAACTCGTTCTGCTAAACTTTTCACTCCATACTAAAAATACTGTAGACACAGTTATGGTGCTGCACACTACAGAGTGCTGAAAACAGGAAAAAAGCCTGAAAAATACCCTTAAGGCAGTTATTAAAACATCTTATATAATGAAATTATGTGGCAGCACAGTGTTTCCTACAGATGAAAGGACAAACTGCAGCCTTAACTCGGTACCATCAGTAATTGATGTTTTTGCTGCAAGAGGCACACACAGAGCAGATTTAATTGCAGGCACACTTTAACAGCAGCTAAAACAAAGGCAGCCTCATTCTACAACACTTAATGAGAGACAATACATCAGTTTAGGTGAAGACGAAACCCCAAAGAAGGGATCCATTTTTCAAATCATATTAGGACTGATAAGACACGATAAGAGAAGATTATCATTTGTCAGATTATCTTTTTAAAGTGCTTTACAGTAAAGCAATCAGTAATAATCCACCTCCCATTTAAGTGGTATTATTTCCTACAACAACTTCAAAGAAACTGAACTGCACTGATATGAACAAGCTGGTTTTACTAACAGAGCTCAAAACAACACTGAACAAATCTCATTTCCACAGCAATGCTTGTGTGGACACAGCAGAAAACCCACTCCATGTGTACCATAAAAAATTCATCACAAAATAATTCTGATAACTGTAACAGTGATTTTATTGCTGGCCTGCAGATAGCACATGTTCAAAGTATGGATCTCAAACAGCAAAGGTTTAAAGTCCTTTTTAGCAGCTGATTTTACCCTTCATAGTAGCACAGCACTCAGAGATCAATCAGGGTCTTGCATTGCCAGTACATAAAGTCCTACAAAGAGACCAATCCTCTTCCAGAGTTCCTGTTGTTCCTCTGAGCCACTCGATCACTCTCCACACTCTGCTGGCATAAGCACACGCAGAGCTCTGAGAATCACATCAGGGTTCAATTCAGCCGAAAAATAATCCGGCGAAAAAACACAATTTTACCAATTTTTCAGCTGGATCAGCTTCCCCAACAAGTTCACTGTGCACTTAGGTGAACACCCGTGCCAGCAGAGTGGGAAGGAGTGCCTCTTTAAGCAGAAATGCTGCCAAACATGTAGCTGTGGCCTAAATAGGCAAGTCAGGGAGAACAGAAAGAAAGGGGGGAAAAAAAAAAAAAAGCAGACAGTACAGCTTGGAACACCCAGCTCTTAACTCTTCCTTCAGCTCTGCATCCACTAGGAGTTTTAGCCTTCATTTTAAATCTTCCAAAATACATTCCGTGAAGTACAGCTACCACAGAACCCCATTCCCAGGGAAGAAATAGCCAAATCAGAAGCATTTAGGTAGCACCCTTAAAATTAAAAGCTAAGAAGTTTCACAAAGCTGATACAGAGCTGTAATCCAGCAGGACTGCTGCTGATAGCCCAGCTTGCACTCGTGTGTGCTGAGGAGTCTGATGGCTTGATCACTCTAGCACTGCATTTCCAACACCAAAGCTTTTTACAACTAATTTTTAATTTAAGACAGAGATTCTAAGAACAGCAAAGCCTCACAGAAAGGACAGAACAATCCCTGACTGACAAGCTGAAGTGCCCCGGCTTCCAAACCCATGCAAGAAAGAGGACTGAATTACTTCTGGGGAGCTGAACAGCTACTGCTTATTTATCTGTCTGCTCAATGCTCTTTGTTTTGGGGCACTGCACACTTTAAATGCACACTCTAGTCCATCCAGAGCAGCAGTTCCTAGAACACAGTAGCCTATTTCTCTAGATAGTCACTCATTCTCTGAACAGCTGAAGAGCTCAAATACAGAAGCAGGCTCAGGAATACAGAACAGGATTATAACCTCGGGTCTTTTTTTCCCCATCTATGGCATATTTCAAAGTACCTCTTAAAAACAAACCTATTACTAGGCCTTGCTCCTTGTAAATGACGTTACCTCATGAGCACAGAGAACATAACCACAGCCTTCAAAAGCCCAAATTAGCTTCCCTCCCACAACTATATCCCAATCTTTCCCCAGCAATATTATTGCAACCTCACTGTCACTCTTCTCTGAGTTTTTTCTCCCCTCCCATTACATCAATCCTCATTAAAAAAAAGCCCAGATCGTAATAAACTGCTTTTTTGTAGCCGTCCTTATTCCTGCCTTCACTTCTCTTTACTCAGAAATAACACTTTTCATGCATTCAAGACAAACTACCATTGCTGAAGCAACATCAGTCCTCATTGCTGCTCTGCAATTCTGAAATCTGTCAAAAATAAGTATCAAACTACACTTGACAGACATAACACACCTAGAACCAAACACAGAAAGCATTCCTGAATGAGGGAAACATCCGATTTTGTTTCAATCTTTTACCACACACAAGCTGGGGACAGAATTTTATCTGTTCATCATTTTCAGTCTAAAACAGACACAGCCATGTTTGGCTCTAAAAGGAGACACGAAGCAAATCACAGATGATTCACAAAGCAGCAGAGAATGGTTAAGCATTAAAATAAAATCAGTAATTAGCACCCACAGCAGATATTCAGGTGCTTCTTTCAGAGACAATTTGGGCACTAAACAGTTAAACAACTTGTCCAAGATGAGCAGTAATCACTCAGGGTTAAAGCTTAGGACTTAAGTTCCTGGCTCCCAGCCTTGGACCTGGACTATCAGACTTTTACATATCTTTCAATTACACCTGAAAGAACATTGAGATAGAACAGCTTGACTCTTCTCCTTCTGCTGAGCAATTAAACCAAATTTGACTTAATTTGTTCTGAAGTACAAACTCACTCCATTAAGCAAGTGTGTAGTTTTTAGAGGCAGTTTAAACTCACAATTCTTAGTTGCTCCCAACTGCAGTTGCTATTATGCCACATTTTGAAGAACAGCAAAAGAGTAAAACCAACAAAACTACTGCTGAAAAAATCTTTGTAATCCTTTTCTATAATCATTCCCATAAAGGAAACTTCCACTAAGAAAACATTGGAGTGTTTCTGGACAATTAAGTCTCACTTGCACTGAAACTGCGATGGCACAAAAGAAAGAAATCCATGCATTACAGACACTTTTGATAACCTGATCACTGCACTTATCACAAACAAGCACTCTGTGTTCTCCACTCCACAAGTCCTGTCTAACTCTCCCTCTCCAGAGCACACAGAACAAGGTGAACGCAGGTATGTTGCAGGACTAGGCTCCAGCAAGACAAGTATGAAACTAAGAAGGGAGGAAAACTATTTCGGAAACAGAGGAAGCACAAACTACAACAACCTTTGCCCTCGTACAGTGGACTGCTAAATCACTAGAAGGCAAACTTCTGCCATGAGTTAAAATTAAGGACCTGGTTATAACAAAGCTGACACTGAGATTTCAGTTTATAACCTGATTTCTGTGCTTAGCTGTGATCTGACATGGCCAGGCCACAGCTTACAGGCAAGGATAAATTCCATACATACCATGGGAAGAGAGGCTACTTCTGCTCCTCACATTCACATTCTCAGTAGAAAAGCTTTGCCACAGCAGTGACCCAGGCAGGCCCCAGGTACAAGTTCAGTGCCATCTTTCCCCAAGTTTTAGTGACAATTTCCCCTCCTTCCCCTTACATGTTGCATCCATCCCTCACGAAGCGCTTGGAAAGCCAGAAATTCTCTATATGAAAGTTCATGTTTCACCCACCAAAGCCACAAAATATCGACTTTGTAACAACCAGCCAGCCTAGCCCAAGTATCTAAATAATAATAGGTTACACATGTGATGGGAAGGCTGGAGGTCAGGTCTGACTTTAAATATACTGGAAGCTACACAATAGCATTCTGGACAGGCTTTTAAAAGTTGCTACAACTGTTACTGTATTAAAAGTGTTATGTGCAAAATGTTATTCTCAGTTGGCTTGTTTTACAGACAACACTGCAGGGAGACCATTTGGTTTGTATCCCACTGATTAATGCAATTAAATGATGTCGTTTTCCTGGTTATCACCACTTTAGCTTAGTTCAAGACACTTTTCCAATGTAAATATTGCAACACTGAGTTACCAACAGGAAGAAAACAGAAAGTGAAACTCCCATTTGTTTCAGGTTTGTTTTCTTCACTTTCAGTGAAGTTTCAGCATTCCACAACAAACTGGTATTTAGAATTTGAGCTCTGCAGCCATTTAAAAATCAGATCTCCACAGCCTTATACTCCTGTACACAAACATGCTCACCACAGGCATGATTGGAGTCCAGACCTGTTCTCTGGCAGACCACAGTGGTTAAAGAGTCATTAAAGCTTCAGACAGGAAGATTTCCTTGAGCTTTCACCATGGGCCTGCCCCAAGAAAGCAGATGGGAAGGCAGGAATAAAGCAGGTCCTCAGACTGCACTTGGGCCCACTGTCAATGTGTCATTGGGTATTCCAGAAGACCAGAAGCTGCTGCTCCAGTTGGTGCAAGAACCACACAAGGCTCCATGTCATTAAAGGGAATCTTAAAGCCAGAAATACTGCTAAGAAATGAAAAAATGCAACCACCTTGATACACAACCCTTCCAACAGTCACAGCGAGACATTATGATGCACAACAAGTAATCAATATATACAACTGCTTTCACCAACTTCCAGTATGGATTGAGGGAGCCAAATACATGGGAAGAGGAGAGAATTTCAGCACAACAAACTAATTACAACCAAGTATAACATCAATAATACTCGGGGCCTGTCTCTAGGCAGCTCAGTGTCAAAACATCTTGCAGTATATTACACTTTGTATCTCAAGACTCGTCCTAAGTCAGCTATAGCTCACAATGAAACAAAATTTCTCTTCACTCTTTGAGTCACAGAATCAGAAGGCTACATTGTCCATAAAACAAAAAATTGACATTCTTACAATGGTGTGGGAACCCACCTGCCTGGCTTGCTGAAACTGAAGCCAGTTAATTCCCTCAAAGGCTTCCCTGAACTCCACCCCAGGATTCCAGCAGTGCTCAATGCAGCTCCCAGCCTGGCAGGAGGCAGGCAAGGCACCTTTCCTAACACCAAGTGCAACACTTAAAACAGCTCACTCTGTCCTTCCTTCCTATTTCCTCACTTCTGCATTTCCAGATCCCTCTCAAGGCTGCTTTTCCATACCTATATATAAGTTCATTACTGCTACCAGCATATCAACGTGTCTATTTTAATGAAGAATTATTTGTGAGCACCACAACTTCACCACAACCACAACTTCTTCAATACTTGTACTGAATTAAGGATTTAGTTTAATACATAAATAAAACAAAGGTTACAGAATTTTCAATCTGTCAGGGAAAAAGTTATACCAAATTAAACAGCACTTTTGAGTTCAAGGTTTAAAATCTACTTCCTGAAGAATTTAAAATTATACTTGAAATTGTTACAGCTTTCTCATTTCCAAGAAACATATTTTAACTCGCAAACAACAGAAGCCTTAGACAGTGCATCATCTGCCACATGCTGCAGCTAATAAATAAAAACAACTCAGCTATGTTTGTACTGATATTTTCTGTTGGCCTTTGGAAGCTAATCTGAACCACATGTCAAGCAGGGAAATAATGGAAACTGTAGTTACTGCTTTTCTAAATATAACATTAATCTCACTTGTAAGTCAGAGCATTCAAGATATGCAAAAAAAGAAAAAACTCCAGGAATTACATAAGTGACATGGCCAACTGCTGGCAAAAGAAAACTTTTAACTCATGATCTTAAAGGCTGCCTTGTGCAAACAGGACTTTATGGCCAAAGAAATTCAGGAGTCAAGGGACTTTTCCTCAAGAACAATCACAGAAGAGATTCTGCTCTCCAGCACAGAGAAAAGCACCATTCCTCCAACGATCCCAAATCCAAGGGAAAAAAAAAAAGTACAGTTTTTGCAGTGACAATCAGAGGCAGCCATCTTAGTGTAACATGACACTTGTCACTGCCAGCTTGGAAAAGTTTTAGAAATCTCCAGTATTATTTGAAACCCAAACCTGCTCTTTACGTACTAAGTAGGCATGCACGAATATTCAGATTTCTTCCTCCTCTTGTTAATAGGAGCTGGAAAGATTGGGACAATTTCTTTCTCTAGTACTTAGATCTTCAAAGAGTACAAATATTAATTAATTCTCACAACACCTCCCTGTGGAATGCAAGTAGCACATTCCCCATTTTGCAGATTAAGAAGAAACACAAATCAAAAGCTGAGTGGCAGAAAAATCTTAACCTTAGAATACAATTCCAGCAAAAACAGTTCGGAAGCCTGAACTTTTTTACAAGAGTGCTGAATGGTACTTTCAAACCACAGTTTAAACTGAATCTGGATATGGGAATGCACATGAAATGTCCATTTGCTTTGCTCAACTTGCACACAGCAGCACTGGGATATTTCACTGATTGCATCCACATCTCCCTGCCTAAGGAATGGTTAAAAAGTCAGAAAACAGTAAAAAATATCGCTCTTACCTTCTGCTACATCATCATCTACAGCGCCTTTCACCTGAGAAAAACACCACTGAATGTCATTTCCTCCACCAGCTCCTAAAAAAATGAAAACAATTCAATAAAAACGAGCCCCCCCAGAGCAGCAGCGCAAGCACACAATGGTTCCAGATTGCACATTTCAGAGCCTGTGCACGCCCACTTCCTCAGCAGTGCTGAGGCACAATCACACACCACCCTCCCCACCTTTTTCCTTTGGATATTGTTTTTGTCAGCCTTCAATGCAGCGTTTGTCAAAAACAGGGAAGCACAAGCAGTGTAAAAGCTTCTCTCACCCAAAGCTCGCTGGACTAAAAGCACCATTAACTACAAATTTAGAATCCAAGTGCACGAACGGCCGTGTTTCACACGAAGCTTTTTCCCACTTGAGCAGTCAGAACCCTCTCAACACACAAACAACTTAAATATAAACTATCAGAGCTGTGCATTTTTAGAAAATTTCAATTTCCCATCCAATCCAAACCAAGCACACAATTCATTTCCTCCTCTCACAAACCCACTGCACCGACCCTACAAGTTCAAGGCTACAGAAAAAGAATTTTACCACAATTTTAGCGCCCCTTCGCAGAAGTAATGAAAGCAATTATCAGCCTGGAAAAAAAAGCAGCAAATCCGAGCAGAAAAGCAAACAAGCAATCGGAGGGGAAAAAGTTCTACTACCATAGAAAACGGATCGCAGAGAAAACTTCAGGAACATTACTGCCTCGGCGGAAGGCAGTGATTCATTTGAACCCTGCCACCAAAACACACACCAAAAATCACCACCCATTTCTTTTGCATTTCATTCTGAGCAAATCACTGCAGGGCTGAGGACATACAGGAAGAGACAGAAATGGGCTTGCCTCGGTTGGTCGGGGTTTTTTTGTTTTGTTTTTTTTTTCACCTCTTTTTTTTTTTTCCCAAAAGCCACTGTCAAAATGGAACTTTTCCTCCACACAACTCAAACCGGCTGAGCAACAGATGGCATTTACACATTAATCCCGAGCTCTGGTAGGGCTTTGGGGATAACAAAGAATACAGGAGAGACTCTTCCCAAGTTAAGGGGGGGAAAAAAAACTCCAAGAGAATGAAATCAGAAGCCTGAAAATAATCTTTCCAGAAAAGACGAAGCACCTCAGAATAAGAAGTCCTGGAATAGAGTACAGTTTGCATTTTTTGCTTGCTTTAAATTCTTCCCTGAAGGATTACAGACATCCAAGCTGCAGAAAGTGAGAAGGTGAAGGCAAGCACCAGCACCCTTTTATGAAGGAGACAAAATGCTTCCCTCCCCACCATTCCCCAAAAATCCTACAACCCATTTTCTGTCCTCTCTTCAACCTCTTCATTTGTCAGTTAGCAGCCAGCACCATGGAAGCACTTAAAGGGGACAACTTGGAGAGAATCACTGCTCCTGATACTTAGAGCTAAAATCCTCTTCTCCATACAATTTACTTGAACCAAGCTGGCACTTTTTTCCCCCCCACGACTAAAACGGCAAGAGGAGGGTGGAGCATGTGCATATGGTGTAGGGGGGAAAGGCAAAGCACAAGCCTCACAAAGCCTCCCATGCTTTGCTCCTCCACATGCAAAGCACTGAAAAGACAATTCATGTGCAGAGGAGGGGGATGAATAAATTTCCAAATGAAGAAATCGCAAGGAAAAGTATAAGAGGGAAGAAGAGATCCCTTCTGCACACACACTCCAAAGCCTTACCAACAGCACTTCGGGATGCGAAATGGGGAGCAAGCAGTGGAAGGAATGGGAAAGAAAACACAGCGAGACCTGTGCTGTTTAATTACACCCTGTGCCAAATTTTACTGGCATTTGCAGATGCTCAGAGGCTGCTCCCTACAGAAGGGTGCGACTGCACTCTGGACACCGCCTGCACCTGGAACCTCTCCGTGCACGGCAGGGTTTCTGAGAAATAACCACAACCACCGACCCCAAAGCCTCAAGGGGGAAACTCTTCACCAGAGCGTGTAGTGACAGGACAAGGGGGAATGGGTTCAAACTGAAAGAGTAGGTTGAGCTGGGATATCGGGAAGGAATTCTTCCCTGGGAGGGTGGGGAGGCCCTGGCACAGGTTGCCCAGAGAAGCTGTGATTGCCCCTGGATCCCTGGAAGTGTCCAAGGCCAGGCTGGACAGGGCTTGGAGCAACCTGGGATAGTAGAAGGTGTCCCTGCCCGTGGAATTGGATAGGTTTTAAGGTCCTTTCCCACCCAAATCATTCCATGATTACACGAAAAGACAGCAGACCCACCCTGCCTGCAAGCTCCTCAACTCCAAAACACACCACTTCCCCCTCCACCTTGCTTCTTC
>VWZT01014676.1:89051-105039 GCA_013397055.1 Pachycephala philippinensis | reverse complement strand
CCATTCCCTGGGGAGCCTGGGCAGAGCCCAGCACCCTCTGGGGGAAGAACCTTTCCCTGGTAATCCCTTCATGTCTGGTCTCAGAGCATCTCCCCCTCACTTGTCCTTTGGTTTCGGGTTTTTTCTTCCCTCCCTTCCCTTTGCTCCCTTCTGCCATTTCCCCGTGCAGCAGCAGCAGCAGGCACACATAACCTGTTTGCTTGCGCATTTTCCACCCCCTTGGATGCTTTCCACAACGTCCAGGGCTCGGTCTCTGATTTCACTCCGTTCTCATTGCTATTCCCTGCATACACCAGCCATGCTCCTGAGCCATTTTTAGCCTCCATCCACCTTTCACACTGACAGCCAGCAAGATCCACAAAGAAAGGCTTCCAGCCGAGCCCAGCTTGGCTCAGCTCCCGCTGGCTCTGGGAGGATGGAGGCTCCTTTTTAGCTCGCTGGGTCCCAGTTACAGTCTCAGCTGTAGTTAACTACAGGACTGGGATAATTGATTCAGTACAATCTATTTAAGATCTTGTGAAAGTCATCAGTTTCCCTTCGCAGATGTTTGTGCAAACATTTTCTTCTTGGGCTGGGTAGATCTTGCTAATCCAGATTTCACTCCGAGATTCATGAGCTCATCCTGCAAACCCAGCACTGCCACAAACTCGAAATGTGACTTGGAACAAGCCTCCAAAACCATCCCATACACTGAGTTTTGCATTTCCAGCTCTGAACAGCTAAGAGGCTGCTTTTAGAAATGAAAAGACCATTGAATTGCTGGTCAAGTCCAGCACAAAACAGAGCTGTGGGAACTGAACACCACTAACGAACACAAACACACAGCCAGGCTCCCACTAGAAACCCACAACTGGCCCAAGTTACAGGTTATTTCGAAATTCAGATTTATCTCTACATCCCTGATAAAAAATTGCACAGGCAAATAAATCAGTCTTGGAAAGAGCAATAACATTTGAAAGAGCACTCGACATATATTGGATGTTCTAAAGAACTGCAACTCACCCAAGTTTGGAAGTCTCTGGAACCAAGTGTTTTGTTTAGGCCATTTTGAGAGCAACTGAAAAACCTAAGAACGAAACACACTGCAAGTTTGGAAACAATCACAACAAACTCCCCAATCCCAAATACCCCGGTCCACATTTCTCAGAGCTCAAGAGCAAATTCACTCAATTCTACAGATTTGTGGCCGTGTTTACTTGATACCATATTCAGCACAAAAGCTGGCATTCCTCTCTTTTCAGAATTCCTTAAACACAAATTTTTTCAACCTAAGCAGAATTGTCCTGCAACTGTTTAGCAGGAAAATTTGCAAATCTAGTCCAATTCATCCATTGCCTTCTGTATAATTACTGCAGAATTTGTCCTCATAGTAGAATAAGCATTGGTTCAAGAACTTCTGTTGCTAAAAAAAATTTAAATAAGGCAAAGAGACCTGCAATTAGCTCTGTAATATAAATTAATGAAGCCTTAGTACATACCTTATAATTAAAATAAAATCCCTCTTAGAAAAGATTTAATATCATGGTGCCAGGAGGATGGATCCTAACTCCAACATTTCAGGTTTTTGTTATGAACTGAGCTACAGAAAAATAATAGAGCCTAATAAATAAATAACATTAAATCACAGCCAGGGTAATTAGTGAGACATCTTGGGAACCACAACCTTTGCCTGGGTGTTCACTTGCTCGGTAATTCAGAGTGTTCACACTATGAATGGTTGGTGCAAATTAGGCAGAGTGTGTTCCACAGCCCTGATCCAAAGTTTGTGAGCACGTATTTGGGTTTCACTGGAGCCTGGGCATTTGTTGAGGTGCTCTGGGGAGATTGTAACTGTATTATGTCAAATTTATACACAGCCACAAACAGCACAAAGCTTTAATGAGCATTTATCTACTCTGATCATGCTTTCATGACTAATTCTTACTCTGCTCACAAACTCCTTCAGCTGAGACTGAAGAACACCTCTGGGAAGTGAGACTTACAGGAAGAAGGACTCACAAAACAGCATTCCTGGATCTATTTGCTGTGATATTTGTCACATACATAAAGAGTGGTCAGTTCACAGCAACCTAGACCAGGAACAGTGGAAGTTAGAACAACCTAAAAATCAAAGGGTAACACGTGACCAGCAGCCAATAAAAATATATATATATTAATGTCAAATGACTGATCAAACAACTGAGGCTCCAAAGAAGAGCACTATCAGTGACTCATTTTGTATCTGCTTTAGTTTCCCAGTAATTTGACCTGTTAGACAAGACTATAATGAATTACAACAATTCAGTTTAGAAATAAAGGGAGCAATTATCACCAGAATTATCACTGGAATTTAGTAATAGCTGAGCCATCTGAGGCCATGTGCAGGTTAACATCAGGGCAGTGTAATTCCCTACTCTCTGTACTTCTTTCTGTTCAAGTGTCTCGCTGAGAGGTTTCCATTGTGTTTTTGCAGAGCATTTCAAAGAATAACACCCTTAACTCCTAGAAAATGTTTGCTAACGTCCACCCCCTGTTTCCCCACTCTTAATTTCACATAAACAGCCATTATCAAACGGGTGCTGAGTCACGTTCTGGTGCTGCTGCAAGAAAGCTGAACAAAAGCTCAGGCAGACCCTGGTTCTGCAACGAGTCTCAGGGAAAATTACCTGCGCAACAAGTCCCAACCCATCCACCCTCTTCACCTCTTGCACCACCCTCGCCCAGGCAGCTGGGTCCCTGCTGCTCTTTGTGGTGCCAGCTGCCAGCCCAGGGCCTCTCCTGTGGACACGCAGAACTTCATCTGCTTTTTCTGGCTTTACTCGACCTGAATTCACCTTAACCATATTCCACCTGCAAAGCCTCAAGTAGCAGTGGCCAGAATTTTTCAGCTAAAACCAAGGTGTAAACAAAGGTTGAAGCGTTTCCAGTTCCTGCCACACTGTGTCATAAACCTAACCACTACGAGGATATTTATTGTGCTCTGTATCACTGAGGCACTTCCAAACTCACTGGGTTTTATTTTTGGAAAGGGAAATGTTGAAATTAAAGTTTCTTACACAGCTGAGCATCTGTACTGTTGGGGAAATCATGGAATGTTTTGGGATGGAAGGGGCCTTAAAGATCATCTAATTCCATCCTCTGGGCATAAAATATCATCTGATCAGTCACTGGGTAGTTTAGTTTGAGTCTTATCAATGATAAAAAGCAGAAGAGGGTAACATATATCTTTCAGTTCACTTTACAGCTGCCAGGAATTATTTAGAGACGCAATTCCCAGAAAACCCAGGCTAACAACCATCCAATGGTTCTAGAATTGAGTGCCCCAAACTACTCCTCATTGAGCAAACCTCTGCCATGGAGACTTACTAATTCTGGTAACAAGCAGTTAGTGTCATCCCAAAACTCTGAAGTTCATTGGATTAAAGCCCTGCTATTACAAGAGGAACCCTCAGCATTTTTTTTTTTTCCATAAATTATTAAGACTTTTATTCTTAACTTTAGCCTGGTACAGGCAAACAGAAGAGCTAATTAGGCTTGGGAAAAAAATACCATATGTTCATTAAAGTAGTCGTTTGCAAGACAGGTTTAAAAACAGTTTCAAATTTGATCTGTTTAGAGCAGGGCTAAGACACTGTTACTGAAATTACAATTTGCAATACATTATTTTAATTGATTATTTAAGCGCATTTTGTAGAGGATTCATGCACCTGAATTTTATTTTAAAGCAAGTGCAAAAATACAGGGAAAGATAAAGGGAAAACAAAAGTTCGGGAAAAGAAGGGAAAAGATCTTAGAGGTAGTCAGGAAGCACCTGTCTGGAGGGAAGAAAACAAGCATTTTTCAACTTGGAGGGCTTGTTTGTGAGGGCAGGCGTGTCCCAGTATTTGGGGGTTAAAAATTAAGATAAGAGGGGTAAATTGAGATTTATAGAAAAATGTCATTCTTATTATTTCTATGTCTTTTACTATAGGTTTGAGGTTTTTTTTTTTTTGGTGGTGGTGGTGGTGGTTTTCGGGTTTTTTGGGGTGTTTGTTTTTTTTGGTTTTTTTTTTGGGTTTTTTTTACAAACGGTAGTTAATTCTATGGAAAGATGAGCCCAACCGAAAACTAAGAGAACTGTTATGGGACGCTAATAATCCTAATTATTAATAACCCTATTGAAACTAAGACTGGAGCCATAGGAGAAGATAAGAAGTGCACAAGGCATAGGTTTAACCCTCCCTGAAAAGAAGTAGCTACAATTAAATGTTCGGTTCAGGATAACCTGGCACTTTGAGCCTTCCAGCTCAGGATAATTTGGACATAACTTGTAACTCTGAAAGAGGATAACTTGGACATAACTTGTAACTCTGAAAGCTACAGACAGTAAGAAAGCAACAACAAAGAAACAAAATGAGAACAGTCATCCCAAACTATGCACCACGAAGACAACGCAAGGCCCTCACAAAGTGGTTTTATTGTAACAAAAGTGATTAAATACTGAACTACATTGCCAGAAAATACCTGCGGCACATCCACTGTGAGGCACTTCTAAGAGCAGGCTCCCCTCCTGGGAACAGGCTCAGTAGAGCTGCTCCCTGCCTCAGGGTAAGGGATGCTTTAGTCCTTTCCAGCCCCAATTTCACCACCCTACAGAGAAACAGATCCTTCAGTTGGAAACACAGGTTCTTTGTACTAGTGACAAAACCAAGTTCCACCAAAACCAGTAAATCCATACTCAGAGAATACCTTTACAGCTGTTAAATTCTCCTTTTTCAGTCTTTAGAAAGGGGATAATTAACATTTCTCGACTCTTTGAGTAGGTTTAAATTGATGAAAGGAACGTAACAAAAATACCAGCAATGAGAACAAAAAGTTACCTTGGGGGGAAGCCCCACCCCGTGATGCACAGCCTTATCAATAGCATGGTGCATCTCTAGGAGCACAGGGAACTCCGAGGTGAGAGGAGCCTCAGGCTCCCCTCCACCTTTAGGAGGCTCCTTGCAGGAAGGGGAGGAGCCACGATACCCAACTCCAAAGGGCCTTGAAGAGTTTTCATTTGAGGTTGGGTTATTTTTGCTTTTTAAGCCTTACACAGAAATGTTTCTTTTCTTGGGTGAAGGATTGCAAGGTTATGGAGGGAAAAGAAGTATTAACTTTACCTTACTAATAAACCTGCCAAGGTGATCTAAATAAGTGAAAGAAAAGCCTCTGAGACTTTTAATAAACATTTTTGCTTAACAAAAGCAGAAAGCTGAAAAGCAGGCATGTTAAAAACACTGCTGTCCATAGGATTCCCCTGTTATTTTTAACAGTGTGCTTTAACATCTTCTATTTTAGGTTCTTACTAAGGTAAAGTGCTTTTATGCATTAATTAAGTTAACAAGCTATTAACCTTCAGTAGGAGCTGGAAGAATTACACCTGTGCAGGTGTATTTCAAAAGGGAGATGTAAATACAAGTCTTAGCTTAGGCCTTGTAGTTACCTTGTGTGTATCACTGAAGCTGTTGGTACTAAAACACACCTAAAAAGCCAACTGATCTAAAAGGAGCAGGATCAGCTCCTTGGAATCATGTTTTTGCACTTTGAAGAAGCCTGTACTTTCAGTGGCATTTTGCAGTAAGAAGTTAATTGGTAGCTCTGAGTGGTGCTAGCAGGGAGTATGAACTTATCACATCAAGGATCTCACTTTGCCAGGAGAAAAGCTCCTTAAAAACCATGGATTGTAGGGAGTGATGATTAAATATATTATTTGGACTAAAATGCCTCTTCAGGCTTTGAGCTGAGGCATTCTTGCTCTTGATCCCAGGCTCTAGACAAGTTCAATCATCTTGGTGTTACCAAATTCTCGTGGTGTTTAAAGGGTGTGAATGACTGATGTACTGAGCCCTGGAATTATAGAAAGACATGAGAAATTTTCAGATGATATTTTTCCAGGAGCTTTTAGCTCTTGATTGCAGAAAATGTGAAAACGTGACTTCAAAAAAACCCAAACAAACAAACAAGCAAACAAAACCCAAGGTTATTATCGCTTTAAAACTCTGTTGATTGTAACTTACTCTGAGTAGTAACACTATCACTAGTGTTGCTCAAGTCATGGGTGCAAAAAATGACATGTGCAGGTAACTACCATGATTAGTCATTCACTAACTTACTCCTTGGTTTAGGAGTTCATTTTCCTTTTGGTTTCATTTTTCATTAACAAGAGCACCATATTTTGAGGGTACTTTTAAAGTGTTTCAAACTTAACTAAGCAAACAAGTTTATAAATCAAAATTCAAGTATTTGCAGGCAAAACATTTGTTCTGAAACATTTTTTGCTTGCTTTGCTTTGTCCCACAGTTCTTCTGGTACCAGGTTTGCAAGGACCTGAAGGTAATGCCAGGAATGAACTGAGAAGGGAAGGAAGGGAGGCTGAAATAGCAGAATGAATTGTTCCATTCACATGGCTTTTCTGCTTGGGAATAATTTCACATTGTAAACAGGAGAGAGGTGTGGTTTGCAGATCGGACAGGAAATCCTTAGTTCTAATCCTTGCTGTGTTGTTGATTCCCTTGGAGACCTTGAGCAAATGCATTCTGTCCCTGGATTTTAAATTGGAAATAAACTTGGGATGATAGCCCTGAACTAGCTCAGAGGAGCAGCCTTTCACTCAAACATTCATAGCAAGTTTAAACAGCTCATGGCTCTCAAAATGGAATCAACTCATCTCCTGCTCTGAGGGTAAATCCTTACCCTGCTCTGAGCTTTGGGGCTGGACTCACCAGAGAACACACTGGGCTGTGTTTCTCTCACTCGTTCCAGTGCAAAGCAGATGTTTCACGGGGGATGGAAGGAAATGTGACCTCCTGCTCTCTGGTGGGATTTGCTCTGCCATCCTCAGTGCACTCTGGGCCTGCTGTGACCCCATTTCTCACCTTTTTCCCCTTAGGATCCCACACCTGTGAGTGAGGCTGTGTTAGGAGGACACCCCACCGAGGAATGTGCCTTTGGAGGAGGGCTCTGTGCCAGACCCTCCTCAGAAGCCTCAGCTCTGGCTGTTGAGCAGCATGGCAGTGCCCTGTCCCCTGGGACCCCACACCCCAGAGGCAGCTGCCTGGCAGGAGTTCAGCCAAATCTGATGGGAAGGGTCCTGGAACCAGCAGAGGATGGTACTGGGAATCCTGCAGGAGCACAGAGCCTGAAGGCATGACAGCCCTGCAGGGAGTCAGGGCAGAGATTCTGATTTTTTTTAGTGTAGATTCTCTGTATTAAGGTTAATGATGGTGTAAGTGATGAATCAGACTTCCAGACTTGTCATCCTGCTTTAATCAGGGAGAACTGCAGTGACAGGGTGTGCTAAGAGCAGCACGAAAAGGCTGAAGTCCAGACTCCTGGAAAGTGTCTGCACCTCATGTTCCTCACTTTTCTTTCTCTCTCACTGCTTACAGACACAATTTCAGAGCTACTGAGCACACACAGCTCGTGCTAGTCCAGAGGAATGATGGAAATGTCTCTAGAACTGAGTGACAATTTTCTTCCATCACATAATTAGAGGAGGAAAACTTGCTAAAGAGTTGTCTGTTACTTACCAAACCTTGTTGGCTTTTCCCTTGACTGCAAACATTTTGAATTGTCAAAACTGCTGAACTGTTGCTGAAATTTAGACAATTTTCTCAGTGTTTGTTTGTAACTACTGGTATTTAAAAACCCATTTCATCCTTGCCCTGAAAAGCTTTGTAAACTAGGCTAAATCTGAAAGACAACTTTGAGAGCCTAAAGAAACTTGGTTTGGATTTGCGTATCATTTGTCCTGAGCCCGATATGATACCCTGAATTTAGCCATGAAGTTTTACATGTGTAGAACTCTATTCTCTTTTATTGCTGAGCTGTAAGCATTGTAGAATCAAAGATTCATAGAATAGTCTGGGTTGGAAGGGACCTTAAAGATCATTCAGTGCCACCCCCTGCTATGGGCAGGGAAAACTTCCACTATCCCAGGTTGCTCCAAGCCCCATCCAGCCTGGGATTGGACACTTTCAGGGATCCAGGGGCAGCCACAGCTGCTCTGGGCAATGTTTGCCAGGTCCTCACCACCCTCACAGGAAGAGTTTCTTCTCAGTATCCCATCTAACCCTGCCCTCTGGCAGTGGGAAGCCATTCCCCCTTCTCCTGTCACTCCAGGCCTTTGTAAATAGTCTCTCTCTATCTTTTTTGTTGGCTCCTTCAGGTACTGGAAGGTGCAATTAGATCACCCTGAAGCTTCTCCTCTCCAGGCTGGACAACCCCAGCTCTTGCAGCCTTTCCTCCCAGCAGAGCTGCTCCACCCCTTGGATCATCCTGGAGCCTCCTCTGGGCTCCCTCCAACACCTCCATGTCCTCCCTGTGCTGGGCCCAGGGCTGGGGCAGCTCTGCAGGTGGGGTGTCAGGAGATCAGAGAATCCACCTCATGACAGCATCTTCCAAAGTTTGCAAGATCTGTTCTCCCCATGCTTTTCCATTCCTTCTTATGTATTTTCCAAATATTCCCCTACTTCACTTTCTCCCCTTCCCCTCCAAAATCCAAACCTTTGATCCTCGGAGAAGCAAAACCAGGACACAAGTTCCAGCAAGCCCAGACATTTTCTTTTCATTTTGACTGCACTCTGCAAGTTCCTCTGCGGGGAAGGGCCAGTACACACAGTACTCACATGCAGTTACCAAGTAACTCCCATGTGGTTTCCAAGATCAGAACTCTGATCACTGAATTCTGTGCTCGTGCTTCAGACAACGTCATTCTCAACTTGGCAAATGGGGAGCTAATAGACAACACCAATGCAAGACAGTTATTTGTAATTAAGCCTGGCAATACATCCCAACATTACTGCCACAGCCAAGTGCTGCCATGCAGAAGGGAAAGGTGTCCCTTTCTTCAGGGGACAGGGTGTGCTAACAGCAGCATGAAAAGGCTGAAGTCCAGACTCCTGGAAAGTGTCTGCACCTCAGGTTCCTCACTTTTCTTTCTCTCAAGTGCATCTGTGATCTGCAGCAGAAGATGTGGCTCAAAGGAGCTCTGTAGGGAGGACCCCTGAGAAACAGGAAAAGGGCAAATTGTTTAATGTGATACTTGACTGGCCAAACCTGAAGACGGTTTAAAAATCCCAGACAAGAGTAAGCCCTGAATTACTCTCCTTATTGACCTTCCCTCCTTTCCCTTTCTGTGCCTTTATCGTCTTTGCACTTCACTACCTGCAATAGAGTAAATTTGACTTTGAGGTTCCCTGTACACACTGGTTTTGACATGATCCTGCTTCTTGCTTTGCTCATCAACAGAGAGACCTGGGTACTTCTAACCCAGGGAAAAAAGGAAAAAGCCATTTATTTTTTAAACCGAAAGTTATTTTATGAAACACTCCGAGAGGGATGGAGGGATAGAAAAATAAAAACTCCATTATTGATACTTGACTATCAATTCATTCAAACTGTTCTTGGGCAAACACGAGTGTGCAGAATGCCAGAATTAGGTATCCAGGGATCTTTGAAAAGAGCCATCCCTATAAAGCAGGTGGAATTTAGAGCGTGGTCACACAAGGACACAAGATGCAGCTGATAATGTCTAACGAGCACTGCACTGAGCTGCAATAATTAGTCACAGAACATCTGCCCAGCACGCTGCATGCAGAGAGAAATGAGTTCATCTGAGCTGCTAGTGCAAGGTTTAATTATTAAAAAGTGGTTCAGGTTGACTCCTTTCACTTTGCTTAACAGCAGATGAGCATTTTCATGGAGCTCCAAGTGTTATTCCCAGCCTTGAGCCAGACCACTGGGTAAAGCTCCATTTCTGCAGTGTCATTGTTTTTATTTTATGGTTACTGAGATTAAAAGTAAACTTCTCCTATCCCCATTGCTTCAACCAACTTACATGGTCATGCTCTCTATCTCAATAGATAAATTCCTATTTCTCTATTTCCACATAGGAGCTTTTGACTCAATGATCAGTTCCAATTAAGTTTTGTAGTAATAGATGTTCCAAGAATATTCAGCTGCTCACAGCTTCAAGAAAATGTGATTGAATTTTTGCCTGCACAGTGAGTTTGGGCCTGTTAAACTCCAGAGAATCCACACTGGAAAAGTGGTGTTAAAATGATTTATCTGTGGAAAACATCTTAATCAAAGCTGGCATCCTTCTGGACAGCAGAGAATCCAGCTATGAGGAATATGTGTGCTAGGGACCAGACTTGCTGAGTCCTTCTGCTTCCCAAGCTGCTCATTTCTGCTTTTTGTGTAGAGCCCTCTCCTCTTGGTGACATTGAATGCAAGGATGAACAGCCCTGATGGACAGAACCACAAGGTTAGAATAAGTCAGTTTTCACATTCTGTATTTTATCACAATTACAAGAAGCGATAAGAAAGTGGGTGGCAAATGAGAGCTGCTCTTTGAAAATACAGAGCTGTTCTCTAGAAAAATCTGAGCCATGAAAGAGTGCACATAAATGTTCAGTGACAGAAAATTACCCTCTACCCAAAAAGCAAAAGTATTTCCGGTTTGAGAGACTTCATCTTTCCAAAACTGGACCAAACTAGGAGTATTTCCCAGAATCTGGAAGTTCCCTGGACTCTGCAGGGGCTCTGGGAAACCAAAAAGTTGATCACTTGTGTTCCTACAAGAAAGACTGCAGGAACAATGAATCAGTTACAGCAAAATGTGAAAGTTTAGGGAGCTGCAGTGCTTCAGATGGAGCATTTGGGGCTCAGCAAAACAGTGGCTGGTTTCTCAGAGTGTGTTTGAGCAGCTCTTGTCAATATTGTGAGCACAATAATAACTTTAATCAAACACACTGACAGCAGTTATATTGTACCATACCTGGAGACAAAGCTAATTAAAATATTTTATTTAAAGAAAGGCTGTGATCTCCATGAAATGGTCTAAGATAAGAAGGCAAGGTAGAGTGTTTTAATTTGATTTTTTTCTAGGAAGGGTTTCCCACACACAAGAGAGTAGATTTAAATTCTTGTTGTGCTTGATTCTCCCCAAGTTCTTGAACTTAGTCTGTCACACTGCAAACCAGTGCCCTAATGAAATTTTTTGCTGGCCATCACCAGCAAAAGCTGAGTCTCTTTCTCTGTACTTTGGCAAGCAACATCAGAAGGGTTTTGAAAGGCCTTAGTTTTCACTACACTGTAGAAAAAACCCGTACATTTCAAAGCTTGGAAAACTTCCCTTCCCAGCATAAAAATAAATGTAAAACTTACAAAATCCTCTCTGCCTGCTCTTACCCATCACTACAGAGACAGGCAGATTCTTTAGGGATCATCAGCAGAATGATGACAAAAAAAGTAGTTGTTGCAATCAAAGCTTTGGTTTACTTGAATCCTATAAAAATCAGGTAATTTTGAAAGCCAACCATCTAAACTCCTCTTCATAGCAGGTTATTTGAACACGTTAATCACAACTTCTGTTTAAAGTCCACATAAAAACTTCTGTCCTCAGGAAGCAGCCACCAGCGAGGGACCACAGCCCTGACACCTTGGCTCTGCTCTCCTAAAAAGAGCCTTTAATCCCTTAAGTCGTGTACATATCCACTTTCATTTTCCTGTTTTCTCATTTTTTGGCTGTGGTTTTGCTCTGAGCTCCTCTCCTTGCATCAGCTGGGACATTCATAAGGAGGCAATTGTTTGCTTGAAGCACTGTATCTCCATTGTCCTCGGCATGGTGAGGAGACAGCTGGACCTTGGCTCTGCCACCAGAAACCAGAGCAGCCAGCACCGAGGGTGAAGCTGCAGCGTTCATTTTGCAGCAGCCAGCCTGAAACAGATCCTTGCTCTGCCTGCTGCTCCTGCTGCTTTCCCTGTGCAGTGCCAGCAGCAGCAGAGCTGTTGCAAACAGCCTGGGTGTAGCACTGGTTTCACCCAGCCTTGCCAAATGTGCAGCTCCCAGAGCCTGCCCACTCCTTCCCTCCCGAGCTGGTGGCACATTTGCCATCCTCCCAGCTTCTGCAGAGTGCTCCAGATCAAAAGGAGCTCCTCTGGAATGAGCACTTTGCTTTTCCTCTCCTGAGGATGGGTGGTTGATTCACCAGGAGAGCCCTGTGACATCTGAAATGTGGTAAATTGTGGATTCATTGCCACGTTCCTCCAGAACTGATGGGATATTCCCTTGGGGAGGGGGCTGGGGAAGCAACAACCAGGGGATTGGAAGACACCATCCATAGGGCCCAAGCTGACATCCCAACATTCCCTTTGTGGGGCAGGCTGGGGAAGCAATAATCAGGATTGGAAGACACCATCCATAGGGCCCAAGCTGACATCCCCAACTCTGCATGAACCTGGAGGATATTTATCCAGTGCTACTCCCTGCACTTGGAAATGTGGTTTTGGCCATGAGACAACTCAAACCGAGAGGAGCATTCCAACCCACCTAGGACTTCTGTTGACAGCAGTAATAAACCATCAAACCTTTGTTTTCCCAGTCTCTGATGTTTCCAGGACTCCTGAAGAGGGTACAGCTACATGCACTGTTAAATATTGTTGTTCCCCATTTTGTTCTGATCTGCAGCAACAGAATAATCCAGGCGAGTGTTTTCACTTGCATCACATCAAAGATCACTCCAGAGCTGAATGTGAAGGTAAAAAAAGTTTACTGGTCTTGGAAACAAGCTTTATTCCCTAGAAATCTGCAATCCAAATGATTCTATCGTGGTTTTAAGCTGGAACTGTCCTTTCTGCTTTACAAACATTAATTGGATCTATTGTAGGATCTGCTTCATGTGGCACTGAAACGCAGCCGCTTCTGGGGTAGGTTTTGAAATCTGTTTGGTGGAAAAGATCACAGCATGGATCAAAAGGAGACTGATCCCATAGTTTTGCTTTACAAAAATGAAGGGTAAGTTCTTCATTAGAAGACTGACAAGGAACTTAAGTGATCTGGATTTTGTTCTCTGTTCTGTTCCACGTTTGTTGTGCCAGCTAAGCAAATAATCTCATTTCTTCCTTCCTTTTTTTCTAAAAGAAGGAACAATAATGGCTTCTTTAGCCAAATCCATGCATTTGGGCTCCTTCCTGCACCTAGCGTTCAGGAGCCTGACTTCTGATTGCTACATCAATGACTGGAATTGCTATTTACTAAGAAAGACCTGGAAGTCTTTTGGATCTATGTGTAAAATAAATTCTGCGTAAGATTGTGTGTGATCTCAGAGAAATGATGAAAGAAAACAAGATGAACTCATCATAAGATGAAGGAGGTCAGGCTTAGATGAAATATCAGGATGAATTTATTGCCTGTGACGGTGGGGAGGGGCTGGGATGGAATTCCCAGAGGAGCTGTGGTTCCCCCATCCCTGGGAGTGTCCAAGGCCAGGCTGGATGGGGTTGGAGCACCCTGGGACAGTGGGAGGTGTCCCTGCCCATGGCAGGGGTGCCACTGGATGGGATTTAATTTCCTTTCCAACCCAAACCAGTCCATGATTCTATATAAAACCGAGAAATTGAAGACAGGGAGCAATGACCCTCGGTGGAACTCAGCTAAGAACGAAGAAAATAACCCCCTGAAAACAACACATAGCTACAAAAACCTCTTCCAAAACACCAAACGCGTGGAGCAAAACAAAACCATCGTCCCTTTAAATGTACATACAACAAGGCTCTTATTTTTTATTTCCCATCTGGGAAGGTGTTGGGTTTCCAGAGCCGTGCCAAGCACGAGGCTTTGCTGCTGGATGTGCTGGGCTGAGGGGACACTCGCTGGGTTATTTTTGGCCTCGTGAGCTCTTCACTCAATGCTGCCACAGTTTGCAGCTGTGACAAAGAGACGCCTCTGTGGCGTGGCGGAGATAAAACTCGAGTGGATGCCTGCAGGAGGGGAGGAGAAAACGAGGAAGGCATGACCCAGAGCACGTATTGCTAACAGCATTCATTCCTTGTTTAATTAAACACTTAATTAAGTCCGGTCTGTGGAGTAGGCGCAACAATTAATTGCAGGCTCGGTGCGTTTTTCGATTTGTTTTAAGAAAACAAAAATCAATTTGTCATCGTCGTCGTTCCCCTGGATTTTGCTTACCTCCCAGAGCACTGATCTGATCGATGTGACAGTGGCTGCCCTTTCTGGTAATCGTGGGTCACGGCAGGAGAGATTCCCCTGCTTTGGGGAGATTATTCAGAAAAGACTGGGAAAATGCGCTAAAATAGGAATGGCAGCTTGTTTTGGGTCAGTTTTTAATAGAGGGAATTTCAGTGTCATAGTTGAAGAGGGGAGGAGACCGTGGAGAAGAGCTTCACTTGAGAAAGATGCTGGAGAGTCATGAAAACAAACAAAAAATCAGATTTTTCTCTAGTTTTTGTGAATATCTAAAGAACGAATGCAAACTTTCCCTATTTTTAATGGGAGTGGGTGATGTTTGTTAAAACGCTGTAAAGAGGAGGGAAACCTAGAGAAAACACAGCTAATTTTCAGACCTTTATAGTAAAACTGTATTATATAAAAATATATTAAAAAATGAGAATTTACGTGAGATTTTCAGTTAAATTTTTGTTGTGTGGTTTTTGTTTTGGTTTTTTTGGGGGTTTTTTTTTTGTGTGTGTTTTTTTTTGTTTGTTTTTTTTTTGTTTGTTTGTTTGTTTTTGGGGTTTTTTGGTTTTGTTTTGTTTGGTTTGGTTTTGGGTTTTTTTGTTTGGGTTTTTTTTGTTGTTGTTGTTGGGTTTTTTGTTTGTTTTTTTGGCTTTTTTTTTTTTTATATTGTTTTGTTTTTTGGTTTTTTTGGTAGGTAGGAGCCTCAAAATGCTTCAAATGAAAATTGAAATGGGGAACCCCCCCCTCCAACTCTGAATTTTGTTTTGGATCCCTTCAAAAAGAAACCCTGGACAGGTTGGGTCCCTCCCATTCGTGTGTTCACAGAGGTTATGTGGAATTTTAGTGTCATCCAGAAACACTTCCAAGTTCTTTGGAGCAACTCAGGATATTTGTCCTTGAATATTTAACATTTAATTAACATTAACATTTGGAGCAGGTACAGTGCCAGCTGTGGCAGGAGGTTTGAGGTGGGATTTCCCAAATCCTGGATCATTTCTGTTCCAATTCTCCATTTCCAACGTGGTTTGTAGAACAGGGAACGTCCTCAGCCTCTTCTCAAAGGATTGGTTTACATTTTTGCCTTTTCCTCCTTATTTTTGGGGGTGAAATCAGCCAGGAGAGGGAAGCAAAATAAATGGGTGAGGCAGCTGTGACACAGCAGCGGGGAGATCACATCAGCTTCCTCTGGGACATTTCTGTACCTAAAAAAGTGATGAGAAAGGGGAAGCAGGAATTCTGAATCGTGCACATTATGGAGCTGATTAAGCAGCTGAGGAAAATCAGATTTTGGAGGCCTCTGCTCCTCCTGTGTGTCTGGTGGTGGGACTTCTGACTTTGAAATCTTTGAAAAAAATTGACTTTGAAAATTACCTTGTGAATGAGCCTCAGTTTTGGGGTAACCCCCCTAATTCTGCCTCTGAAAGTAAAAGTCGAGTTTATTGCTAATTACAGGCCTATTCATAGCTATAAATTATCAACCCAGCTCATTATTAAGCCTTGTTTGGATGGAATTCCAGCTTCCTACTGGATTTTTAAATTTATAAATTTTAAAATGCTGTGACCCAGCCTGGGTCAGAAATAAAGTAATTATTTCCTCGAAGGTTTTCCCCAGAAGGGAAATTCCTGCGGATGCTGGAGCATCATCCTGCTCATTTGGATTTCTCCCTAAAATCCTGCAGTAATGCTGCCACCTATGGAAGATTCTCCAGCCCCCAGCCTTTGCAATCTGGAGTTTCCAGCTGTGAAAACAGGATCTGAGCCTGCTCCTCTGATCTGCTGATAAAACTCCCTATTTTTTTACTGGGTATTTGTTAATCCTGACACGAAGAGGCTCAAATTCGCTTCCTCCCAAATAAATTCGTTTTGAAATTGAAATTGCTTCCGGAAATTGGCCCTTAAGACAATATTTTTGCTTGACAGTGGCAGCTCGAGGTCCCGATGTAAAATACCATTTTAAGTGCTGTATAAACACCACAAAGAGCTGGGCAGCACTTCCAGCTCCTTTTT
>VWZT01014676.1:65335-76100 GCA_013397055.1 Pachycephala philippinensis | reverse complement strand
TATTCGAGGAAATGCTCCCACGTCTTTTGCGAAATGGTTAAAAAAACCCCACCACAATATGCCTCACCATCGCTTGTGTATTTATCTTACATACTCTGGTTTCTCACTTTTTTATTATTATTATTATTTTTTAAATATCTTACCCTGTTTGTTTGGTTTGGGCTTTTTAATACAGAGAAATTGCATCTCAGAGATGCTAAGATCATATCTTGAAAGATTGGCCTCCACCCTATAGCTCCATCAAACTGCTGTTGCTTTTCTCTAACGTTTAAAATAACGCCAGCCTCGCCTTTTGCTAACCTGGCAAAATCACTTCCTGCATATTTATCAATTTGGGGAGGTGGGTTAGAATGGCAAATTTCCTTGAACAAAGATTGGGTGAAATGTATTAGTTCATCCAATACCATGTCTGTCACTTATGTAGACAGAATAAATCTGAGTCCCGGCTTTGCCCTCAATCGTGCCTGAATTAAGGATACATTTTTATGAAAGTTTTATGGGAAGATTTTAATTTGAGATTCTTTTTGGAGAGAACTGTCTGAAACTCCGTGGAAATAATCTAGTATTTAAGAGGTGGCTTTTTGAATCGCGGCTGAACGTAGATGGAAGGAGTTCGGATTTATTCTGAAATGGAAATTATAGTTCTATCCCATTAAAAAAAACCCCAAAACCCAAAAACAACAACAAATAAAGCAGGTTAAAGAGAGGAGCTGCACATAATGAGTCAAGGAAATCCTTGCGCTGTCCCTTTAACTACCGAACATCTGATTCCCTCATCTGGCAGATGGTCTCTGAGCACAGATTTGCATTCATTGTCTTGAAATCTGTTTTCGCGTTGGTGTTATATAGATTTCAGAGGCAGATCTATACACGGATCAGAATACAAAAGGGCCGGGAGGAAAATATCGGCAAGGCAGAGCAGTTTAAAAAAAATAAACTCAAATAAATGCAGCCGTAGTACGGTCCCGGGTCACCGCGGGCCGGGCTGCGGAGGGCTCCGATTTCCTTTAATGGGAAATGTTGCTACGTGGGATGTTATAAAAAGTTTTAAGGTGAGACCTGACAGCTCTCAGGGTGTAACTTTGGGGTCTGCTGGGTGCCTGGCAGTCTCGGGCCGGCTCCTGCCCTGCAGGCAGCCTCTGCCTCCACCCTCCCCCAGCCCCATTTCTCTCCCTCGGAGCAGTTTTTCATTTTAAAACCCGCGCCTGAGAGCGAAGCGGCCACTGCCCGAGCGGCGCGGTCAGAGGGACAGAGATCGCTGCTCTGGGCACGGTTTGGGGGTTCTGGGGCAGGACACTCGGGGTGAGGCTGCCGGGGGACATCGCGATGAACCCGCGGATCCCGAGCCCGCCTCCGGCTGTCCCGGGACGGGCGCGCTCCTCCCGCTCCGGCCCCGCGGTTCCGGGGCGCTCGGTGCGGTGTGGAGCAGCAGCGCTCGGTGCGAGGCGGCCGGGCCCTGGCCGTACCCCATCGCAATAAATATCACGATAAACCCGCTGTTGCGTGCCTGGGCTTCGGCTGCCACGAGGCGGGGGTCGGGCGCGCTCCTTCCAGCCCGGTCCCGCAGCTTTAGCACAGTTTGTACGTTCCGGGGCAGCACCGTTTGGTGTGGGGCTGCCGGGCTCTGACCATAAACCCATCGCGACAAACTCGCGCTTCCCCTGCCCGTGCTCCGCCTGTCCCAGGGTGGGCGGCGGGCGCGCCGCTTCCACCCCGCTCCCGCAGCTTCAGCACAGTTTGTGCGATCTGGGGCAGCACCGCTCGGTGTGGGGCTGCCGGGCTGTGACCATAACCCATCCCCATAACCCGATCGCGACATCCCCATCGCGACATCCCCATCGCGACATCCCCATCGCTCCAGGCCCGCGCTTCCCCTGCCCGGGCGCTCTCCTTCCACCCCTGTCCCGCTGCTTTCGCACAGTTTGTGCCGTCTGGNCCCATACCCCCATCGCGACATCCCCATCGCGACATCCCCATCGCTCCAGGCCCGCGCTTCCCCTGCCCGGGCGCTCTCCTTCCACCCCTGTCCCGCTGCTTTCGCACAGTTTGTGCCGTCTGGGGCAGCACCGCTCGGTGTGGGGCTGCCGGGCTGTGACCATAACCCATCCCCATAACCCGATCGCGCCAACCCCATCCACACATCCCCACCGCTNGCTCCAGGCCCGCGCTTCCCCTGCCCGGGCGCTCTCCTTCCACCCCTGTCCCGCTGCTTTCGCACAGTTTGTGCCGTCTGGGGCAGCACCGCTCGGTGTGGGGTGCCGGGCTGTGACCATAACTCATCCCTATAACCCCATCGCCACATTCCCATCGCGGCGGGCCCGCTCTTCCTCTGCCGGGAGCGCTGCTTCCATCCCGGTCCCGCTGCTTTAGCACAGTTTGTGCGGTCTGGGGCAGCACCGCTCGGTGTGGGGTGCCGGGCTTGGTGTGAGGTGCTCGGGGCTGCCGGGCTGTGACCATAACCCATCCCCATGACCCTATCGCGACACCCCTATCGCGACATCCCCATGGCCACAGACCCCCGCTTCCCGGGCCCGGGCGCGCTCCTTCCATCCCGGCCCCGCCAGGGCAGCGAGGGGGGCGGAGCGCGGCCGCGCGGCTTGACCAATCGCGGCGCGAGATGCAAATGAGATGCCCTTATATGGCGCGTGGCCCCGCCCCCGCGCACCGCCCGCTCCCGCCGTGTGGCCCATTGATGCCGCCGCGCGGGAAGGGCCGGCGCTGCGCGCGGGGCGGGACCGGCCGCTCTTTAGCTCCATTTCTTCCTTTCTTTTGCAATTTACCCCACGTCTGGTTGCTGGTTTGGTTTTTTTTTTCCCCTTCCTTCCTTCCTTCTTCCCGGATTAGGCAGCAATCAATCCTTCTCCCCGTTGTCTGTTTTGAGGAACAGGTGATCCTCGTTAGCGGCGATCGGTTTCTGGATGCGGCTCTCTCGGCTGCGTGTGAAAGATGATGATACCAGGCGAGACTGAATCAGCGTAACTTTTACTTGGCAAGAGGAAAAACTTTCTTCCCCTTCTGAAGGCGTTAAAAACACGTAGCGTTAAAAAGCAGAAGAAGTTGGTTTTAAAGCTGAACTTCACTTTCCTGGGATTTGTGTGTGTCAGATTCAAAGGCTGCGTCGTTTTGTTTTTCTTTTTTTTTTTTTTTCTTCTCCCTTGTCTCCCAAAAGGAAACTGTTGCTAGTTGGAATAGACTTTTTAAATGTTTGGGATTCAAGATACTTTAGGAAGAGGACCAATTCTGAAAGATAAATCCCTAGGTTCTGAGATGGATTCCGTCAGGTCCTGGGTCAGGAACGTTGGGGTTGTGGATGCAAACGTAGCAGCACAAAGGTAACCGTGACTATTTCTCCCCCACTTTCCCCCTGCTTGTTATTTTCCTTTTTAAGCAAACCTTCTCTTTACTCCCTGCTGTTTGCATTTGGTATTAAATTTATTTTTTTCCTCTCTATCCGCCTCCCGGTCTCCTCCAGTCAGCGAAAGGTGAAGGTGGGAGCTAGTGCTAGGCAGCAGCGCTCCAAAACCGGAGAGCATCAGGAGTCCTAAAACTCAGTGCGGGGCTCAGATGTCAGCGAGATGGGATCACCCTTTCATTTTCTGCCCCAGGAAGATGCGTGGGGCTCTGGGCTGGTTGTTCCCAGCGATCCAGGGTCCTCCTCCCTGTTTGCTGAGCCAGATAGCCGAACAGAAGGGGACCAAGTTAGAATTAACTGAAATGTAGATATCAAACCCCAGCCCCCTGCCCATCTTGTTTTGCTTAATTCACGGTGGGCATTGCCGAAATCCTCACCCGTGGGTTCAGGGCAGGGTCCGAGGGAGCAGGGGAGGGCACAGGCACCGCGGAGCCCCGCGGGCATCCCGCGCCCGCCCGCCCGGAGCACCTGCCCGAGCGTCCGAGAGCTCTCTGCTGAGCCGAAATGTCATCGAACACCCCGAAATTGGGGCTTGGCTCTTTGCTTTCCGCTTGTTTGGGCGGCTTATCTCCCTTTACGCCCCCCTTTTATTTTCTCTTCCCAGCCAAGTCGGCACAGGACAGTCTCTTCCCATTAGGGGTAAGACGATGAAAACGCTTTTAGCTATTTTTTTTTTTCTCCTTACTCTCTGGATAGCTTAAAAAAAATAATAAAAAAAAAAGTAGTAGAGTCGGGGAAGGCTAAATTGGGAACCCCGGGAAGAAGCTGAGTTTTATTTAGTATTAGAGACAAGGTGAAGGGCATGAAACAGCAGAGGGGACTTCAGATGAAAGAGGGACGTTTTAGAAATAGCACATCCATGCCCCCACCCACGGCCTGATCTGGCAGCAAGGTTTTCCAAGCGCCATGGGAGGGGTTATCGGAGTTTTGTGACTGTCGATAGAGCGTTTAATAAATTGAGGGGGAAGAGGTTTATCCTTGAGGAAAGCGAAAGTAAAAGGGAAGGGCTCCTGCCAAGACTCCGATTCACGGCAGCGGCGGAGGTGCAGCAGCGTTGTGCTGCCCGCTGGCATCGCCGCGTTTTTCTCCCAGATATTCCTAACAAACCAAAAAATCCCAATTTTTACACTCAGAACGAGAGGAAGCCCCGAGCTAGGTGCGGTTGTGGCGGATGTGGTGAGTTCACACCGTACCTCTTTGGCAAGGAAAACACAGGGAAACATCTGTAGTTCTCCGAAAGAGTGAAATACTTTTGCCGGTGCTGTGGAGCTATTCTGGGGACTAAAAACCAAAGCTGTCTAACTTCTAACTAACTGGCACATAGACTGAATCTGTCTATTAAGTAATTTGGAAGTGCTCATGTGCACCTATTTTCTCAGCAGTAGGTAGAAATTGGCTTTAGAGAGAGGGAACTACAACTAATTTCACAAAGAAATAAAGCTGCACTCAGGGATATTGTGGGTCAACAGAAGCATTCGAATCTTTCCAAGCCGGGAAATGCGTGGGAAACACCACAACGTTTTCTGCAGCCAGGGACAAGATTTTCACAAGGGCTGGTTAACCCGAGTCTAAATTCTTTCAGTTTGAATCAGAGATTCAATTTGCAGGAATCGTTTCAAATAAGTCAGTGACTAAAGACAAACTTCGCTGCCGAGGAAAGCGGCTGCTGTGCTCGAAAGTCGTTATCTCTGCCCAAAACAGAGGTGCTCCCGAGTTGACAGCCTGTAGGAAAGATTTTTAGGGTGGCTCGTTTTCTCCTGCGGGGAAAGGGAGCGGGACCGGGATGTGCAGGGAGCACTTCAGAGCCTCTGGCACGTTACAGCCGCTTCCCACCGCGCTGCGTTCCAGCAAGGAGCGTGCCAGGCAGGGAATAAGCGGAGGAAGGAGAACGCACGCTGCCTTTAGCACTAAACCCTCTCTGTAAATCAGCGCTGTCCCCTCCCTGTAAATCAGCGCTGTCCCCGGGGCGTGCAGGGAGCGGGGCCACGCCGAAATTCGGGTTATAGTGAGAGCCCCGAGCCCGCATCGCCCTGTCCCGCCGGGTGACCGGGGACGGTCCGAGCGCGCTGCGCCTTTTCTGTCGTTGTTTTTTGCCTTTACTGCTGCACAACCTGCTAATGTCTTTGTCTCTCCCCCCTGACCCCATCCCGTGTGTTTCCTCCACAGCGGAGTAGCTTTGTCCAGAGCCCACTTTGAAAAGCAGCCACCCTCCAACTTGAGGAAATCCAATTTCTTTCACTTTGTTCTGGCTCTCTACGACAGACAGGGGCAGCCTGTGGAAATAGAGAGGACAGCTTTTGTGGACTTTGTAGAAAATGATAAAGTAAGGCTCGTTACCTTTCTTCTTCCTCTTCTCCTCTCCGATTTTTAATCTTCTCCCCGCGTTGAGCTGCCAACTTGTAGGACCTGTTGTCCCTAATAAAATCCAACCAGGGTTTGGTCAGGGTTCAGGTGCTGTGGCAGAGCTGGAGCCCCGTGTGTGCTACTGTAGTTAAAAAGGGTTGGAAGCCTCTGCTCTGTATCAGGAATTTCATTCACCCACTAAAAATAAAATAATTAAAATTCGTGGGGGATAAATGCACTTATTTCTTTTGTACCTACCACATCTGCCAGGTTTTAGTAGTACCCTAGCAGAGGTGGGATCTGACCTGTGATATGTCAGATTATCTGTTCAGCGTGGTTGTATGTATTTCCTAAGGCTCCAAAGTTAATGGCAGGACTAGAAAAGCATTTGCTTTTGGATTTTAATTCCGTGTCTTGACCACTTTGCATTTTTTCAATTATTTTCTTAGCCATGAACGAGATTTTTTAAATTGTGAATTGTAAATAATTATCTTACAGGAAATTACATTTTAAAAAATGCGTAAGAAACATCCCTGTAACGCAGCCTTCAGGAAACAAATACCAATATTGACTCAAAATAACACTACTGCAAAGCAATGGTCACAGTAAACTCAAAAGCCACTGCGTTTCCCCCCGTCAATCTGCTTTATTTTAGCTGATTTGAAATGCACAGATTCTTCTCAAGGTATTGCCTTGAAAAAGTTGAGAGCATAATGGCAAATAAGAGAGGAAAAGAAGTTCCTGAACTCCTACAGGAAAAGATGTCAGCAGTATTTTGTAGTTTGTCCTGGGTCACTCGGAAGGTTAATACATCCCAATCAGTGGATTCACCTCTTAGAATTTTAATGAACTTTGTTGTCACTTCCATCATGATTATCAGCCCTTGCATTTTAAATGTGCCAAGTGTAAGTTCTGGAAGGATTTTTTTTTTTTTTTTCTTCTCTTTTTTAAAATTCCCTTTCAGGAGCAAGGCAACGAGAAGACCAACAACGGCACGCACTACAAACTCCAGCTCCTCTACAGCAACGGTGAGTGCCCTTCCCTGGCACCTCTGGGGGCTGTGCAGCCAGGCAGGGTCTGGCTGGAGGTGCTGGGATTTCCAAAATACACCGAAATTCCCTTGCATGAGGCTCCTCGTGTATATAATTTCTTAATATATATGTGTGTATATATATATATATATATATACATTCATGTTGTTGCAAGGTTTTGCTATAACCCGGTGAAAGTTAGAGAAGAAAAATCTGGATGGGCCCTGGAGTTTACCTGGGCTTGGGAAACAGAACTCCCCGTGATGCTGAGGTGTCTGATAAGGTGTCTGATGATTTTAGGGCAAGGTGCCTGTAGAATATGATTTATTTTATTATTTATGCCCGTTCTCCCTTGCTGTAGGTGTCAGGACTGAACAGGATCTCTACGTGAGGCTCATCGATTCCGTCACCAAGCAGGTGAGCAGGGCTGATCTGTGCCGTGCTGTCCTGTCCCACCTCATCCTTCCTGTTTGCTCAACATTTCCCTGCGTGTTTCCCTTCTCTGGTTCACTCTGGCCTCTTGCTCAGCTGTACTGCAAACCTATTTTGGAGGGGAATCGAAAATTGTGCTCTTAAATCTCTTTTTTTCCCTCTGTGGGCTGTAGGTTTTTTATCCTTCGTGTTTTCCCTTCTCTGGTTCACTCTGGCCTCTCGCTCAGCTGCACTGCAGATTTGTTTTGGAGGGGAATTGAAAACAGTGCTCTTAAGTCTCTTTTTTCCCCTCTGTGGGCTGTAGGTTTTTATCCACTTTGTAGCAATATTTGGATAAAGCTGTTTTCCCTGCACATAAAGGGGAAGGTGTTTGTTTGCAGGCGATGGTGAGCAGTGCTAAAAACCCTGACATCTGAATATTTTAGGGAATAAATAACCCCTGAGGCTCCTGGCTGACCCCTTCTCTCAATTTTTGTAGCCTATAACTTACGAAGGCCAGAACAAGAACCCCGAGATGTGCAGAGTGCTGCTCACCCACGAAGTCATGTGCAGGTAAGATGAGATGACTTTATTAACTCATCAGTTGGGAGCTTTTCTTCCCTGGATGCTGGAAGAGCCTTTCTGAGGAAGTTTTAGGTAGCAAGACTTTGATTTTGTCGTTTGTTTATTTAATTGTTGACTCAGAGAGGGTCTTTGTGTAGGAAAACTTTCTTTTTACACGTGGGTAATGCTTGCTTGGGTTCCAAATAGATATTTTGGGGGGGTTCCTATTTTTTTGCTGTTCATTTTTCCTGCAGGAGATTCAGCAACCACAGCTGTGCTATTTTTGTTTAAAGTAGGCCTTTGCATGTGTTGTTTAAATCAAGACTTTTATACTCTCATTGCTCATAAAATTTCTGCTCACCTTATGAGAACTAGCAGTTTAACTTATTTATTTTTACCTGCAAACTGCAAGATGTTCTTCATGTAATTTGCTTTGGTGAAATATTTTAATTTTCTTAATTAAAGCAGCATCATTAATGTTCTTTAATTTTGGCCAGTTCTCTCCCAAAAGAGAAACCCCTCAAACTCTTCTTTTCTATACATGTGAACAATATTTAGGGGCCTTCTACTTTTTAATTAAAACAACAACAAGAAAGACACTATTTTTAGCACGTAAATTTATAAATTAGAGGGGGAAATGACTCGAGGATGTTTTTAATAACTTTTGTATAAGTCTGAACTTACATGTACCTTATGTATGTACATCGTGCTTCCATGGTAACTTATTACTTTTCCTGTTCTCGGGTAATTAAATTTTTTTCAATACATATAATAATGCAAACAGTCAATGTTCTTATATTAAAACGTGCTAAAATGTGCATAGAACGTTCCTTCATTAAACAAGAGGCAAGACCCACTCATGACCTTTATTAAACACAGTTTGTGATTTACTAGATCAGTGGGAGAGGGTTAAGCTGTTGGACTCAATGTTTCTGCTTTTAGTGGTGCAGTTTGCTACTTGATTGTTGGGTTTTTTTTTTATTAAAGTAGCCTTTTTAAATTAAAGTAGCCTTTTATTTTATTAATGTAGCCTTTTAAGTTACTGCAGCAGTGAGAGAAGCTTATTTCGACAGAATTTTTATCAAGGGGAAGTCTTGGTTTCAGTACTTAATTACGTCAACAATTCCATTACTTTTTGATATAATATGAATCAGGTATTCAGTAGGAAACAAGTGCATTGTTTCTCTGTTGTGCTTAGCTCTCATTAATTAAGTAAATGAGCTTTTGGCCAATATTTCCATATTTATGCCCAAACACAATGTGTATCACATACGAGTGATGCACCGGGTGGGCTTTACAAGGACCTGGTGACGTAGTGGCAAAGATCAAAGGTGTGGAAGTGACTTTCTGGCACACCTAGAACTCGTGTATATAATTTTATAGAAATATATATGTATATATGCATCCATGTTGTTGCAAGGTTTCCCTATAACCAGGTGAAAATTAGAGAAGAAAAATCTGATTTCTTGTGCAGTTGGGTTGTGGTTTGTGATAATGCAACAGCAGCGAGCCCATTTCTGGTCTCCACTCTCCCTGCGCAGGGCTCAGCTCTGGTTTGGAAGTTCAAGTATTTCAGCACCTTCTCATCCAAAAGGACTTATTTAATTTAAAATTAATTTGGGCTTTCCCCCTGCTTCCTCTCCCTGCCTTTATGGTATCAAATGCTCTGCTCAGCTTTGATATTCCCGAGCTCCAGTGATGCCTGCAAACCTCCTCCGTGCTTGATTTAAGGTAGCGTTGTACAAATCTGAGCCATTATTCTGATTATTCTCAGCTCTGCTGCTTGATAGATTAACCGAGGAAGAATTACAACTCAGGGACGTCCTTCCCATGTAAAACACAGATTAGTGAAGGGAATCAAAAGCGCTCTGTAACCTAATGAAGACATTTGATTTTAAATGTCGTGTTTTCCTGAAGTATCTCCGAGCAGGATGCTGTGTGTTCTGAAGAGGCATTACACACATCACTTTGAATAATGCCAGGGGAATGGCTCCAACTCTAGTTAAACTTGACATTTTATTTTATTTCTTTTAAGTACAATAATCAAATCTTCCTCATTGTGTGCTGCTTAAGTGGCAGCATCAATTTTTAAAGCCCCTAGTTTAGTTTGCATTAGGAACAGTATATAAAATTTTAATGCACTGTACCCACTCTGCTGTCGAAATTGATGCCTACTGCTTTTGAAAAGGAAAACAAGAAGGGTCTGTCTGTCTTTCTGCTCCTCTTCCCATCCTCCCTAGTTGAAGGCAGGGTTTTTTGGGGGGGATTTTTCTGTACATAACCACACATGGAGGTTTTTTTTCGCCGCGTGGAGACGAGCGCCTCGGAAAGTGCCCGTCTCTCCCTCAGACAGTGACAGATGCCTGCTTAGCAGGAAAGTTGTCTAAATATTGATACGGCTGCACCAATCTGTCATAGCCATTGAAAGTTCAGCTCTCAATAATTAGTGCTTTCAGCGCTTCCAGCGCCAGGCTCCATTTATTCGTTCCAATCTGAATTTTTTTTCCCGTTTGCCTTCTCATGGCCTAATAGAACAGCTCCTATTAGCTGGGTTTGCGTGGAACACCACAATCCTGAGGGTTGGAAATCAAGGTAAAACACTCAGGAATAACTTTCTTTTCCCCCCGCTTCCATCTTCTTCCTTTTCTCCCAATTATCGACCAAGAGGAAACTCGTTGTTATGCTGCTGCCGGCAACCCCCTATGCCCTGAATGCTCAGAGGGTTAAAAGGTATTATAATTCGAACAGAAGTAGTCTCAGGGTCTACAGCTGGCTAATAACAGAGTTGTATTGAGTGGAGCGAGCCCCACAGCTGTGACTTTCGCCACAAGGCTCAGACTAGACGGGAGCTCTAATCAGCTGGGCCAGGCGGCCACTGGGGCCCGTGTCTTTATCGGCCAGATGGTGTGAATTTAGACACTTTTGTTATGCAATTGCAGGGAGGAGTTGGGCAGAAGAAAACAAAACAAAGGCCACCATGCTGTGAGCTTATTTGAGTTTGAAA
>VWZT01014676.1:50646-65330 GCA_013397055.1 Pachycephala philippinensis | reverse complement strand
GTATTTTGGTGTTGGGGCGAGGGGAGGGAAGTTGAGGGATGAATTTTAAAAGCGTTTTAGTCGAGCGCGAGGAGGGGAAAGGATTGAAGTTTGGCTTCTGGGGTGCTCGGTTTGTAGGGATGGGGTTGTCTCTGGGAGCTTTCTGGGTTTGGTTTTAGGTTTTTCTGGACCATTCTTAATATAAACCATAATTTTCCCCAAGTAGATCTAATTAGAGGGGGAAGTATAACAGCAAAAGATGTAGAAAATCATCTTAAGCCTTGGTATTCTTGTCTTAAGCAAATGAGCATCTCTAAAGTGTGTTTCCAGCCCAACATTGTAGCAGAAATGTAAATATTGGTGAAATCACGGCAATAATTTGCTTGAAGAGAATATTGAAGGCTTGATCCTGGACCACCAGAGTTTGGGGTTTTTGGCTTGGACTGAAATTGGAACCAGTGAATTCTGTTACAGGCAGCACTTGTGAAACCAACCCAGTGGAAATGTTACTGCTTGGAAATGGGGATTTAAAGATTTAAGACGTATTTTTGCTAAAATGTTGGGCTGAAACATTCTCAGTCCCACTCTGATTTATGTCCTTCACTGCAAGTGGCTCTTCTCCCTCAGCAAGATTTTTTTTCATGTAGTTGGGCTCAGAAAGTACCATGGTCAAAGGGGAAGAAGTCTGTCACTAACAAAGATCTGCTCCCCACGTGTGATAGGAATGCAGATACCAGTAAAATATTTGGAGAACTTTAGCTGCAAGCCACAGTTTTAGAGGCAAAATGTTTGAATATTACAAATACACAGTTCAGAACTGCAATAACTGTGGAAATAGAAATAAAACAAGATGCACTTGTTTCTGAACCCAGCCACGTTGTGCTCAATCTCACAGAATTCATCCTAAAACACTCTGCCAACGTGTGGAACCATCACTACAGAAATATTTTTAAAACTGGGTTCCTTTTTTTGCTCTATTACAGTCGTCTGTAAAGCAGCAAAGATTTTATTCCCAGTGTTACTTTCTGTCTGTTGCTATATTGGACACGCCAAAGTACGCCCCAAATTTACGTTCCTTTGAGAGGATTTTCTGCTTTTTTGGGGGGGTTTATTATAATTTTCTCCTTTGGAAAGCATCTCCCATCTTGGTTCCTGGTATAAAACCACTCCGTTCTTTCTAAACACTGATTGGGCAGTGAAATCCATAAAAGATGCGCTTAAAATAAAGTTGGGAGAAGGAGGGAGGGCGATGTTCTGAGCTGGTGTGAATTACCAGAGCTGCACTGAAGTCGATGGAGCCACGACAATTTACAGCAGCTCCAGGGGCTGCCCCAGGGATTTTTAAATATTTAGTGTCTCCTTTTATTTTAAAAGGAGCAGCATCGATGAATAAGTGCAGGTTTGAGGCGAGGGGAATGCAGGAATGTTGAAACAGTTGGAGCTGTTGTTCAAATAGATCTGATCCTTCCAGCCCCAGAGCAGGAACTTCCTGGAAACTGGAGGAAATGTTGGGATTTTTCCTAGCTGAAGGAAGGATTTTTGTCTAAATGCTCATTTTAGGTATTTATAATTGAATATTAGGCATATCAAGAAAAAAAAAAATCCCCACTTAAAGTATTTTGTACTGAAATATCAGTGAATTCAGGTATTTTATTTATTTCTTCTTTTAACATTTAATTAATTAATTAATTCTGCTTGGAATTGCTGCCTAATTTGAAAACTCTGGGATTCAGAATGCTTGAGAATTTTGCAAATGTATTCAAATGTACAAAAATCCACCAAAATTTCTCCATCCCGTGTGTGCAAATTTTAGCAGAAACCTCTGCAGGATGTGGAAAACATCTTCTGGAAAGGCATTTGTGTGATCAGAGCCTGATTTGGTGACTTTTGATGGATGTGGGGCTTCTGATAGAGACTTTTTAAAGTTTTGGGTGCCTCCATCCTCCCCATCCCACGTTGGCTTTGACTGGAATGAAAAACCTGAGTGTGAAAACAGCTGAAATCTTCTCCGTTGCTCCAGATTATGAAAAGTGAGGATTTCAGAGCAAGGAGTGGTTTTAAAGTCTATTAAACTTCTGGCACTCAGCTGCTGTGTGTGCAAGGAGCATTGCCCACGGCAGTGGTTATAGCAATGGAAATAAAATAATGAAACTGTCTCTTGATTTTTAAATTTTTAGTATTATTTATTACTATTAATATTATCATCGAATGTGTATAAATTAATCTTAAGCGTTTGTCACTGAAACAATTGCAAAGGGATTGCAAAAGCCAACCTGAAAAATATCTCTTTGTAGGATCTTTGTAGGATCTGAGAATGTTCAGTTTCTGGCTTTTCACAGAGTGCTGAAGTTTTCAGTCACCATATAAAACTTAGATATTTAATAATAAAAAAATACAGTAACACCAAAAAAAATCAGTATTATTGGGATACACTGAACCATTAGGTGGCTTATAGTCAGTTCTAACACCTTTTGATGGACTTTTAACCCCACACGACCCATTTGGTCCTGCCTGGAATGACATTATGACATCTGTTAATCACTTATTAGACCTTTATAAATATCACCTCAGTCTCAAGTGTGACCATATTGCTGTTCATTTTTGGCTGGGTAATTCAGGATGGATTACAGGGAGCCGGGTGCCAAACTCCGGCTGGAACCAGCCAGCACTTGGGCACCCAATTCCTTTCATTTTCCCTTCTGGAAAGCAGAATTTTTACCCTTCCAGGCGTATATGGAGTGCTGAAGCTTTCCTGACAGACTTGGAGCTGGTTCTTTGCTCTCAGCTGTCTCAGTGGTTCCTTAAATTTGGTTTTCTTTCCCTCTGCAGTCGGTGCTGTGAGAAGAAAAGTTGTGGCAACAGAAATGAAACTCCATCCGACCCCGTGATCATTGACAGGTAGGAGATAAATCCTCATTTTCCTACAAAAGCATCCCAAAATTGTTGTTTTTCACTTTGAATCGTCTGAGGTTGTTTCTTGCTGGTTTTCTGTCTACATCTGCTGTTTGGGGACCTTGACAAAATCGCTGTTTATTTTTTGAATGAAGTTCTGTTTTTATTGTGACCGAATATCCCATGTGCGCATCTGGAACATTCTCTCCTCACCGGGGAGAGGATCCAACTGGATTACTGAGACAGACAAAGCTTTGAGCAACCTGGCAGCTCAAGCAACGTTCTTTAACAAAAGAACAATATTTTTGTGTAAATGTGGGGAGAAAAAGAGGGGAAAAAAGGCAAAAATGCAACATTGAATCTGACAGTTTGGTGATTGTGAGCGATTTTATGTAGAACAGCTTCACGCGTTACTCAGTTCCAGCTCCAGGTTTAGGTTCTTTTGCCAGTTTTTAGGTCAATAACATAAATGGGGAGGGCAACAGTTTGTTAAACCATGAAGTGGCACCATAAAAATTGTGTGTATTTGGGGGAGCTTAAAAAACTTCCTTGTGGAAGTCACTGAGAGGGAAGGGTTTGAAGTCTGGAGTTCAGCGGGCTCAGATGGGGGAAATAAGAACAGGCAGAGCTGCTTCAGAAAGGAGAACACATCCAAGGGCTCCAGGAGGGAACAGCAAATAAGGCAAAGCCAGGAAGGAAATGTTTTCCCCCAGATTATTCTGTAGTCACTGTTAAAGGGCTCCTTTCCCCTGAAGCAGCTGCTGCAAGAGAGCTGATGCTGGAGTGGGTTGATTTTAGAGTCAGTTTTTATGTCTGTCTGTGTCTGGGCTGTTCTCTCTCCTTTCTAAGGAGCTTTATTTGTCACAGTGTCACTCGTGGCCTTGTTTTGGCACTCAGAGCAGCAAAGCTGGTTTGAATAAAGGTCTGCAATCATTTCCTTCTTTTTTTTTTTTCCGTCACAGAGTTAATCTCAATAATTTTGGAACTCTGATGATGTGATGGGTTCTCCCTCTCCCTTCACCCCATGGTTTTCCCTTTTAATTTTGGAGCTCTGATGATGTGATGGGTTCTCCCTCTCTCTCTTTAGCCAGTGGTTTTCCCTTTTAATTTTGGAACTCTGATGATGTGATGGGTTCTCCCTCCCCCTTCACCCCATGGTTTTCCCTCTTAATTCTGTGCTCACAAGTTGTGGTTGGGGTCAGAGCTGGAAGTTGCAGTGGAATGAGCTCTTTGGGGAGCAGAATCCTGGATGTGCCATCCTGACCTTTCCTAGGAAATTTCGAGCTTATTTTTGGCCGTGTCAATGATTGGTATGAATCTGCATTTGGGAGCTTTCCAGCCTGAAGCCCGAATTTTTTGGGAAGCAGCTTGGGATGGAAGGGCCTGGATTTGCCCCTGGATTGAAACCCTGACACAGCTGAATTTGTCACCCTGAGCCAGCTGCTTGTCCTCACACAAAGTGAAAATTCTGATGCTTCCTGGGGGGCTTTGGGATCTGCTGCTGTAAAATGAAATGGAAACTGTGAGAAAGAAAGAAAAACCCCTTTTTTTCTAACAACTGTGTGTAAAACGTGCACCACAAGTCACCTGTTGTGCTCAGTGAGTTCCAACCTTTCCTAATTTGCTCCAAGACCTCTCCTAACTTCGTCTTGGCCTCTCCTAATTTGTTCTAAGCCCAGAATTTTTTCCTGCCTGCCCTGCTGACAGCAATTGGCATTCCCTTGGCATGGGAGCATCCTCCAGGCTCAGGCTGGCAGCTCCTTTTTGTGTGTTGGTTCTTCCCTTTCTGTGTCTCCATTCCAGGTGAGCTCTTGAGCTCACTGAGGGGAGATGAGGGAAATAAATAAGGGGTGCAGCCTGATAAAGCTGCTCCATTCGGTGCTAAAGGCAGTCACTAAATCAGATTTAGGCCCCAGAGAGAAGAATTTATCCCAGCTCTGCCCTGCTGCCTGGAGGAGGCTTGGCTTGGTGAGCAGTGTGGTGAAGAGAAGCAAAACTCAAAGCTAAATATTTTTCTTTTTCCTACCACCAACCAGCAGTGCAGCATCAGGAGCTGGCAGAGTTATTTCTGCACAGTTATTTCTGTTCCACCTCTTTACCCAGCGAAACGGGGCCTGAGCAGTGAGGGATAATCCTGAGCTACATCTCCATCTACACAGGGAATGCAAATAAAATAACAGAGCTGTGCTGTGCCTGTCTGTGCACAGAGCAATCCTTGGCCTGGCTACAATCCTCACACACCTCCCCAGCACCAAATACAACAGCTCAGGAGTTCAACTGCTCACTCCACTCTCCCAAAATACACCCTGTGGGGTCATTTTTTATTGTTTTTTCAACCAGGAGAGTTCTGTGTGCTCTGGACTGGCTGGGCAGCAGGGCTTTGATTCAGTGCTCTGATTTAAATTGGGGGTTCTTTATAATAATAAAAATATCATAGTAGAGTGAAGGATTGTACTGGATCTCTCAAAAAGGATTCAATTTAGAGTTACCTCTTTCATCTTAATTCTAGCATTCTGTAACCTCTGAGTGAGTTTCTATGGCTTCTTTAAAGGAAAACCTCTGCTCAGGAACCTGGCAGCAGGTGGAATTTAATTTCTGAAGTGGACCTTGCAACCACGTGGGTCAATAAATACGGTGATTTTTCAGCTCAGTGATGCCTTCATGGGGGGTTGATGTTAATTTAAAATGAACCACAGGTTTTCTTTAAATAGGGATTGAAATGAAGGTGTTTTTCCCTGGTAAATGTAAAATTCTGCCATGTACCAATGCAGCTGGAACATCCTCTCGTGTCTCTGGAGAAGGGAAAAAAGAAAAATGGAGAGAGAAGAATTACAAAAACACCTTTGTGTTATGCAGAACTGTGTCTAAGCAGCGTGGGCAAAGTGAAACAGGATTTCTGTGGAATAAAACTCCAGAATCTTTAAGGTTGGAAAGGCCCCCCAAGGTCATTGAGTTCAACCATAACTCCATCATCAATAACGTGATTTCCCCTTTATTTGATTCTCTCCCCACTTTTTCACCTGCTGGGTGCTGGAGGGAGACACAATTCACTGGCGTTCACCAAATCCTGGGGACTTGTGTCCCTGTTTAAAAAGGAAGAAATAGTTCAGTGGGAAAGAAATGTCAGCCCTGTTGTTGTTGTTGGGCTTTTTCTTCCCCTTGAAAGAATTCCAAAAGTTCTGATGCTGAATAAAACATTTCTGCAGTGACCTTTGCTCTGGGGACTGGATTTAGAACCGAAGGCCCTCGCAGTTATTTTTCCACTCCCTCTTGGAAATGAGAACGTTTCCATATGAAAGGGAACTTCTCCACTGAAACTGAGCGTGTGCCCTCTCCTGATGGCAGAGATCTGCAGGATACACCGGAATATTTTGGTTCCTGTGATGTTCTGAGCCAGAATTTGAGTGAAACTCTGGTCAGAATTTGATTTCAGAGTGATTTCATTGGTCAGAATTTGATTTCAGAGCGATGCCTCTGATTTAACAGGGATGGCAAAGCCAGATCCTGCAGTGCTGCTATTACAGGTGTCCAAAATTGGAAATTCCACTGGGCTGGAAGGACCTGGGATTACATTTTTAATCCAGAAGCACTTGGACTCCAAGGTTTTGGACAACACAAGCCATAATCAGTTCTCCAAATGTCACAGCAAGCTTTAAATTTGTGTGCACAACCAGAATTAGTCAGGGCTCAGTTGGTTCTGGTGTTTCCCATGGTGGATCCCAGCTCTGGTGGATTCATCCTGGATTTCTGCTTGCCTTTTGAAGTCCGTATCTGTGGAATTGGTTGGTTTAAGAGACATCAAAAATGTAGATATTATTTTTCCCCACCTCTCTCATGGCAGAAGTGGTGGTTCTCGATGTTCCTGGTGGTTCCCTGAATTTGGAGAGTGAATTAGTATTTCCTTTATGGAAATCACAGACAGGGATAGGAGCTGGAGGGGCTGGGGGGGTTTTGGATGGAAGGGTGGAAGCTCATTCCTTTGAAGGTGCCCTTCCAACTGAAAACTATTTTGTCACACCTGTGTTAGAATTACTCAGTTTGTTGCCTTTCCCACCCTGCTCATGCAAATCAAAAGAAATTTGGTGTTGGGATTATGAGGTCATGGAAGATGCAAATTAATTTAATTCATCACTTCACTGCAGGTTTTCTCTCTCGTTTTAGGTGAGTTGTGTAGTTTTGGATATAAATTCATCAAATGGCAACGGTCTTTTGATTTTTTTTATTTTCTTTGTGTTCCTTGAAGATTCAAGCTCTCTAGAGGAGGTTATTTTGTGTACTTGTTACTCTTAATGCTTTACTGAGTTCACTGAAGCTGTGATTTAATTGGAGCCTCTGTGGTACAGGGGAGAATTGGTGTGACTCTTTTAGTTGAAAAATTTTGCTTTTTTGTTTTGTACCTTTACCCCCACCCTTTTCTGATAAACAGAAGAAATTCACATGTAATTAAAATGAAACCTCTTAAACAGTCTCAAGAAATTTCTATGTCATTCAAGCAAAACATCTTAATTCAATTAAAAATGCAGCGTCACTGGGGTGGGACAGAAATTTTTGTTCCTACAAGGGAAATTCCTCGGAACAGCACAAAAACCTGGGAACACAAACCCTGTGCTGTTTGTAGCTGCTGCCTCCGTGGTCCTCTGCTCTCTTTGGGCTCATGGAACTGATGCCTTATATTTTAACTTTTATATGTTTCAAGTTGTGCATTCCCAGTGTGTGACTCTGCAGTGTCCTGCAGCCTGGGAGCTGCTGCTCTCTCATGCTGAGACAGACAGAACAAAGCCTCTCCAGGCTGCTCTCCAAGGACACCCAGCCCGGCCTAGGCCCAAAATGTGTAACCCAGCATCTTGAGAAGGGGGGCAAGCTGAGGGCAAATTCCATCATTAGCTCAAGTTGAATTGGTGAAATGATGCTGAGATGCAAATGGCCCAAAGCTATAAAAGTGTGAAGAACTCGTGACTCGGGGTCCATCTTGGGTGCAGCCTTTGGCCTGCCCAGGGTGTGCCTCTGAAGGCCTTTCCAATAAATATCCACCTTTATTCCCTTCCTCCTGTCCAGTCTCTGTTTCTGGCTTGGCCTCTTTAGGCATCAGAACGAGATCTTTTAGCTCAGGTTCTTTCAGAGTCCAAGAGTTGGATCCAATTCCTTCTACGCTTAACCTAAACTCTTAATAATTGTCCTACGAAGAGTCTGGTGTGTGTTGCTACCACATTTTATGAATTTCTTTACTGTGATTGTTGCTGGGGAGGGAATAGAGGGGATTGGAGTGGATTGTTGGGCTGGAGACCAGTGTCCAGTGTGTCCAGTGGGGTCAGTGGCAGCAGCTGAGCGCTGGGCACACGGCTTTGGGGTGATGCCTAAAGAGGCCAACCCAGAAACAGAGACTGGGCAGGAGGAAGGGAATAAAGGTGGATATTTATTGGAAAGGCCTTCAGAGGCACACCCTGGGCAGGCCAAAGGCTGCACCCAAGATGGACCCCGAGTCACGAGTTCTTCACACTTTTATAGCTTTGGGCCATTTGCATCTCAGCATCATTTCACCAATTCAACTTGAGCTAATGATGGGATTTGCCCTCAGCTTGCCCCCCTTCTCAAGATGCTGGGTTACACATTTTGGGCCTAGGCCGGGCTGGGTGTCCTTGGAGAGCAGCCTGGAGAGGCTTTGTTCTGTCTGTCTCAGCATGAGAGAGCAGCAGCTCCCAGGCTGCAGGACACTGCAGAGTCACACACTGGGAATGCAGAACCTGAAACATAAAAAAGTTAAAATATAAGGCATCAGGGGGAGTGGTGAAGGGCAGCATCCATCAGCTGCCACGTGCTGCAAAAGCAAAATTGAGGCTTTTGTAGTTATTATTTAACAAAAACCCACATCAACCCGAAGCCTGAGCACAGCTGGCAACTTGTCAGCCTCTCTGGGAAGGAGCAGAAGAGGCTGGGTTACCTCCCCGTGCTGTGGGGTCCATCCCCTCACAAGGAATTGGGGTGCAGGGATGGAGGTTTCCCTCCCTGCTTCAGGGGCAGAGGGCTGAGCTCTCCCTGCTTGCCTGGCACGTCCCACAGGCACTAAAACTCACTTCAGGATTAATAAGGCTGGGCTTTACACCTTCTCTGTGTGTGTGTGTGTGTGTGTGTGTGTGTGTGTGTGTGTGTGTGTGTGTCTCCCTCCCCACTTCCCTCTCCTTATAAAACACAAAGAACACGTAGGTGAATTTTCCTGTTGAAGGATCCAACTTCAAATAAGTGCGGAGTTCTGGCAGGTTCGTGTGTGTGTTTCCTTCCTTTTTTCCTTCCTTTCTTTTCTTCCTTTCTTTTCTTCCTTTTTTTCTTCCTTCTTTTTCCCTTTTTTTCTTCCTTTCCTCTTTTTCTTCCTTTTCTCTTAATCTCAGCCATCTGAAAAGGACTTTGTCCCTTCCACCTCCCTTTTGGGCTGATCCCAAAACCCACTGGGTATCACAAGGATATTTCCTCATGCTCAGAGGCAGAACAGCAAGACTGGAGAGGCCTGGATTAAATTCCCCCTGACACTGGGTTGCCCTGTCACCTTAAGTGATGTCAGTCCGTGCCTCAGTTTCCCCCTTCATACAAAGCATGAGCCACTACCTGGCTGTGGGAAGTGGTTTCAGATCCACAACAGGAGTTTTGGGGGTTTCTTTTTCACATTCCTGCTGCCAGGAGGATTTAATTTGCGTGGCAGAGTTTGATTGTTCCCGTTCTGCCCCGTTTTCTGTGGCCCTCATGAGCTTGCCAAGGCAAAATGAAAGTCTGGGATCTGTTGCTGCTGTGGGGTGAAATCAGGAGCCCTTCCCAACTCCCTGAGTGCCCCAATCCCCCCTTCCAAGCCCCCAAAACCTACAATGATCTCTCCCCTTGTCCTAGGGAGTCAAAGTCCTTTGTTCACTGCTAAACCCTGCTCTCCTGCAAAGAGCTGCTGTTGTGCCATCTGTCTCTTTATGAATTTTTTAGTAGACTGGATGTTTGTGGGGAGTCAGTAACTTAAAGTGCACTATCCCAGCCATTTGACAAGTGGTTCTCTTAGTGCCTAATTTGTTTGTTTCTTTTTATTTCCCCCTTCTCTTTTAGACACAAAGAAAATTCTTTACTAGTTTGCTGTCCAAAACATCTTGAAATCTTTGATGTGTGCAAAACACTTAAAGCTTGTAAATGGACTAAACTGGAGAGTAGCTTGTGTCACTTAATCTTTTTTCATTTAATGTCGACAGACAACAGATTTTCCAGCAAGCTGGCGAGTCAGAAGAAGCTTAAATATCTTTTTGAGTGTGCTGGAAAAATGAAGAATGGACTGGTTGGGTCTGTGGAAGTCCTGAGTTCTGCTCTTTTCTCCCCATCACACCCCCTGTGCTTTTGTAGCCATTTCCAGGGTCTGTGTTTAACTATGAACCAAGTCTGGGATTTTCTGGCTTTCCCTGATAACACAAAGACACATTTGCTGAGAATTGATGTGTGGAAACGCTGTGGTGATGTGGAAGAGCGTTGCTGTCACAGCAGAGATTCTTTTGGAGCAATTTATAGAGTTCCTCTCCCCCAGGACTGTTGGTTGCTGCTGCCTGGGCTGGAGGTTTTGCTGCTTCTGGAATGGAGCAAGAAATGAGATGGGTTTAAATCACTGCTGGTTTCAAGCACAGATTCCTGGGGAGTTAAACAGAGCTGGAACCTTATTTTTACTCACGTTTTGTGCAGGTTTTCTTCTGGCTGTGAGCTGTCACTGGGGGCATCTCTGCCCTCCAGAGAGATGCTTTTTGGGATGTATTAGAAGCAGCACCCGTGTGGGGGTTCCAACCAGTATTAATCACTTCAATTCCATTGAATCTGTGCCTGGGAACAGTTAGCTCATGTCCTGCTCTGAGAACTGCGAGGGAAACGTGGCTGAGCCTAAGCAAGGGCACATTATATAATCTAAAGAAGTAAAATCTGACTGTTGCTACTACTGCCTGGAAGCCTTAAGAAAATAAGCGCAATGAAGACAAGATCCAAAGGATTTTAGCAGTTCTGCATAAATCAGATAAGCTTCCCTGCTGCTTTGGAGCAGCCTGGACACAAGCGTGGATGGATTCCAGTCTTGTGAGATTAGTTGAGATAAAGACACTGATGGTGCCCGGGCTAAATCCTGCCTGAGCAATGCGAAGTTGGGAGCAAAGTTCACACATGGTGTAGGAGAATCCTTGTCCCTTTCTGAACTGAGGCTTTTTCCTGGAAATAGGGAGAACTTGGTCCAGTTTGTGCTCATAAACAGTGAGTGAGGAGGGGCTGCTGACCTCAGAGGGACAGAGAGCAGAGTGAGGAGCCACTGGAATCAATGAGGTTGGTAGTAGTGGAAAGGGGAATGGAAAACAAGTTTCCCATGGACTAAAGCACCTCTGGGAATAGAAGCTGAGGATAAATTCACTGTGCAAACAGCACAGAAGAAATTCTGGGCATGGAGAGCAGCAGCGTGTGACACGGGATCTCCACAGCTCCCCTCTCTGGGTCTGCGTTTCCTGGCTCCATCTGCACTCATCAATAAAACTGCCAATATTTCAGAGTATTTGCATCCTAATGAAAACACCCTCTGTGTATTTATGACCTGAAATACTCTTCCTTCTCACTTTTGCACTCCGCTCGGCCTCTGTCTAGACCTGGTTTTATGGACTTGTCACTTCATCTGCCCTAAGCTTTTTAGTTGCTGCCTCTTGCTTTCCTTTTGAACCTTTTGTTTCTCTTCATCCCTTCCCTGTGTGCTCCTTTCACCATCTGTTTCTGGTGGGATCTCCCATATTTTCTGCCCTGTAAACATCCTGGGGTTTCAGCCTCTCTGAACTGATTGCTTCACCTCTGAAAAAGTTCTCCCAATTAATGTGTTCCGGCTTTCAGATGGGGTTTAAAATAATTTGTCCTGCTTGGGACATCACCCAAAATTCCGTGAAGACGAGATTGAGACTGAAAGCACATAACGTGCATCTGAAGCTTAAATCAGCTGGAGATGCAATTTTAAAGCTAATAAGAGCTCATATGAGTTGCCCAAGATGATGTAGGAGATGGTTTGGAGGACACACTCCACGTGAAGGAGTGGAATCCAAGTCTTGTATTCCAGCATATCCTGGAACAACATTTCCCCTCTGCAGCTGTGATTCCCATTCCCATCTTTCTCCCTGGTTTGGATCTTTAATACGCTGCTCTCATCCAACCCATCCTTCTTTTTCTTCATTATTATTTTTCCTTTTTCTCTCTATCTCCTCCACTACTTTCCCTCCCAAATAAATGCTGATTTCTCCTCGGGCGTCCCGCTCACAGCTCCACATTTGGTGGCTTTTCCTCCAAGTGGAGTCCATGGAGCTTGTAAATTGTATTGGATCAGTGAGCCCATAATGAGGCTTCTAAGTCCAAACAGTGCAAGTCTGCTGGGATTTTATTGTTCATAAAGCTCCTTCCCTGGGGAGTGATAGAGCCATTAGGTGTGTGCTGTGTTTAATATTTGGTCATGACAGGAAGCAATAATTTTCTATCTTTTACTGTGGCTCCCGAGTTGTTTTTAAGCAGTCAGCTTATTTAGTCTCGGTGCCTGTGAACCCATTAGGCAAACAGCTCTTCCCTCCCTGAGTTTGTGTCTTCCTACAAAGGCTGTTTCAAGAAAATCAAATCAAATCAGGTGGCAACTGTGGTGGCTTTTAATCCCTTGCCCTTCTCAGTGGCTGTCACTGGCAGGAGCTGGCACAAGGCTGGTTTCACCAGAAAGTGGCATTTCTCACGCTGAATGAGATTTTTTGGAATTTATTCCAGCAGAGAACCACCAAAGCTGCTGTTTGCATGGTGTGTTATGGGTTTGGGTATTTATCTCATGCAAATCCATTCTTTGATTTCAGTGCAAGCAGCAGCAAGGTTCTATTCAAGCGTTCTGGAAGTGGGTTTATATCTAAATGTGGTGGTTTAGTGTGTGTTTTTTACTTTTTGCGAGATAAGAATTAGAAGGGTAAAGTAGGTTTAAAACTTTAAAGAATATAAAGAAGTTTATTACTAACAGAATTAAAGGTAATAAAAGAATAATAATAATAAAATTAAAGTAAACTTTTCTTTTTTTTGGTACTTTTTCTTTCTAACTGGAAATTAGAAGGTTGAATTTTTCATGTCAGTGACTTTCATATGCAAAATTGCGAGAAGCGATTGGTTTAAAACTTTGTCTATCAACTCAGTCTTTTCAAAAAAAGAAAATAACAGTTTTGGGTGTAGCCTGTAGGAAGCTGCTCCTCTGCCAGTCCTTTCCTTGCATTCCCAAAGCTTTCCTCAAAGAGCCAGGTAACTTTCTCCTCATTGTGGAATGTGGCTGTGCCAGGAGTTCTGCACATTCTGTGTTCTCTTTTCAGCCTGATTATTGCAGGTGCCCTCGCTCTCTGCTCAGGTCTCTTCCTTTGCTCCAGGGGAAAAGTTTTCCACTGCCTCATTTCCCCTCTGGGTCCTCGTCTCGGGTCTCTGCAGCTCGCTGGGAGAGGTTTGTGTCAGAAAGGGAAAGAATAATTGGCTGGCTCTGTGTCCCAGAGCTGCAGTGAGGGCACAGAGACACGGGGAGGAACTTCTAACACAGGTTCCTTTTCCAAACCAAGCCTGAGAGGAAGATCCTGGGGTGTTTGGGAAGAAGGAGGGTGATTCCAGAGGTGCTTAAAGCCAGGACACAACAAACACATGAAACCAGCTCGTGGCATAAAGAAATTAAAGCTGAGTGCTGCTACCTTGCAAATCGTATTTAATTAATTTTTAAGAGGTGTGCTTAGGTTTTCTTGTGATAAAAAGTTCTTTATTTTGGTGCATCAAAGCAATTAACACTTGATGTTATTTAGCATCAATATCAAGAAGGGTGAATGTAAACAGTTTAAAAGAAAAGTGAAATGGCAAACACTGATATTTGGGCTCCTGCTTCCTTTCACAGCCACAGACTTTCTGTAAGAAAATTCAGGTCTTGAAGTTGCCTTTTTTTTGAAAAGATGAGACTTGAGGTTCTCCTGTTCACGTGACTCTAAATCACAAAGATCAGTTTTGGGTGGCTGATAAAGCTGAGAGTTCTGCCTCCTTCTAAACCCATTTACCTTCAGTTTTTATTGTGGAAATGATCTTGGAATTTATGGCTGCTAGAAAATTCCCTGGGTCCTCAAACTTGCATGTGCTAGATCGTAATCTGGATTAGGAGTGCTTGAATATAAATTGTAATTTGGATTAGGAATCCGTGAATATAAACTGTAATTTGGATTACGAGTGCTTGAATATAAATTGTAATTTGGATTAGGAATCCGTGAATATAAACTGTAATTTGGATCCGGAGTGCTTGAATTTGGTTTTCCAAATCTCTCTCTTGGGGAGCGTGGGTGCTCAGGGCCTTGAAGAAAAGCAACCACAACTTTTCCAGCTGAATCCCTGCCAGTGGAAATCTTTCCCCTCGATGCTGACAAAGTTTCTGCTGCTCAAAATCCCTCTGCTGAAGAGGGGAGGAGAAGCTGTGCCGTGTTGTGTCAGTGGCACTTGTTGACACAGAACCACAAAAAAACCCCCTCCTCTGGGATGTTTTGGTTAAAGGTGGATTTTTTTTTTTTTTCCCCTTTCCTCTTTATCTCAAACATTTCCCAGGATTCCTTCGGGGACATCTGGTTCTCTCATTTTCCAGCTTTGCTTTGGTGCCTTCCAAAAAGTGTCACTTTTTTGTGTTCTTTCTCTTCAGCCAAACAGCACAGGCAGGACACTGTAATTTGCCTAAAATGTGGTTATCCTTCAGAAACAGAGATTGCAACCATTTCTGGGATGGGGAATGTGACTTTGGGTTTTTTTATTGGGGAAAT